>JAEIGR010000008.1:3000000-3457969 GCA_018904305.1 Scaptomyza montana | reverse complement strand
TTTATCATGCATTATTTATGTATGTAATTTTCTTTCACTCAGACGCATAATTTATGTTTATTTTTCTTTCGGTTTTTTGTTTTTGTCTGGTCAAATTTTTCGCATTAATTAATTTTATGTGGCTAACTTCCTCCTTGTTTGGCTTAAACTTGCTATGCATGTATATATATATATATATATATATATATATGCTGTTAAAAAAATACAACGAAAATTGCGATAAACAATAGCTGACAAAAAAAAGAGCGCAAGGCGTCTTAAGAGCTTAAAATGCTCTGACAAAAACGAAATAATAAAAGAGAGAGGATATACGATTTTGCAGCTCTTTTGCGTATGGGAATATAAGTTGACTTGTGTTTTTGGTGGTGGAAACAATAACAACAAAAGACTTAGGCAACAAACTTGCGGTCAATTTACACAAGTACGAAATCGTGATGAAGACACAACAAATTAGCTATCGGATAGTTGAACCACCCGCTGTGCAACCAAACACCTCGATAATCCGCCAAGGGCAACTACAATCAACAAAAAAAAAAGCCAACCAACATGCAACAATTTCTTCTTCTTTTTGTTTTTAGCGTCACAAATGCGTTTGCACGATATAGTAGCCCAAAAGACTGAACAATTAGAATAAAAACACACTCTTAATTCTAAATAAAAATCACGTACATCACTTGTTTCTAACAACAACAACAACGACGACGACGATGACGACAACTTTATAAAAAAAAACGCGCGACGAGATGAGAAAAGGCGCTTGCTTCGTTCGCTGTGGATGTGTCTCGCACACCGACCTGGCCAAGACTGAAGCGCACAGACGCAACACTCTCAAGTCAAGACCCACAGCAACAGCAAAAACAACAACAACAACAATAACCCAAGTAGCAACCGGTCTGGCCAAGTTTTCGGAGTCGTCAGAGTCGGAGTAATTGGCAAAAGTCAGCCAACGCTGACTCGCTCTTATTGGCGCCGTTGCTCTTTTCTTAACGCGTCTGTTGACTGTTCGCTTGTTGTCTGTTTTTTTTTTTCTTATTCTTCAACTAACCTCACACCGGTTGCACTTGTGCCCCTTTGCGCCTTTCTCACCTCTCGCGAAAAGATTTTTTCCGATTTTTTCTTTTCCAATGAGCACTACTAGTATGTACTATATATATTGCATATATCCCATAGGGCTCAATCACGTCACGCTTGCCTAATGCAGCTAACTAAGCCGTATTCTTTCTGGCAAAGAAAGAGAGAGAGAGAGAGAGAGAGTCGCCAAGTTCAGCTTATAACTTGGCGATGTGCCAAGTGCCAAGTGCCGTCAAGAGTGCTGCAAAATGTAGAATTGATGTGTGGGCTGTCACCAGAATACCTTGATGCCAGCATATAAGGCATGCAACACACGTAAATACAGAAAAAATAAATAAGAAAACAATTACTAAAAAAGTAATATAAAGTTCCGAATTTAAAAACAAGACAACACTTAACTTTAGCTAATAATAAGATAATATGTAATATATTATATTTTAAAACTTCAAAAATGAGTAGGGGAACTTATATAGAGTGTAAGCTTATTTTTTAAACTTCATTAAACTTATTTGTTTGACTTTAAGTTTACTCTAGAGAATATTTTTACAAAATATTGTACCTGTTTTGAGGAAAATCCCGCAAAAATTGTACTTGCAAACCATTCTAAGAACCACTTACCCTTAAACTGCTAACTAACCATTCCCTAAAACAGAAAATATTTATATTTATCCCACTCATATTTTGTCCTCTGCCAGTGTCTACATAGAGATGTATTCATACTACAATGATTGTTGTTAAAGATAAATAAATATTGGACTTGCATTTACATTTTCAATAAAACAACAACTCAGGTAGATAGTTGCTGTCAGCAATCAAACAAAGAACCTTTACGCTTAACAGCAGTTTGTTGCCTTGGCCAGGGTCAAGCTGCCGTTTTTGTTGGCGTTTCCCATTAACTTTTATATATATTTAGTTATTATACCAATATTTATGAGTATCACGCGTGCTTCTCCGTCGCTCATCTCTGCTCAATGTCACAAAACATCGTGCAGGAATGTTCAGACCTTTAAGTACGTGATCTTCAGTGCATATTGTTCGCCTTGAACGTAAAATTGAAACACTTTTTTTAAGCTGTCACATACTTCAAAATTATATTTAGTTAAATGCAAACAGCTTATTTAAAGTCTTAAGCGATTGTTCTCAAGGATAGTAATCAATATTGATCACTACTTGAGTTTGGAGAAAAGGGTATGGGCCACGCAATGATCCAATTCGCCGACATAGTCAAATAGTTCCTCCATGCACGTTTCAGTTGTTTTTGAACGTCCATTGACACGATCGTTGCATTCTTGATATTTGTTGTACAAGGACTCAATGTGAGGTTTTTTTCCGCACTGTTCCCGAAGTTTTGCTTGGGGATCATCGAGTTCTGGTTCGTCCTCATCATCATCAGCACGAACCACGGGAAGTCCAATGAATTTCCAAAAGGGCATGTTTGCTTTCTGTTCCAATTTGTAAGAGAATCAGAAAAAAAGTTGAGAACATTATGTAATTGTGTTTTATGAATTAATAAGAAAACTTTACTCACTTTGACTTAAAACAAATTATTCAGAATATTACTAGATTTACAATCAAATAACGTTTTCCAAATGTCTTAACTCAGACTTTTATTTGTAGATTCAATTATTGTTTGAAAATCCTACTCAGTTTTTATTTGTAACTTGAATTGCAATCAAATTTTGAGTTCAAACAATAACCAACAACATAAGTCAAATGTTTCAAATTTAAATACAGCATTTATCTTTGGGTCAAACAATGTCCAAAATAATAGACAGCTACTGTTTAGGCTAAGCTATAAATATAAGAGTATAAACCCGAAAAGTTAAATTTGGTTGTTTTAAAGAATTTAATAAGCTGAATCATAAGTCACGTAGCCATTTAAGTGGGTTTCAAAATTGCTTGGCAACAAATCAATTGCCATTACATCACTGAAATATTCTGAAGAGCTTTAAAATCGCGAAATAGAAATAAATACGTAGAAATAACACCCACTTTGTGCGTTAATCTTTTTTGTTGCGTAAATTTGGCAACAGACAGTAAACAGGAACGCCCACACTACCAAGACAAGTTCATAAAGACAAGTTGACAGGTTCATAAAATTCACAAGTCGATGGCCTTAAGATACAATAGCAACACTCATATTAAAGACTAAACAAAACAACAATAGGAATAAACAACCCCCGCCGGAAAGGAGTGACATGTCCTCACGCCTTGGTAGAACAGGTAGCCAAGGGTAACAGGATAACACCTACAACATATTTATTTATGTACTCGTGTAGACGGGTGCTGAAATCAAAGCAGCATTTGTGCTAATATGTATTTAGTTTGAATTGAGGCTAGATCTGAGCGGAGAGGCCAATAAACTAAATGTATTATTAAAATTTCCTGTTGAAAATATCGTGTTCATCAGATTTCGAAACACTTTAGCCAATTGGCAGATAGTGGCATCCAAATAGCATATAAAGTATTTACAAATTTTGCGGCAATATGGCCAAAATCGTGACTCGAGAAAAGGAACTCTTTCAAATGAATCAGGAGCTCAATTTGATGTCGTTAAATATGCCCAATGAAGATGGCATTCAATTGGTTAGTCGCTATGGTACCTATTCAAAACAAAAGGGACCCAGCACACTGCTCAAAAAGAAGCACAATGTCGAGGCAACAAGCAACTACAACAAGCATACGGGACGTGGTGAAAAGTTAACCGGGTCACCGAAAAAGAACAGCGCCGGTTCAAGTCCAACATCGCCAACGTCGCCTCGTGGCAAATCCGCATGGACGCAGAGCAGAGTGCCCAAGGCGCCACCGGGCAGACAAAGAGCCAGTGCACCACAGCCACCAGCTAATGCCGGGCATATTGATAGCACCTTTACACGCCGGCCCAGCCATAAGACGGCCACCTACGTCAAGTATCGCAATCCGAATTTCAAGCAATGTCCCTCATTGGATTTACTGCTGCGTCAAACCAGCGATGTTGAGCCACAAGAGAAGCTCATGGAGGTGCAAGCGATGCAACAGACACGTGAGAGCACAACAGTGGTCAACGGACAGTCCAAGAAGCAGCTTACACAGGATAACTTTCATAAGGTTAGTCAGTAATAAAACTTTTTATAACTAATCCTTACCAATTTCAAAGATTTCTTAAAGCCAAGGTGGGAATTTTGGAGGAGGATCACGGCCAGATCACTTTGGACATGGCCAAACAAAAGGAACGTTTAGAGACAACACTTGAAGCATTGCGTAAAGCAGAAAGTCAACGGGATCAGGCCATTAACTCCAATGCCAAGCTCAATGAGCAACTGCATCGTCTCGAGCATCAGGCAGAGGACGCAGCACGCTGTCAAAAGGAACGTCTATTGGAGCACAATAAACAGATGCAAGAACTAGAGCTATTGCGGCGTGAAAACAAAATGCTCAAGCAAAGCAATGTCAATCTGGAGAAGCGTCTCTCACGCGCCAATGATGAGGCGGAAACGGCACGCCAACTGCTCACACAACAGGCGGAACAACAGCGTGACCAACTGGATCAAAATCACAAGGAGCTTAAGCTACGAGACAATCGCATCAAGGGCCTGAAGCGTCATCGTGCCGATCTCCTGAATGCCTACAAAAAGCAACTCCTCATGATTGACAATCTGAAGCGACAAAATTGCTGTGTGGAGCAGGCGGTCGGCATTGGTTTTGGCGAGAAAGAGTTCAACAAAGTGCTCGAATGGAATGTTGCCAGCAAGACAGTTTATTAATCCCTAACCAATTTTAATATCAATTCTGTATTTCTGTATCCTATATCAATTAAACATTAGAATACGCTGAAATACCCACAAGCAATTTTCTTTTCAATTACCAAGGCACTAACTTAATTAGCCAGGCCAACAGCAGCATCACCAGGATGGAAATGGGGTTGAGCTGGCATGACTATAAAAGCACTTGTCTTGCCACACAGAATTCGCACTCACTTCAAGCACACTCTAACGATAACAATAGGACTTAAACGCACACTCTGTCCACGCCAAGTAAAGACTGCAAAATGGCCGCACTAAGATGTACTCTAACTTTGCTATTGGTGACCATTATTGTGGCTGCCATTTTGTTGCACGGAAGCGAGGCAGCCTACAGGAAGCCACCATTCAATGGCAGCATCTTTGGCAAGCGCAATACTTTGGGTACGTTACAAATATCAATAGAGAGTTCTTAGCATTGTTAACAGTTTTTGTTACATATAGACTACGATAATGCCAAGGCAATGGGCGCTGCTTGCGAGGTGGCGGTTGAGGCATGTCAAGGCTGGTTTCCACAGAACGATAGCAAATAGGAGCAAGCCTTAAGAAAGCATCTTTTGGGACTGATCTTAAAATTACGCATTAGTTCTAGATGCTGCAGCTGCCTAATCACAACCAGCGACTAAATCAGATAACAAACCAACAACTAAAAACGCATGTATAAAATGTATTAGTTAAGTCTTCATATAGTGTATACATACAATATATACTCAATAAACTTACGAGCAACTGCAATTAATAATGCTTTCGAAAAACTTCTCTAAAAGTTAGTTAGCTCTTGAGGTACTACAAAATAAGTTTAGCATTAATTTTAATAGAATACATTTTAAATAATAATGCTGAATGAGCAGTTATATGAATGATATCATTTATCATACTATGTACAAAAGAGCTCCTTAATCTCAACGCCGACTACGCTGACGCAGCTCATTTATATGCTTTCGCAAGTACTTCATATAGTCCACCATGGTCGATGTGAGTGCCTGGCAAAGGTAAAGTTAAATAATTAGAATATGTTTACTGTATAGAGAGATATTTGTATATAAATTGCACTTACTGCATCCAATACATAGCGCGGTATATAGCCTTTTAGATCAAGACATAGCACCCATTCCAATATACAGCTATCCGATTTGCCAATAATCTCCCGAAACGCAAAGCCAGACACAATATTCTCGCCTCTGTCACAAGCATAAATTCATTAATATTCAGTATTCGCGTTTAAACATTTAAGTCTCTACACACCTTGTATATTTTGTGGTCACCGGAATGGCTGCATATTCCACACTTATTGCAGCACTCATCCACACCTTATCATTGGTTTTACCCACCACGCTATCTGGCAATTGTTGAGCACTCTTTTCTATGGGCGGCGGCTCATCATCTTTCGCATCCTCGAACGAATCATCCAGTGGCGGTGGCTCAACATTAAAAGATAAAACAGCACCTAAACTTTTGGCGCCCAGACTTTTACTCAATGTATCATAAGGAGTCGTTGGAGCAGTTGCAGCGTTACCATGCGCTGGAGGCAATGATGATTCACCGATAAACCTGTTTCGATAGCTACCAACACTGCCAATATGCGGTGTCTGTGAGTCATTGTCCGATAATGTGGTCACACTGCCCTCGCAGGATCGATTTAGAGAGTTATCGTCTTCATCTTCGCTGCTTAGCTTGGCCGCCTCGTCGTCATTACAAATTTTCCCATTGTATATTAAGCGACATGAACGCAAGTTAACAAAATCGCGACTCTTAACCATGCCACCACCGGCGCCAATGGAAACTTGATAGGTTATATCGGTGTAGGAGTTAATTTTCTAAAAGTGTATCGATTGCATTACTTATAAGAATTTGTACAAGCATTTTGGGCAAATGATTGTTGACTTACTCGCACTATCTTAGACTCCAAAAGCGTTGGACTCCATTTGGGCGCATCCTCAATGCGGTAAAATAGTTCCTCCATAAGAGCCCTAGCTGGATATTTGAGACGCCCCGTCAATTTGTAAATTTTCCCAATTTTCTCCCTCTGCGAGCTGTGTATTGTGTCGCCTTTGGGCGTTACTTTCTCAACCTTCCAATCGGTGGACTCAATAAGCTCATATGCCTTGATCAGGCAATCCAAGCCCATTTGATTGTACTCTTCATCCTGTAAGACAAGCAAATTCAATAACATTTATAAGTTTGCAACACAATTAAAAGACATTTAATACTACCAACAACATTGTCAATGTGAATGAGCAACTAGTTGACAACATCTTTAATAGTCAAGTCAAATTTAAATTGTTTTTATTCAACACCTTTTAAACATGCGCATGCATAAATATTTAGATTACCTCTTCATCTTCCTCATCCGACTGATGCACCGTATCCAGGGGTGAATAGAAATCTGTGACACTTTGGGGTGGACGTTCGCGTTCAGACAAAATTGTTGGCTGCGTTAAAGTTGTGCGATCATTTGAGGTTGCCGCTGCACAGAAAAAAATCATTTATTGAACAATACACAACCATTAAACCAAACTGACCTGTAAAATAACGGCGAGCATGTCGTTCCTGGGGTATAACACGACAATCCAAGAACCAAGCCTCGCCCCAGGCCAGAATGAATGATGTTATAATAAGTATCACCTCGAATACTTGCTGCTTGGAGTGCACCCACTGAAAAGAGAAGTCAATACAACATTGAAGAGACATCGACACATATTCTGAACTAACTTACATCATAGAAAAACACTTTGGTTATGAGAAACAAACATGATGCACTTGTAGAGAGCTGTAAAAAGTTAGTTACAGATAAATCTAATATAAAATCAAAGCAAACAGTCGCTTACCGCTATGATGGACCAATGATTTATATACAGCATGGCATAAAAGAAAATTAAAACTAAAAACCGACAAAGTGCCGTGGCAACAACATCAAAGAGCGATGTATAAATGGTATAGTTCATGACTTGTTTCTGAAAGGCCTGGAATATATTGTCGCCACCGATCTGCAAATAAAACAAACAGAAATTAGCATGCTCTAATAGCATTTGTATATCTCCCAGCATACGTACAACAATGCAAATGAGCCAAAGCAGCGATACAAACACCAAATCGAATGTGACAAACAGGCAGAAGAAGCGACGCACCACAGACATGCGGCCATCTTGTGAATATCCACCTAGAAACTCCTCCGAGAACAAGTTGATGGAATGCGGTTGTGCTGTGTATTAAAAATATACAAATAAGAATTTTGTCAATGTTGACGATGCATTTACTTACTCATATTGTATGGCACGTGCATGTAAGGATTACCGACATACCGTCCATTTGCAAGCAGTAGCTGAGCGGTGCTCCGCACTTCATCGGAATCATTTTGAGACATGATGGCGAATCGTGGCTTAAGTCTTAGCTCATTATTCTGCAAAATATTAACTGCAAATCAAATGCAATACATCGCAATTAGCAGCTGTTTATCTTTTGTGAAATTTTATCAGCAAAACAAAGCAAGTGCGTCGATAAGCATGCCAAAAACCAGAAACATTATGAGCATTCGATTTTTAGCATGACTAATGCCATAGCATTAAGAGTTTCCTCGACGTGTGTTTCCGTGCACTTTATGTTTATACAGATAAGAAACTTTATACATACAATAGATTTATTTGTATGTTCTACATTTGTTTATGTATATATTAGCAATATTTTCTTGACCTAGTTTAAAGCACACTTAGCAGATTTTTAGAGTGCACTGATTGATAGAGTCTGATAAGCTTCACTTGTTATTTATTCTTTGTTTTTCATTTATAAACAAATTTTTAGCAAATCACCCGCATAAATACCAAACAGACGAAATTGATATTCTGAACAACGTATTTACCTTAGCACAACCTATTTACACGCAGTTCTTATTGAAAAATATTATCTTAGAAATTATTATTGGCTATTCAGCACCATTTAAAATAATTTATTAATATTATTTTTGTTAGAATTAAGTTCAAGCAACGGGAATATACGAGGAGAGAAACTACGCTGAAAAAAAAAATGCATAAACAGCTGCTTAGTGTGGCCGTGCCGATGTCCAATCAAAAATACCAAAAATAGTGACTAAATTGGTACCGTTGTTTAAAGATTAGAAAATTTGAAACTTTATTTTTACTACGTTTTGCTTAATTACTCAAATGTATTGAAATAATTTTAATGTCATCGTATGGCTTATCAGTTTTAGGATTTGCCTTAGAATTGCATATATTAAGAACAACTTCCATGCCACGGTACACACGTCCAAACACCGTGTGCTTATTGTCCAGCCAGGGCTATAAATAATAATTGTCCAGGTGTTAATATATGAGTCCATAAAAATAATCATATTAAAGCTTACTGTAGGCAAGACGGTTATAAAGAATTGACTGCCATTTGTGTTTGGACCGGCATTTGCCATACTAACAGTATATGGACGATCATGCTTTAGGCTTGGTACAAATTCATCCTTAAAATCATGTCCCCAAATGGACTTCCCTCCAGTTCCAGTGCCCGTAGGATCACCAGTTTGCACCATAAATCCCTTGATCACACGATGAAATATGTGCCCATTGTAGTACCTTCAAGAAAGCATGTTTCAATAAACAGTTTGGAACAATTCAAGTCCAAGGCTTACCCGTTTTTAGCATGAACACAAAAGTTTTCCACAGATTTTGGTACCTCCTTAAAGAACAGTTTTATATGAATATCACCTTTAGTGGTGTGAAGCACCACATTTTCATAGATTCGTTGAATAACTAAAATGAATTTTAAACATTAAAAGATTATATCGTTTAATAAAAGAAGTTAAGCAAATAAAGTTAAACCTTCATCTGATCAAGTGTTAGCGTGTAAAAGATAATACACAGTTTGTTAGCCAAGATTAAGACAACATTTATGTTAATAGTGTATAATTACCTTGAGCCTCGGGGACGGCAATTATGTCTTCCTTTGAAGGCTTTTCATTGAATATATCACGATCAACATCTTGCAGATCTGAAGGAAGGCGCCTACTATATATATAAAAGCGATTTTTTCTGTAAAGATTTTTTAAGAATGGATTTACTTATTGTCTTATAAATTTTTGTTGCTATTTGTTCACTCACTTGTAAGCTGTGCAGAAAGCAGTCGGATCATTTAGTAAATTTTGTAATCCTGGATTTTCGCTGGCCTCTTGCTCGAGCGTTATTGCCGCTTTCTGTCGCTTTATTCTGCCCTGAAAAAGCGCCACTTGCAATGGTCGAATATTATCTGTTTTACCCAGAATGGTTACACAGCGATTTGTCGCCACATTAATCACTTTAATGCCCAACATTGTTGGGTAAAGAATGAAATGGCCGGTGCTATCGAAGAGAATGTTAAGCGTTGTATTTTGAGCAGTCTTTTCCAAATCCCGTTCAGCAGCCATCCTACGGCCAAACTCCATATTTGGCAGAGCATGGGGCGTCTGTTGCATTTGCGTATATGTGGTAAGCGCTTCGTCAAATACACGCAGCAACTTTCCGGTATTAAATTGAAAAACACGCACTTTACGGTCCGTCGAAATGGCAGCAAAACGTTTTCCATCCGGCGATGCTGCTAAACCAGTCACAAGCGTCTTGTTTCTGGCAAATTCAAAAAGGCCTGCCAATTTATAAAGTTAATATTGATTTGCGATTATTAACAGTAACTCCAGTTCCAACTTACTAGTATCCAGTTTAGAGTCAAAGCTGACTAAACGCTGTGGAAACTTGTAGTCATGTTTGGAATTCTGCCAATACTCTAAAATGCCATTGCGATCCACTGAAATAACCGTTTCCATGGCCACATTAAAACACATTGCAACTACGGGTGCTGAATGGAGTTTGTCAAGTGTATGTAAGACTTCACCACCGCTCTGACCATCATATATTTGAATGCTGTTGCTCTCCGAGTCAGTGCTGTGAATAAAAGCATATGACTTAGTGCATATGACAACGACTTGAAAAGCAAACTTACATAGCCAAGCACTGTACTGCATCACCCGGTGAGCTTATCCATTCGCTACATAGCGGCGTATAGCCCAAACGTATAATATTTATCATATCAAAGTTGACCACATCGAATACCTTTGCCGTTTGATCGGTTGCCGCTGAGCATAATAGAGTACCGCTACAATTGGTTGAGAGCGTTTTGATGGGGACTAAATGGCTTCGAAAATGCTTTACAAAATCAATTCCCAAATCCATTTTCTTCCAAAACTTAATATGGCCATCCAAGCTGGCGGTTACCACAAATTCCGTTTTTGTGCTCACCAAATGCGTAATGACGTCGCGATGCATATAACTTCGCTCGTAGCTTTCCGCGTTAGGGAGATTCTCCAAAAAGATGTGTTCATAGGGTAAAACTATAAGAACAACCATTCAAGAATAAGTCGTTTATTTTTTTTTTAACAATTGATTTTCTTTGTTTACCTTTCTTTTTTTTGGCCGGCACGGCAGCGCTTTGCTCCGATGGCAGCGGTCCAATCCAGACATCATCTACACCCTCAGCCTCTGTTTCCTTTGCATCATCGTTGTCGCGCTCAGTCGAATCTTCTGTTGCGGGCCGTTTTAAGTCATCTTTATCATTATCCGCGCTCATTTTCTAATAAAAATGCGTAAGAAACAAACCCAAACAAACAAAACGTGAGCAAAGAGTGATGCCAAAACGTTTACAGAACAGATGTGGTTACCCTTAAACATCTTAACATATGTTACAACAACCCGCTCTTTTTTTCCAGTTGTTTTCAGTACTGCATGCAATTGAAAAATATTTTTATTTTATGTTGCTCATATCAGAGTATTGAAATATTGACTAAAATCAAGAAGTTTGATTTCTACGTAGCAAAGCTTAAAATTACCGATCGCAATTTATTGCTGAGCAGTTGTTGTCGAACATTATCTATCGAATACATCACGTTGCTATAAGAAGTGTCAAACAGCTGTCCGCCGTCGTTGTGAATTGTAAATTTGCGTTGTCGCAATTCACACAAATTGAAAACATAACAAGCCACAGATTTAAACAAACTAAAATCTGTATATATACAAGAATTGTAAATAAAATATGCAAAAAACCAGTGAAGAGGATACGACGCATACGCGGCAGATTGCATCCAAGCCTAGAAAGGATGTGGACGATGGTGGTGGCGGCGTCGGAGCCGCTAATCGCATCGTTGTTCACGCAGTGCTTGGAGCAACTGAGACACGCATACGAATCAATAAATGGCGCGTACGCGAGGGGCAAAACGTATCGGCTGCGCAAATCCTGTTCTTGTACCAACAACTCGGCGATGATGGCAAGCCTGTCAAAAAGGACGATACCGCTATCCTAAAATACAAATCAAATCTTGCTGGTGTGGTTAAAAAGCGCCTACGCAAGGAAGGCGAAACTGTAATAAAAGGGTGAGTTTTTTGCTTCTTCTTCTTGTTTGTATGCGAATCCAAAAGCGGGTTGGCGGTGGGTGGAATGCAATTATGCACACACCGCAGCAGCCCCACATAAGCGTATACATAAAATGTGAGCTTTTCTTGCTTGTATTCTCTCCCCCGCGCAGGGATGCGCTTTTAGAGTTATCCGAATGCATACACACAACCGTTATCAAGGACATGTGCGCAGATTGCGGCGCAGATTTAAGGCAAAATGATAATGTAAGTGCACTTCATCAAAAATACATACAACATAAAAATAAAAAAGAAATAAAAAAATGATCAATATATTTAAAAACAGGGACAAACATCGGAGGCCTCAGTTCCAATGGTACACACAATGCCCGACTTGAAAGTTACTCAAAAGCTGGCCCAAAAGCTTGGCCACGATGACACTCGTCGCCTGCTCGCTGATCGCAAGCTCGTCTTGCTGGTGGATCTCGATCAGACCGTTATTCACACAACTAACGATACAGTGCCGGAAAACATTAAAGGCATCTACCATTTTCAATTGTACGGCCCACAATCGCCTTGGTATCACACGCGACTACGACCGGGAACTGCCGAATTCCTTGAGCGTATGTCTGAGCTGTATGAACTGCATATTTGTACATTTGGCGCTCGCAATTACGCGCACATGATTGCTCAATTGCTTGATCCGGATGGAAAATTCTTTTCGCATAGAATTCTGTCGCGCGATGAGTGCTTCAATGCCACTAGCAAAACAGATAACTTGAAGTAAGTAATTGTCATGCATGGTTTATTTTGTATCGATATGAGGTATAGACTTATAACACTCAAACATTTTGACAATAGATCTTTCTATGCATCAAAAATGTCCAATAGGAATAATACATCATTTAACAATTAAAAATATCGAATATCTCTTGTAACCTTTATTTATGTGCTTTCATATTTATATTTTGAAATAGAGCGCTCTTCCCGAATGGCGATTCCATGGTTTGCATTATTGACGATCGTGAAGATGTCTGGAATCACGCCTACAACTTGATACAAGTAAAGCCATATCACTTTTTTCAACACACTGGCGATATAAATGCGCCGCCAGGTTTATCAAAACACGAGCTAGATGGCGAAGGTGTTGATTTCAATGGTAAGCAGATACATCCTACTTATTGTTAACTTAAATAATAAATTTATTTAATAATTACAGAAATTGATAAAATCGCAGAAAAGAAGTTGGAGGGCGATCAGACAGCTTTGAGTGTGGATAAAGAAGTGGAAAAAATTGAAAACGCCGATGCTGACAAGGGCGACAATACAGTTTCAAGCACAAGCAAGGATGAGGAGGAGTCAATAGACGTATCTGGGCTGGATAGCGATAAAAAAGATACGGAGGTCAGCACCACAACTGAAACAAAAGACTCTTGTATAAATAACATTGATAAGCTAAATGGCAAAGTGCCAGTCGAAGACATTATGGTTGTGGACGAAAACGTGCCAGAAACGTCATGCAGTGGTAAGCAAGGCAGCGATAGCGATGACATAGTTGTCATTGATGATGTGCCCTCGGAAAGCTTAAACAATGCCAATGAGAAATTGCTGCCGACAAAGGAAGATGATGACGAAAGCATAACATCGTCCACAAGTGGCAAAGATAAGCAGGGGCCAGAGAGCAACGATGAGTTGGCAAAAAGATTAAGCGATGATGATGTCGCAACAACATCCCAAACCACATGTCCAAATGTCAAAATAACCAGCGATGGGCAAAAGCAAATCGAAATCGAGGATCCCGATGATTATCTACTCTATTTAGAGGTTATATTGCGTAACATACACAAACGCTTCTATGCCATCTACGATGAGACCACAGAAATACCCGATCTGAAAATAGTTGTGCCGAAAATTCGAAGCGAAGTGTTACGTGGACAGAATCTAGTCTTTTCCGGCTTGGTGCCGACCCAAATGAAAATGGAACAATCGCGTGCTTATTGCATAGCCAAGAGTCTCGGCGCCGAGGTTCAGTCGAACATAAACAAGGATATCACACATGTGGTGGCGGTCAATGCGGGCACCTACAAAGTAAATGCCGCCAAAAAGGAGGCCAACATTCGTGTGGTCAATGCCAATTGGTTGTGGGCCTGCGCCGAACGCTGGGAGCATGTAGATGAACGTCTATTCCCACTGGATCGCAAAGTGCGCAACAAGGGCCGACAACCGCCGGCACATTGCCATAGTCCGGAGCACGTGGTCAACTACAATGAGAGATCAGAGATATCGCCATCGAGCAGTATGCAACAAGAGCAGGGTGGAAACTTTCGTGAAACGCTCAATCCGCTGCTGGTGTTCACCAATGCAGATATTGAGTCCATGAACAAGGACTACGAAACGTTCTTTGAGTCGGAGTCATCGTCCAGCGACGAGGGCCCAGTTAATTTTGGTAAGCAATAAGCACTAACCGGAACATTAAAATAATTTAATACATTGGTTTTATTTTTTTTTTTTTAGAAAATCCTCCAATGGACAAAAAGTTGCTGAAACGCAAACGAGAGGATGAAAGCTCAAATCGTGCACACGATTTCTTTACACGCAACGAGGATGTGATGTTGAGTCCACCCGGAACCGTTGCCGATTTTGACAAGAGCTCCAACGAAGGAGATGAAATTGAAGACGAGGAGAACGACGAAGATGATGACGAGATACCAAGTGCTAAATTTCGAAGAGGTAAGCTTTAATATTGCATGTTATTCCATAATTGTCATTAAACAAATCGAATCTGCAGGCGAGGAGCTACCATCGGATTTGGAAATGGGCTCCGATTCAAATAGCGAAAACAATCAGGAGGATGAGGATGATGGCGAATGGAATATGATGGGCGCGGCTTTGGAACGTGAATTTCTTGGACTAGAAGAGGACTAGTCATTCGAACTTAATATGAACATGTAAATTTTGTACTACGAACTGCTTGACCTATCCATGGAAGACTATCAGTGTTCAATGCATTCTTTGTCATTTTTAATGTACATTCTCGTCATAAAAACAGATAACAGAATATGTAACAACTGAATGAAATCAATCTTCTTTGTGGAATGGTTTCACTAGAGAAACCTTAACCAACAAACGAAATAATTATTTGTTAACTTAATATATGAAGAAATCTGATCTTTACGCTTGTAAAAACAAGTACGAGATTTTATATAAGAATCAGATGCACACTGTATGTATTAGTAGCTAATATGTATCTACTTTTAAACACACATGAACACAGAACTAATTTAAGCGATTTGCAATTTGCACACACACAAAAAAAGAAAATAACAATCATCCCACACCCAAATACATGATCTGTGAGTCCTTTGAAATAAGCTAAAGCTGTTTCACTATTTCTTAGGCGCATCGCTTGAAATTGCATCCCATTTAAAATGTTACATCCAAAATATATATCTCAATGTAAGTAAATGTAAATGTTTTAAAAATAAATTCCGTTGAAACGGACTAGTAAATAGTGTTTAATTTATAAAGCAAAACAACTTTAGATGTTTAGTGTTGTGTGTGTTTAACAACGAGAAGAAAAAAACATAAACAAAAACAAAACAATACAGCTTATACAAATTTGTATGTACATATATATTTATGTTTCCATTTTTTACACACAATAAATAAATGTACATATCTCACACAAAACCGACTCTACTACTGCAACATAACTATGTCTTGTTTATGGCACGCTGCTCCTTGAAGCGACTTATGCGCTTCTTTGGCGTATTCGCGTTAATGTATTTGCCCTCGGGCAACGGCTCCGGTTCCGTTGGCTCCTTTTCGACCAAATCATGCATGACCTTTTGGTATGCGCTCATATCGCGCAGATCATCATCGATGGTGCGCTGCTTTTTTTTATTGCGGTTTCGGTTTTTTTTGTTGAACTTGCTGTAGGCTGGAGGATTTGGCATTGGCTCATCTTCGATAGGAGCATGTGTTTCAGCTTTTACAGCCGACTTGTTGCGCAATATGGATTTGGTTTCGGCAGTGGCGACTCCTGTGCTGATTGAAGGTTTCGAAAACTAAAGCAACAAAATATTTATTTACAGGAAAGTTTCTTTTGTTTAATACTTACCTCAGATCTAGAATCAACGTAGGCCATACCCCGATCCATCTCATTGAGTATGGGCACCTTCAGCTCTTCTTCACCTTCGAATCCGTTGGTATAAATGGGGAACAAGTTATCTACCTGCTCCTTAGCCAACGCCATTTTATATAGCTTATAAAAGTGTGATGGATTGCTAGGAATCGAACTCATATCGAAATCATCAGCAGCTGGTGTCACTTCGGAATGACTAAAGTTTATTTTCAGTGTAGAGATTCTTCCTGTCAAAGCCTCAAGTATTTGATTGACCAAATCAAAGTCCTGCATACTTTGATTTTCCTTGACAAATTCCATATTTTGTTCAACCTTTTGCATAATTTGAGGACTTGTACTGACAATTGTTGTCTCTTTTTGGCTGACTTCCTGCTTAACTGGCTGCAACGGTGCATCTAATGAAATTATGTCGCGTTCGTGTTGCTTAGCCTTAGGCAACATTGCGGCAACGGGTTCGTTCTTTTTAAAACACAATTGCTCATCGGTTGCGGCAAACGAGATGCGTCGCTTTTTATTTTCAATCGGTTCGGTCAAGGGTTCAGCATCATCGGACTGTTCCTCGACGCTTGTGTTATCGTCTTGTTCAAATAACATCTCCTGCAGATCATCCTCCAGATTGACAACCACATTCATTAAATTTGTTAGCTCATCACTGATAAAGCAGTCCTTTTGCATTTTACGCATTTTAGCCTTAATTATGCCCAATTGTGTATTTAAAAATTCCACTCTCTCTTTTATGGGTAAAAGTACCATTTGCTCTCTTATTAATTTGACTTCCTCTGGCTGATGATTTTCTTCATTATCATCAGTATCCATATCATCAAAATCACTCATCTTCTCATCTTCTTCTATGACTTGGTCTTTATCGTCTTCTTCGTCATTAGATACAATGACTATGTCACTTGGTTTTTCGACATTGTTTTTTTCTCTGCGTTCGCGCTGCTTTGAGCCTTTGACTTCGAGTTGATCCTTCATTAAGTTGCGCAACATTTCTTGTGTGTCTTTTAGATTTTGCTCCGTCTCTGGATCTATTGCGGTTATGTCATTTTGCTCTTGCTCTTCCAGTTTATCCAGCGTCTCAAATAGCTGTTCATCCGTCATTACAGGATTAGTTTCTTTATCACAGTCTTTGTTTTGAAGTTGATCTACTTCTGATCTAGCTTCGTTGAGCAGCTCGAGAAGTTCCATTTCGTTAGGATCGTCCGGGTCGAGTCCTAGTTCCTCCATTAGTTCACCTTCTTCCAACTTCTTTAAGACATCGTCTGAGCCATTGTCATTCGCCTCACGATCTTTGCGTTCCTGTTCCTTTTCCTTTCGTAGGCGCATTTTGTGCTCCTTCATCCAATTATTGTGTGCATCCTCATTAAACTCTTCGACGATTTCAATTTCGCCAGCATTGGGCACAGCGCCTTCCACTACTGGCGTTGTCAGCTTGTTTCTGTAACATCAATATACGCACTACTAAAAGAACTAACAATTTATATTTTTTTTTTCACTTTACTTACTGCCACAAATCTGCCTCGACTTGCAGTTTTTTAAGGGTCTCGTCGGCAAGTTGCATCCGGTGCTGGCAAATCTCCATGGCCTTATGTGCTGAGCAAGCGGAGAAGTAGCCCTGGTAGTGGCCAACCAACAGTTCATTTGTGTGTATCAATTCACCCGGCATAAGGGCCTTTTTGCCAATTGGCACCATAATCTCGACCGTAAGTTTTTTGGCGAACACATCCAAGTTTTTCATTGCAGCTTTATTTTCCTCTTTGAAGGCTGTCCAACGCTCAGTTTCATAGGCATTTTTAGCAAGCTCCTAAAACAAACGCCGTTTTGCACATATTCAATGTTATATTTAAATTATCTACCTTACCTGCTTGAGCACATCCTCGCGCCGCTCCATCGTTGTTTATTCCACGAATATATCAACAATATCGTGCTCAAAATCAATTATCGATAACATAAATAGCTTTAAGCAGTGTGACCAGATACAGAAAAAAATACAAAATATTTGTTCTGTTGCTGGCTGTTTCAGTTGGGTACTTCAAACATGTGGCGGCTTCAATTTGGCTAGATAGATTAAAAGTAAAGATTATAATGTAGTTATCAGCACTCCGCTCTAACTTTATCCAGCTACCGGTAATGATAGGCAAATCCAGTCTGATCAAAGTAAACCAAATTGCACAAAATATATGATAATTAAGATTTTATCAAACAATCAAATGTATTTATTTACATAAATAAAATGGTTTTTTAAAAGCAATTGGAAATAATCATTACCAATATGTTGAATTGCAATTGGGTTGTTTTGCACTTTATTCAGAATTCTTGTTGTTGTTTACTTATACAAAAGCTCATTCATTAAAAAACAGCATTCCACGTGTGCAGATGGCATAATATTAACGTTTTAAACGTCAAATGCAACGGCATAATTGTAAAGGGCTTAAATATATATTGAATACATTATAATTAAGCTACTTTCACATGAAGAGATAGTTTCTTGTGTACATTGATTGGTATTGTTTCTAATTCTTGTATACCCTGAACCCATGAAATAGTTTTAAAAGGGTATAATGGTTTTGTGCAAATACATGTATCATTAAGAATATTTATTCTTGATAAGCAACAACAGCCCTGTCGATATAGCCATGCCAATAGGTTTGTATGTACGCTTAATATCAAGGGTTCAGGATATCTCCTAGTCAAGATATTTCGTCTAAAGCCTTCTTATTGGTTTTTTCTCTTTGATACAGAATTATTATTTTACATACATACAAAATCTACATGGATTAAGCATTGCCTAGCATATAATCGTTGTTTGTTCGTGTTGTTTTTACGGTTGGTTAAATCCCTGGATTTTATTTGCGCTGTGCATTCTTGGCAGCAGTAGCAGCTCCATTATTGGAAGCTGCACTACCAAGTGTGGGAAAGTTCTTTATAAGCTCGTGCGATTCCTTATGGCTGCTTAAATCGCTGGGCAAAACAATTTGCTTGCAACTGCTGCACACTTCCAATTTGGGCAGCGATTTGGACTGCGTGGGCGTTAGTGTGTTCACATATTGCTTGTGAACCAAATAGAGTTCCTAAAAGAAGCAAAAAGAAAATTTGTATAAAGGAAAACAAAGTATTTTTGCAGTTAATTAACCTGTTGTTTGGCAATGTCGGGAAGCATGACTAATAGTTCCGGAAAGAAGCTATGGAACTTATTCGACATAGCAGCTTTACAGTGATCATAGTAAGCTTGGCCAGTGCACGTGCCATCACGAAATCTGGACGAGAGCAAACGGAACTCGTTGAAAGCCTCAGGTGTTTTAAGCATCTCGGTCAGTTGATCAACCAAATTCTATTTAAATAACCGAATTTAATTAATTGAATGTGCATAAATGAAGCGTAAGTTTACTTACTTGATTTCTGTTTGCGGTGTCTGGCGGATCAGTATAGCTAAAGGCAGTCGGCACAATGCTGTAATTATCGCCCATTGAGCTGGTAAAGGTCATATTGTTAGGTAACTTGGCCACCGAATTAACTGTTACGTTAGACATAAAACCAGGCGGTGGTTTAACGGATGGTGCGCCAGTGCTTAAGCCAGGCGGTGCACGTAAAGTGTTTGATAAATTGTCATTGGTATTGTTAGCATTTTCGTCGTTGTTGTTGTTACTGCTTTTTGTATTGTTGTTGTTTTTTTCCTTTTGCTTGCTGGGTTTTGGCTGAATTTCCTGAATGGGTTTCTTCTCTTTGGACTTCTTATCTTTCTTGTTAGTCTGTTGTGGCTGTAGTTCCAGTTTGCTAGCGTTGTTTTTATTGTTGTTGCTGCTAATGGTGACAATGGAGCCTTTTGCATTAGGCAACAATGGCGCTGGCGCCACTTTTGACTTACGATTATCTAAATCCTTTTGCTTCTTTTCTGATACGGGTTTGGTCCAATTAAGGGCAATACCATTAGGCCTAGCCAATTGAGCTGCTGCTTTGGAGCTGCTGGGACCCAACGATGGAAACTCAAGTGCCGTCAATTTAGGTGCACTCTTCTTAAGCGCCTCTATGCGTGCCTTGGCGTCTGACTCCTCCTTTTGCACCATTTGTAACTTTTGATGTGTGCTCGGGTGTGCCACAGAAACATAGTCATCGATCAGGGAGCGATGCTTGGCCGCCATATTTGTCATAGACACTGCCGTATCGCTGGGTAGCATGTCCTCCTCCAGATTGCGCATCGCCTTCCTGCCTTTACCCCCAGCCAGTGCTGGAAAGTCCATGGCCGGCGTTGATTTCTTGCCTCCGTTGGCAGCACCAGCAGCAGGTCGATTCGAGACATGCAACAGCATTCCGTTTGCTGGAGCATTGGCACGAGCCACCATGCCTCCACCACTAGAAGTAGCTCCCGCATGCGCTGACTTCTTAAAGGATGCCGCTGCAGGCTGCTGGAACTGAGCAGCCCGGGCGTTGGCATAGGTGTTACTTACATTCGATATGCTGGCACCGGCAGCACCGCCCAGAGCTGGAAAGTTTTCTTTGGTACGTGCCAGTCCCGAAGATCCGCTTATATTACGCATTGACGGTGGAGCTGCTCTAACCAATGACACATTCGGACCCGGCGTAACACCAGCGAGCATAGGAAACTCCTCCTCATTGCCAGCATCAATTGTAACCGGTTGTCCACGCTGCGAGCTACTAGTTGGAATCTCATCGAAATAGTCCTGTTGCTCCTCATTGTTGCTGTGTTAGAGAAAAAATTATGTGTAAAACATAATTAGATTAAACGAACATTGAATGTCTATTGTTGTTTGCACAACTTGATTTCTACTCACCGTGATCTCATATTAGCCATGCCTTGCTCGCGACGACCGCGCGGACCCAACGTAATCTCCAATTGCAGTGTGCGCGTTTGTTTCACCTGCTGTTTGTTCAGCGCTTTGCCATGAACACTAGCCACATGCGCTTTGTATTCAATCTCATTGCGAAAAGCGCCAGTAAACTCCTCTGTTGCACATTTACCCTCCTCGCACAGATAGTGCTCCTTGCGAAAATGATCAGCCAAGTCCGCATAGACGCTGCAATTCGAAGTATTTAGCTTAGCTATAGTAGTTTTAATAAGCACTAAGATGGATTACTTGTAAAAATCATTGTAGCCATCGGCATCACAAAAGTGACAGAAATAATGATCGCGTCGCAAGTGGCGAAAGAGTTCATCGCGATCCACGTAGCGCTCATTGCAATACTCGCAGAGCGGATGACCACGATGCGATGTGTTGTCCGGATCACCCTTGGCGTTGTGTGTCACCAGCTCCGACTGTGTATAGCATCTTCGCTCGAATGTGAAGATCTTTAACGTCTCCACGCAAAGATCACAGAAGTGCATATGATGCTCACGCAGGACATGATTACGCAGTGCATCAAAGGTGCGGTAAGGCGGTGCATCGCAACTTTAAAAGAAAAACATTGTGACATTATTATAGAAACATATGAGAAAACAGTGCAGACTTACATGGCGCATGGGTGATCGAGAAGCTGATTGAATTTCTGTTGAATGTCAGCGCTGCAGAAGCCAATGCGATACTTTTTGCTATAAAAATCGGTACGAATTTTGGCTTCAAGTTCACGATATGGTAATTTCTCCAATGTAAAATAAACCTTATATATGAGAGAAAATAACATAATTAGCTTATCTTTCATGCAACGTTATTATGATGTGGTGAATCAGAACGACTTTGATTAGGTATAAGAGAGCCAGATGAGGTTTATCATAGATTTATAACACGAAAAAAAAAACTGATAACTCTTAAGAAAAGAAAGAATATGTCTCCTTCAGCTACAAGAAAAAGCATATACAGTCAAACTTCCATAACTCGAATCACCATTATCCACGAAAAAAATTCGACTAATGGAGACTTCGAGTTAAGGAATGGCTCATGTAAACTCTAGATTTTGGCAAAAACAATACAATTACTGGCTGCATGTTTGTATGCATAAAAATATTTGTATTTTTATATGTAGTAACAGTTACATATCAAGTTCATTTGTTACATATTTACTGTGGGGTAAAATACAGAGTGATTTGTGGTTGAACATTTATTTTTTTCTTGTTTGTAAAAGTGAAAAGAGATTCTAATATGTTTAATGCTTTATATTGACCGTCAGTTGTATTACTATTTGTTTGTAAAAATGAATTCAAAACCGTCAAGGAATCCGCTACATCATTCGTGGATGGTTGTAGGATCAATTCTTCCTCCGAGCTATCGTCATCATCTTCCATGGCATTTGAATTCCGATTCACTGGCTCTGAACAGTAATGTTCGATCATGTCGGCATTTGTGGGAAAGCCTGCTGTGCAAATCTCGTAGTCCAACTCAATATAATCCTCCAAACGTTTCGATGTCATGATGTGTTATTTAACCTTTGTACTTACGTAGAAGCTGTTCTCGTTAAGTAACAAATGCGACTGAATCTACATACACAAAAAATTTTGGCTGCGAGCCACTATTTCGCTTCATTACGACCAGATCTAAGGAGTGAGAGTGTGAACGGGACAACACTACAAACCGGCGTTGACGTTCACGCCAACAGCGAGTCGAAGCACATGCGAATAATTTTTCATAATGTGGGACTTCCCCGAAAAATTCGAAATAAAGGGACACGTGCCAAACATAGAATTCGAGTTATGGAGATATTCGAGTTATGGAAGTTCGAGTTATGGAAGAAACATTGCATAAAATTTTCGTTCTAAATGCTACTGCAACTCGATTAGATTCGAGTTATAGAAAATTCGAGTTAGGGAAGTTCGAGTCATGGAAGTTTAACTGTATTTACCTTGGATAGAACATGACGACAAATGGGACACTCATTCTGCTGGCAGAGCACTCTCATGCGCGTGGAGCATTCATAGCAAACGGGATGATCGCAGTCCCCAATTGAATAAATGTCAAAGTTTTTGAAACAAACAACGCACGCGTTATCATCACTGCCAACTTGATAATTGGTGGCCTCGACGTTTAGTTTCGTGGTGGATGCGCTTGATCTGACGCCAGTTGAAGGCGCAGCTGGGCGACGATGTGGCCTATACGACGAGCCTCTCGATCTTGAATTTTGCATGACGAATGGTTGGGAGGGGTGCGAGGCGAGGAAATTTCTACTTGTTGCCAAGAGCAGCTGCAGGAAATATTGTTGTTGCTATTGCACTTTGCAGCACGGTAAACTTAATATTTTAAATTTCGCAGCACTTAACTAATTTGACACTGCACTATTGCAAACACTTTCGCAATTAAATTTGCCAAGTTGTATTTCGTATACCAAAAAAACAAACCAAAACCGACGACTTCTAATTTCACTTAATTTTGTCAGCGTGGAGGATAATACAGATAGTAATATTCGATTGACAACTACACGCAATCGATTTATGTTTCAGTCTCACTGGTAGCAAATACCAAAAAAATGCCAACAGCAGCAACTATAAACTTATATCAGATTTAAAACTATGTTTATGTGTGAGTGCTTATATCTAATAAACATTTGACATATTCAAAGACTAAGTGAAAAAATGAAAAAAATGTTGAGCGCCTTTCACTAAAGTCGCAGTATTTTTATTTGATGATATCTTATTCACAAGTCTGGCAACGCTGCCGCAGCAGAATGTTAGCCGAAATTATAAGGAACACAAATACTGCTTTCTCACGTGTATTGGGTAAACGACTGTCCAGGCCGTTTTTAGCAGCGTCAGCAAAAACAGATCCAACCAGTTATAGACATATACAACAACAGAGTTTACGGATAAATAAATTAATCATGCCACTCTACCAAACCGTCGTTAAGGGCGCCGAGAAATCGCCCAGTTATAGCCTGTACTTCAGTAAGTTTGCAAAATAATTAAATTTTGGTTCTAATCATTGACCATTATCCTTTAACTAAATTGAGTCTGCACATAACATATTGATATAAACAATTATGCAACAAGTTAGTTGGCAATTTAAAAAGGTTTCATTATCAGCTTAATTTGTTGCCGGCGGATTACGCTTTTCATTTACATACATATGTACCTATGTACATACATACATGCATACATTTATGTGACACTGGACAAGGTGAATCAGTTGATGCCGACAGTGGACTTTAGTTTTATGATTGTTTATTATGATACGACGCTCATATTAGATTTGTATTCTTGTCATATAATTTAAAGAGTATTTGTTAGAGTATTACTATTAGCTTTCACATTAATTTTTATCTAATGTATTTTATCAAGTGATTGCGTGTTGAATTTTATGGTATATTAATTACAAAACTTCATTATTTGTGGTATATAGAAAACAATTGTGGCAATGTCATATCACCAATGCACGACATTCCATTGTTTGCCAATGAGGAGAAGACCATCTACAACATGGTTGTGGAGGTGCCACGTTGGACAAATGCTAAAATGGAGGTAAATATTCAACAACAACAACAACATGGCCGCTTAACTACTTATCGATTCGTTAATTTTGATAAAAATACCCAATTGCGTGTTAATAGATAAGTCTGAAGACGCCGATGAATCCCATCAAGCAGGACATTAAGAAGGGTAAACTTCGCTATGTGGCTAATTGCTTCCCCCACAAGGGTTACATTTGGAACTATGGTGCCTTGCCACAAACATGGGAGAATCCCAATCACATTGAACCCTCGACGGGCTGCAAGGGTGACAATGATCCCATTGATGTCATCGAGATTGGCTATCGTGTAGCCAAGCGTGGCGATGTGCTTCAAGTTAAGGTCCTTGGTACCATTGCATTAATTGATGAGGGTGAAACCGATTGGAAGATTATTGCCATCAATGTTGACGATCCGTTGGCATCAAAGGTCAACGATGTCTCCGATGTGGATCAATATTTTCCGGGTCTGTTGCGTGCCACCGTCGAGTGGTTTAAGGTTCGCTAATAATTTATTATATTTTGAAAACATTTCTAAATTATAAAATATTATTCCCTTCATCAGATCTACAAGATACCCGATGGAAAGCCGGAAAATCAGTTTGCGTTCAATGGTGACGCCAAGAACGCTGACTTTGCCACCTCTATTATTGCGGAGACTCACAAGTTTTGGCAATCACTGATCAATCAGACCAATGTGGGCACACCGGATATCGCTTGGTTTGTATTCTAATTTCTTGAGTTAATCGTGTTCAGGGCACAGTTCTAAAACGTTTCCTTTTTAAACTTGCAGCCAAAATCTAACCAATTCCAACTCGGAATTTGTTATAAGCAAAGAAGAGGCTTCGAAAATTCTTAATGAAGCCCCAGATGGTGGTGAGGTCGAGGAGATTGTCGACACAGGTAAGGTTTTCTATAATCGCGCTAAGCTTTAAAAAAACAAATTGGACACACAACACCAATCCTGCATGCTTTATTAACCCAAAACTAAACAAACCCATTGATGACTCCTTGTAAATATTGTTTTAGACACTTAACCCCAACAAGCATACACTTTTGTAATTGGCTTTATTTTTAATTGTATTAAATAAATAGATAGAAATGTGCCACTTAATATGAATAAATCTTTCTGTTTTACAGTCGACACTTGGCACTTCATCCATCTCAAGTGAATGACATACTTTGGTTAATTGTCAATATACTTAATATAATATCGTAGCTGAATTAAATTGAATTGTACTGAATTCCTCTGCATAGCACGCGATGTTAAACTCTTCGATATATTTTCGAAAACTCACATCTTAATAAATATAGACACACAAAATATAATGCAAGAAATAAAAAAGTAAACAATTATGCAGCTGGAAAATGCGAAAAATATATGTGAAATGAAATTAGACTTTGGGATACTCTCCACTTGAAGTATACAGTTTTTATTTATATTTTACGACTAGATCCAAACAAGTTTAAATTAATTAGGGTTCATATAATGTAATATCGAAATATGCCGTGGTGGTTATGTATGTATGTTTATGTGTGTGTGTGTATGTATGTATGTGTTTGCATAGATTTTTTCAGTTTCATCGCGTTCAGTTTGGCGGATGTGGTAAGAGTTAGAACGTAAACGTAACAAAGTAACTAAATTCCTTAAAGGATACACAAAAAAATTTACAAAATATATATTTATATATGTATGTATATACCTAAACAAGTAAATTGTATGGTATGCAAAGAAAAAAAATTTAAATTTATTTACATCAGACATTTTGAATTTTTTGTTTTGTTGTGGTTTTTTTTGCTTATGTCCTTTGCTTGAACTTAAAATGAACATACATACATTTACATATATAAAAAGTTAAAAACTAAACTTAAATTGTTGGATTAGGGGCACTTAACGATCAAATAATCAATTGTACAAATTTCTATATAAGAATAATACGAGAAATGTTTGCGCGAAAAAAGACATATGTGTAGATAATTATGTTTTATTATTAACGTTGTAGCATTAAGAATATTATTATTATTATTTTTCTTTTCTTAATCATTTAATATTTTTTTTTGCGTATTTTCGCTTTGATATATATTTTTTTTTATTAGTTTTTGCTGTTGCTCTTGTGAGTGTGGTTTCTCGATCGTGTATAACATATAGTATTGTATTTCGGTATATATATAGTATATTAGTAGTACTCGTATTATGCGTTTTTGCTATAGCTCTTTACTCCGCCAGTCCGTTTGTCCGTCCGTTCCTTTACTTGCGTCCCAGGGTATCGCGCCATTCGTTATACTTGTCCATCTCCTCGTGCAGCTGCAGTGCCTCAACGCAGGCATTGAAAAACGGTGATCCGAAGCAGTCTTGCCTGTTGGAAAAGAACAGTTGGATTAGAATAAATCCTCAAAAGTATCGATATCGGTGTCAGGCTGCAGTCTCTCCTCTCCCTTTTTCACAAAATCAAAGGAGAGTTGGACGTCAAATTGCAAAAAATTGATATGAGCCTGATCAAAAATGGGGTTTGTTTTGTTAGCTAAGTGCATTGTGAATATGTCAAAAATTGCACTCGACAAAACATTGCAAAAAACAAAATCAACAAAAGTAATAAATTCAAACTGAAAACGTACCACAAAATAAAAAAACGGTTAGAGCGCGTTTTTAGTCGCGTCGGAAACGCGCCAAACATCGATGACAGCTGGCAGCACTTGTTGCTTTCTCTCTCTCACTTGTTTGACTCTCTTAGCACTGTGTTTGCTTTGCATTTGTGCTCTTTGCAACTCTCTCCCTGGTCAGTGTCGCATTCTAATTTCATTTATCACAATTTTGGATGCCCTCAAATAGCCAGCGATTGTTTATTATTTTACATACAATATTCATAATTGGGTTTTATGTTTTCAGTTTTTTTTTTGCTACATTTTTAATGCATTTTTTTGATATAATTTTAATTCGATTTTTTCGTGTTTTTACCAAAGATTTTTTATTTTGCTTGTGTTTTGCACAAATTGCGTTCTAGACTAAAATAATCGTGGATATATAATTTGTTTTCTCTTGTTGCCAACAAATTGTACGCTAATTACGGCTTAAATCTTTACAAAATAGCACAAAAATGTAATACATTTGCAAAATACTTTCGGTCTAGTGGGTGTAATTCAGTGGTTTGTGTGTGTAGTTGATAATGTAATTTTTGTGGTATTTTTTTCGATTTGTTTTTTGCCTTTTTATGTATGTAAATGTAAATGCTGGTTGGAATACGCTTATGTTCTTGTTTTTTTTTTTTTTTTGTTTACATACAATACAAAAAATAATAATTATTCAGTAAATAAGTATATTAAAACAATGGATCTTTTATTTTACATAGATAACGCAATAATAAACAAGCTAAGAATACTTAGAAATAAATACTTCTTCGGCTTCGGGGTCTGTTGTCGATACTAACTGGGAAGAAATCGCCCAACCGATATACATACATACGATAAAAACGTGTATACCCCTAATGTGTGTGTGTGTGTGTTTGGATGTGTGTGCTGTCTCACTTCCACTGTTCCCATGTGTGGTGTGGTGTGGTTTGTAAATTCCCCTCCTTGTGTACCTTGTGTCCCGTGTGTGTGTGTGTTTCCCTCACTTACAACAAACGCATAACGTTTTAATAAATTAATTAAAATAATTCGTTTTTAAAAAAACACATAGTATAGGTAAAAACTGTAAGGTATACAGTAATAAATAAGTACGAATTAAATTTGGGCGCTTAATAATTAATTTGTTTTCTTCTGCTTGTAGTAGTTGTTATTGTTGTTTTGTTGTTCAGATTCTTCAGATGTGTGTGTGAGTAGTTTTCTGGTGGTGTTCGATGGTGTGGTGCTTTAAAACCAAACACTTAAAGTTATGTACTCGGCGCCATGTTAAATGATATTGGCGAACCATTTACTACTTTTAAAAAATGTTGTAAATTTGCTATCTCTTCTTGGGGTGTTCTTAGCACTTTAACGCATTCGCCAAACCATTTGGAGTCAAAGCACTCTTTCCTATAAAAAACAAAACAAAAACACACAAAATGAAACCAAAAATCATACAAAAATCAAGACACAAAAATAAATTAATAAAACTACAGTTAATAATCGGAAAATAAAGTAACTAAGCATATTTAGTATTTAAAAACGATTGGCTTGTGAAAGGGATTGGGTGAGCCATTGATAACTTTGAGATATTTCTGTAGTTGTACAATCTCTTCATCATCGATGAGCAGCACTTTGAGGCATTCTCCAAAAGTTTGATGGGCGAAACAATTAGCCCTGCAGCAAATAGATAAGAATATTATATGTACATATATGTACAGCAAGGCATACATAGATAAGATAAATAGATAATAAGCTAGATAAAATTCAACACAAAAAATTCTCATAAAAAAATTTAAGTAAAAAGAACCAGCTAGATTGTTTTCAACAGAAATAATGATGAATAATGTGCATAGTTTATAATATAGTATAAAAAAAAAGTTTTGTGTGATTTCTTCATAACCATGTCAGGGTCATATTCCAAGCATGACCATGGTAAAAGTATGCTTTTTATTTGCGTCTCAATTGTGCAAATGGGACGCCTTGAACTGCTTTTTGTGAAGCCTGTGATGAGGTTAATTTGCGAAATGGGGAAATGTTTTAAGGGTTGTGGGATTGTGGAAGTGGGTTGTCTCTTGGCTAGTTTGCGTGTTAGAATTGTGAATGGTTTTTTCCTGGAAAGTTTAGTTTTGAATGTTCTTTTTTTGGCTACTTACTTGCATAGTCGATGTATACTCGTTTCGCGGAACAGTTGATAGCAATCCTCACAGATGCGGTCCAGGCGAAAGAACATGGTCTTATTGAAGATGCCCTTGCATTCCAGATCAAAGAAATTGCTGCGTTTCGATAGATTGTGATTGTGTGGCAACGCTGTGAATATGGGTATCAAGACAAGAAACAGCACCACCGAGATCTTTATGTTGCGGGAACACATCTGTAAAACAAATTGGCAAAAAGTATAGAATATGCATAATTAGTTCAATGAAAACTTTTTTTAAATGAAAAATAAAACATATTTTAAGTAGTTTTTACTAGATTATCTTTCAAGTATGTCAAGTGATTCCTTAGTCTTACAAAGCATAGAAAAATCTTAAAGTATTTAGTTTTTTTTCTTTTCTTACACTCATATTTGAGTACTGTACTTCAGTTTTAATTGAAGCTTTCGCACATTGCAAAACTTTTGCTTGTATAGAATATATGATAATGCTTTAGGTAGCTTAGTACCGGAAATAGTTTATAAATAGAACAATTTACTGTCTGGCCGAGTTTATTTATAGACGTCACGAGTCACACAAGGTACAATTAAGTTCTGGCTGTTAAGTTGGCGCTGTAAAAACCGCTTACTTACCCAGTAGGTAAGTGGATATGGGCCAAGCTGAACCTTGAAACCGCATAATAAGGGGCCCAGACCAAGACTCAGGTCCCAGGCCAATTCACAACGGGTGGTCGGTCGCTTGTCGGCACAACAGAAAGAGAGAGAGAGAGAGACAGTCGGGGCAGAGATAGATATACAGTACCTCAAGGCAAAGTGTTAATCGTAGATCGTAAATTGTCTAGCATAGCCTAAAAATAGCGACTGTCTGCAACTGCAACTGCAAAGTGTGTGCTAAAAATAAATTGAAATGCATTTCGTGTGTTGATCTTGTTGAATATGTATGTATGTATGTAGGTGCAAGTGCATGTGTCTGCATCTGCATCTAGCGTAGCATCATCTGCATTTGGCATCTTCATAAAGGTGTTGTCTGCACCAACGTTTCGCATCTGCCGTCAACTATAACTATAAATAGATGCGGTCGCTATTTCAATGTTTATTGCATTACATACACACAAACATATGTACATGCATGCATTTGTCCGACTTGGCTTGTTTACGAGTCCAAGTACAAAAGTTACAACAAACGGAGCTCAAAGAGCGAGCCGAAAAAAAATAAAACTTACACATTAAAAAAGAGCAACAATCAAGTACATGCATATATGCATATGTATGTACGTAAGCATGAGCTCTGTTTTCGTCTGCGTAGTCAGACAGGCCCCCAAAATGAATAACAACGACAACAATAACAGCAGCAACAATTCAATTGAATATAACTTTTGTGTTGTATTTGCATATTTTTATCAATTTGCGTGGTTCGCTCGTCGACATGCATTCCAAACTTTGGAAAGCAAGCTATTGAATTATTTGATTAAAATTGCTGGTTTTTCCATTGCTCTTCTTCTTCTTCTTGTATGTGCCAATTGTGCCAAAAGCGGCGAGTGTGAAATTTTCGCGTGTGTATGTGTGTGTGTGAAAAATGAATGAAAATTCAAAGCAGACACAGCGTCGCTATTTCAAACAACAACTACAACAACAAACAAATAAATTTGTTGAAATATTTATTTTTTCTTTCGACTTTTCGTCTTTGGCTCTAGTTTTGAGCATTTCGTTTGAAACCTCCCGCTCCCGCTTTGTTCCATGTATTCAGTGGTATTTTTGTATGTGAGTGTGTTTGCTAATGCTTATTTTAAATTGATTTTTTATTGGCTTGTTGATGCTTTCAATTAAGTTGAGCGCATTTTTGTTGTCGTCGCTTTTTTGATTTATAGCCAAATTGCTTGTAGAATAAGTAGAAAAGAGTTCATCAATCAGTTGACCAGCTTTCTTGTAGAATATGTTTTTTTTAGTTTAGGGAAAGGGTGGGGGGAGAGGAGGGGCTATAATTGGCAGCTGTCGTTAAACACGTGAGTGCCATTAAATACTAACTAAACAGCAAATATATACATACATACATAAATAATCGACGTAACTGATTTGAAATGGCAAAAGGGTAAGTTTTAAAATAAGTGGCGCCACTGGAAACAGCTGAATAGCTTTATAGCTACATGTATATGTCAGTATGTATGCACATATGATATGGGGCGTTTACGTTACAGGAGAAGAGTTAACAGCAGCTGCTGCTGTATCGCATTACCCACACGACGACCTCTGCGCAGCGGCGACCACTACTTAACGCTAATTGGATTCGAATTGCACGATTTATTGGCATCAAGCGAGAGTTCGAGAACGAGTTCGAATGTGCGTTTGCGTGTGGGTCCATGCATTTATTTTGAAAAACTTTTGCCGGCCACATTATAATTGCATAATCGATATGTTGGAGGTAATGTAACATTTGCGTAGGCTAAGCAACTGTTGTGCTTTAACAGCAGCTTTAAATGTGTCCACTTTACTACTTTTGCTGATGGCGTCATCATTGACCACCCAAATAAATAGGCAGCCAACGGACGCCCATTGTGAATGGGTATGTATCGATCAATCGATCGATCGACTCAAGCCTCGATCATCGTCGTCGTCATGTTGAGAGCATGTGTTGGCAATTTGTTTGCATTGTGCTTTGATTAGCTGCCAATTGATTTTATTTGTCGGTCGGCCGCTTTTTATCAATTTAAATAACTGTCTGTCGCACATATAAGTCAAGTGTGATTGACTGGCGAGCACCCTGTAATCGAAACAGTGTAGTAAACATACCGATACAAACACAGGATATTGGAACGCCAACGGCATCGCCACAAATATTATTGTGGTGTATGTCTGAATCATCGGCGCGAGTCGCGCATGCCACGCAATTCGCCATAATTAATATTCATGTCGATTTGCCTGATTCTAAACTATTCAACTTTGATTTTAATTACGTTTTGTTGACGTGCGTGTGTGTGCTGCCAGGCGACATTGAATGAAGTCATGAGCCAAAAATATTATGGCAGAAATTATAATGAATATTTGTGCGCAATAGTTTTAAAGAATTTCACTCCCGCAAGCGCAAGAAGATTGTCTTAGAGCGTCATAATCTGATCTGTATACACACATATATGTACATAAGCATATTTGTTCAGATAAAATTGCAGTACTGTTGGCCTTATCAAGGTGTTCCAAAATTTACTTGGAATGCGTCATGAATGTTATCGCCGTAAATACAAACTATATACTGGCAATTGGCTAATGAGTGACAATGAAATGCCTGCAAAAATACGACCAAACATAACATAAAAATTGCACAAATACATATTTAGTATAAACAACTTAACGCTTGGCTACGCAAGCATGGCAAAAGCAGCAAATTGCCAAGACATTTTATATTCATTCATTCACAGTGCATGCTTTTGTTAGCAGTGCTGTTAAGTGCAGCTTTAACTTATATTTTTAACATTGGAAAATGTGATGCGTGCAGCTACAGCATAAATTTAGAAGTGAGGTATTAGCCACAAAGAATATACATACATATATTTTATATTATGATTTAGGGTAAAAAATGGTTTAAAGTTTGCAACAATTTTAAATGGCAATATATATAAATTTCTTATACTCTTATATTAAGCTAATAATGCAGCAACTGCTAAAACAGCCCACTTAAGGTAGTTAAAACAGCTCTCGAGACTGCATGGTACCATGGCCACAAAGCAAAACAACAACAACAGTGGCAACAAAAAACATAAACACAACGACATGGCGAGACTGCTTGGTACCAAGTAAACTGGCACAGCAATGGTTAGCTGTGTTGTCTGTTGCTACTACTGTTATTGTTGCTAGCCGTTGCGCCTGCGTTAAACGGTGCTGTTAATTTACTAGACATGCGGCATTTTGTATTTAGCAGGTTGCAACTTCAACTGAAACTGGACTCTCCCCTTTTTTATTTATTTTTTTTGCTGGCAAGCGTTTTTTTTTAATATACAATTTAATATGCATTAAATTCTCTTTGGTATCAGATTAATAGCATTGCAGCAGCAAAAGCAGCAGCAGAGCAGAGACTCATTTGCAAAATGGCGGCAGGTGATGTCGGCGTCTGATTGTGAATGTTGGACAGCGCTGCTCGCATTTAACAGAACAGACTGGGCATAGGATGAGCATGCATGTATGTACAATGTATGTTAGATATATGTAGTTTATAAACATGTGAATTCATTTCGCTCACTTTGACTACCACTTGCTGCTTTTGATGAGCCTTTCTATGGCTTCCAGCTGAGCTGCCGCTGTATTGATCATAAAGTTGCATAGCGTGAGTCAATTGGCTGCAGCTACTGTTGTTGTTGTAGTTATTATTATTGTTATTGATTGTCGGGACGTTTGGATAGATAGTGTGTGCCTCGTGCTATTAAGATTAATAGTTGCACGTTTCGTAATCGATTGTAAATATCTTTCAATTCAAATGCAAACACACATATGCATGAGTTTTATTTATACACTATTTTTTTGTCTTGTTACCCTTTCGTCAACCAAAGAGTAATTGTTTACACAGTGATGAAAATCATGTGCAAACAGCAACGATGAATTTTGTGTGTTATTACAGTTAGTAACAAGAGCGTCTAGTCAAACAAAGTAGGAAAAAAAAACAAACACCCGCGCGAGCAATCAACATTTTTGTTGGCAACACAAAATAAAACTGAAGATCGCAAAACGGCGGCCAACAGACAACGGCTGCTGCTGCTGCTGTCTTTTTCTTATCAGCACAAGCGCGCATACACACACACATATGTATATGTGTTTACAACAACATTTGTGAGAGGCAGCGACGACAGCGAGTCTGGCGCTGTTGAGAAGTCAAATGCTTTGCCAACCGAGTCGAAACGAAACGAACCCGCCAGCCAAGTTATTTACATTTCTGTGTGTGTGTGTGTGTATGTGTATGTGTACACTTGATCGACACACACTAACAATCTTGCTTACATTATAAATGCAGAGTGGAACACCCAGGCGTATACGTGATATGCATACATTTATTAGACAACGCAAGAAAAAGAGAGCCGGTTAAGACATGACCAGGTTTTTACTTTGTCTTTGTTGCTGTGAGTCCTGCTTGCTTGCCAGAAACATTTATGTGTGTTTACCGCATATGAATATGCAATTATGCGGATCAATTACGGTAACCAGACAAGCACAAACTAGTTAAGACTATATCTCACTTAGGTGAGCAAAAATTCGTTAGAAAAGAGCAAATGTAGAGGTTTTTATAAAAAGAAATTCTATTAGAACTAGTCGAAAGTATCTTAAAAATTGAAGTCAAAAGAGATTCTTTGAGTAGGGGATAAGGTAAAGGATGTGTTCATAAACCTAGGGAATTTTAAGAAGTTTAGTTTTATATTTTTTTCGGTTTAAAAGTCTTTTAAAAATATCTACTTTATGTTTGCTAAACTTGTAAGTTTAAGTTTTTATCTTTTAAAAATTTTCTTGTTAACATAGGTTTGAATAAAATCTTGGTTTAAACGTCACAAATCATTATTCCAGGCACAGTTTTATTCTAAACACAACTGTACACGACAACAGTAATATATAATTCAATACCTTCACACATTGCTCATTCGCAGCGTTGACTTTGAAAAAGTAAATAAAACTTAAATGACATGATAATGAATCTAATAGATTGGTTTCTATTAGATTGGATTGGTTATAGCCAAGTCAAGCATTGAAACGAGAAAATCACCCACTGCCCAGCTACATATGTATGTAATGTGTCCGACGTCCAGTTGCAGTTTTGCCAGCCAGTTAGGCGACCATTGGACACACACAAACACACACTAACACACATTGAATAAACGGTAGCTATATACGACAATTGGCATTTTATTAGTTTAATTGAAAGCAAAACAATTTAGCATGCATGGAGAATCGAGAAACTGGTTTTGACTTGTTCAATTTTTTCTTCTTCTTCGAATGCCCCGTAAATAATTTAACGAATGCGAATCGTAATGAAAACAAATTCAAATACAAGTTTTGAGTAGTTTTTGCGCAAACGAAGCGTGTCACAGGTTTCACTGTAAATATACATTTATATACATATATATATAAATGAAACAAGTCCATTGAGGAAATTATTTGCGTATTTAAAGCTTTGCCAGCTGATTGTGCCAATTTTTTTGTTTTAACAAAAGTGCCAAAAAAAATGCCAATAAATCACATAATTAAGTTTTTGTGCCTGATATAGCTGCATTTGTTTTGTATCCGAATTTATGTTTTTTTTTTTTTTTTACTTATTGGAGACAACATTAAAACATTTTTGAGAAGCAATAAGCTTTATTTATTATATAGGCCCATTAGGTGCAGCTGATGTCCCTCATATTTATTTTTGGGCATACGGAATATTAATGCAATGTAAGCTGGTTAAGTGGTCAGGCGACGAAAGCATTATCGAAATGTATAATCAATGCAAATTTAATTGCTATCAAGCCAAGAAGCTGATTATTATTAAAATACTGTTAAGAGCTAATCATGTTTTGTAATAACAGTCTGCTAAATGTTATGTTAACGCTGACTGACTTTTGGAATTGTATTTAGTGCTGGCAACGCTGTAATGCTTTCTTGCTTTCCCACGTGAAAGAAAAAACCTATTGGTTTTTTTTAGCTTTCAAAACAAATTGTAAATTTGCGACCTAAATTCAAAAATGCCATAAATATTTGATATCAAATGAAGAAACGGAAATGAATATGAGTCACAGCAACAGAAAGTGCAAACACCCGATCAATTACTACAAACGTACATACATACAAACATACAAACATACATACATACACATAGTGCATATAATAAACGGCCATTAAACGTGTGAACTAGAAGAATTAACAAGAAACAAACAAAAACACACGCCAAATGTACAAGAGATATTTGTGTGTATTCTAAGAATGCGAGAATTGCCACACACACTAACACACACACACACGCTGTTGAAATCCATTCACATTTCGGTTAATGCATTTCACGATTCGTGTGAATGTTTTTTTGTTTTGTTTTTGTTGTTGGCTAAAGTCTTTGGCCTCATTAGGAGTTACGGGTTGATGCTAAAGAGACCAGAAAATTATGTATATGATAATGTGGATTTAATCTTAAAAAACCTTTTAAGTTAATTAATTTGCACAGCACTTGTGATCTGAATATAAAGCTCTGATAATTATTTGATTACCAAATTGAAAAAACATTTAAATATCATTGAATTGTGTATATATATATATATTTGCGGATCTGTTTAGTCAAATAAAAGAAAGTGAAATATATATGTTTAATATACAAACTAATTATTTAAGGATGGATAGAAAATGGTTTCTTATAGATTTAAGTAGATGCATTTTTAATTAATGTCAGGATCTTTCTGGAATTACATTTATGGAGCATACTTTTGGGCACTCTACCGTTGAACAAACTCTTAGAAGCAATAGATTCACTCTTACAATTTTTAAATCACAAATTAATTGGGTCTTCAAAAAACGTTTAAATCTTGCAGAAATCATAATCAGAAGGTAGCTATATTGATTTACAGGGTATATGCCTTCGAATGACAACTTGACAACTCGGTTGCAAGCTGTAATTATTGTTGTCATTGTTGTTGCTTTTGACATACGGCCAAGGACGGAAGAAATGTGTGTCTTTTTTGTGACGCTATAGCTAAAGCGTCAAGTGCGGCTATAAAAGGCCAAGACTCAGGGGGAAGCGGATTGGAGACGCATGACGTCAATTAAAGTTAAAATAATGACGGCAAACTGCAAAAGTGCAAACTAGTTTTTCACAGCAGTGATTACATGACATAAAATCAATCATTAACATTTGTTAATTGTATTTGCGACTTATTTGGTAACCTGTTGCGGTTGTTGTTGTTGTTGTTACTAAGCTGCTTTTTGTTTGGCAGCTAAAGTTGCTGTTGAAACATACAATTTTACTGCTTATTTTACTAGTGACAGGCCTCTGTTTTTTTTTTCTTTTTTTTTCGATTATCAGTTGAACTGACTTGGTTTGACAAGTTTTAATGGGCCGTTTTGTTAGTCAAGTGCTTGCTGTTAGCTTTTAATAGTTTATTACAACACTTGTTATTAATTTGAATGCGGCCATAAGAATAAAATTACAAATTTTACGATCCAAACAGCGGCAGGCTCAATAAACCACTAAATAATATTAATACGAATAAAAATCAGTTAATTGGTAGCATAAACGCAATATGGATAACCATAGATAAATATATATATATATATTATAGTTATAGTTATAGCTGTTTTATGGCCATTAAAGGCCAATTTAATGCGCAGACACAAACACGCCATAAAAAATCATGTTGCTGCCAATGGCAAAAGCCGAAAGAAAAATAGAAAAATACTTGATTCGAGATATATGTATGTATGTATGTACATACATATGTATGTGAAGAAACAATAGCAAGAAAATGTTGCATCAGCCAATTTAACAAAAATGAAAAAAATTAGATTTCGATCTGGCCATGATTACAATTAAATGATTATAAGGAATTTTGCCAATCAAGACCCCTACCCCTGCCCACTTCTACCCATAAACACATTGCTGTTTGCCATAATTGAGTCATAAAGATATAAAAAGATAATATTTGACTGGAAAAATTCGAGTTTTTTTTTTCATCTGTTTATAAAAATAATTAGCTTTATATATTTAGTATGTGTTTATTAAACTAAACTATAAATAAAACGATTTCATGAGAATTTTCTGTATAGTTGTTGAAAGTTCTTGGAATTCTTTTCAAATAAATAACAGATTTCAAAATATTTTTTGGAAAACTTATTACCTGTACGAAAGTTTAAGAAGCCTAAAATTATACAAAACAAATTATCTACAATGTAAAGTTAGAAACTATTTTAAAACGATAAATTAGTTAATGTTTAATGCGATATTCAGTAAAGAATAGAATAGAATAGAAAACGGATCTCAGCTAAGCGAAATATTGGTTCATTGAACTGAAAAATCCGTCAGCCAGGGTGGAGGCTGTCGGAGATTTTGCATCTGGCAGACGTTGTATGTCAATATATGTAAAAAGATACAATTGTATCTGTGATTGGATTGGAGTACTTATAATAATATATATGGAAAACATATGCAAATGTGTCTTTGATATATATATATATATGGCCATTTTTTTTCAATTGGCAACATCAAAGCGTGGCTAGTATCTGTAGCTGCATCTTTGTTTTTTTTTTTTTTTTTTATTGCCACACATTAACCTCAAAGTGCGGGCCGCTGCTGCTAACAATCAGAATCCACTTGATTGCCGCCGGCTTTTTGAGATCAGAGCGAGCGAAAAGCAAAGCGACCGCAACTTCATTATCATGTTGCAAGCAAAGTAAAAGAAGAACAAGATGATGTAGAAAAGAAGGGGAAAAGGCGAGACAGAACGTTTAAACGCCTCAAGTCATTTGAGAGCGGCACAATTGCTTTTCAATTAGGCGAGGCAAACGCGTGCCTAAATAACAATCTCGGGCATCGGGATAAAAAGGAAGAAAGCATTGCCAAAGATTTATCGCCATATTCAATTAAAGTCAAAGCACAAAGACGGCAAAAACAAAAATAAAAAAATAACGAAAAGAAGCAAGCTCAAGAAGTATAAATAACTCGAAGAGCCAATGTGCAAGGTTAGCTGCAGTTAAAAGTGATTTTAAGTATTAATCGATAAATCCAAAATGCCATAACTAGTAAAAGAGCTCTTTGCAATTGCTTTAGACATCTTCGAAAACGATTGCTCTACGTGCACCGCTAGATGGCGCTTATGTTATGCAGACATGCGAATGGAAGAATTGTTAATGAAATGCAAGTCGATTGTTAAAGTCTGCAAGTGTTTTTAATCAATTGATTCATTTCACTTGAAATTTTCCAGCATTTGCCGCAATTCGATTTCAACTGCAATTTCGATTTCAATCAGCAACAGCATCATCATGTGCAACTTCATCATTATCATGGCCTTTTCAAGTTCATTAACATGGCATGAGTATGGATCGACATCATCTTCTCTCTCAACTTTCTGAACTTGAAAAGTGCATTCTCTACATACATATAGAATTTAAAAATGCTGCAGTTCTTGGAATGACATGTTGTTCACTTCTTCCCCCCACCCCCGATCCATCAACACGTCTTTTTAAAAACTTCTTTCACAACCATTATAATTGATACTCACATTTAGTGACAGCTTCTTCATAGCGATCGTTTGTATGCTGTTTCTTTTTGTTTGCTTGATGTTTGGGTTGATTTTTTGCAAATTTGTTAAGTTGTAATTAGTTGGTTTTAAGTACTTGTGTTTGCTGTTTGTTTTTAAGTACTTGTTTAACACACAGTTTTAATGCAACTTTTATTTTTTTGGTTTTATTTATTATTATTTGCAGTTTTTTTAAGTTGATTTGCCGCAGCGTATGTTTACTTAGTAGTAGCTTATGAGCTTTGCTAAAAATAAACAATGGCTTATTAACAATTTGTTGTTGTTGTTGTTGGTGTGATGTTTTTGTTGTTGTTGTTAACGTCGTCTAGCTGCAGTCAAATGACATTAATCACCATCTTTAATCAAGATCTTTACAGATTAACAGTGAAATGTAAGTTACAACTTTCGCTTGCTCTTTGGAATTTATAAGAGTGCGTGGAATGTGTTTGCCCTATGCCCGTTGCCCTTCCATACTCAACTGCACTGCAAGCAGATCGTACCATCGCTGTCAATTATTATTATTATTAATGCTGCGTCTGCATGTGTAAGTGTGTGTGTGTGTGTGTGTGTGCGTAAACGTCGACGTCAACGCCATTGATTAAAATTATTTATATGCATTGAGCGCTTTAACGGCCAAACTGCAACAGAAGCAACAGCAGCTGGAAAGCAGCAGCAAAATGAGCGTGGGCAAAAAAAGAGAGCCAAAGAGTGAGGTCTGGCTGAATGCACATGGCAGATTTTGCTCTTTGCTGCTGGTGCTACTGCTGCTGCTGTTTGCTCTCCCGCTTTTGCTGCTGGTTCTGTTGTTGTTGTTGTTGTTGCTGTTGTCGCTGTTGTTTTTGTTGGTTATTGCTTATGTTGATTTATTTAGCCGGTCCGATCGCTTCGCTCGTTGCATTTAAAATGTCGGAAGTGTTTGCGTGCAAAAAATAAATACAAATGCAAATGCAAATGCTGATGTTTATGTGCGTGTGTTTGCTTAAGCATAATATAATACATATATTTCCTGTTGCAAGCGTTCAATTGTGTGGCAACAACAACAGCAACAACAACAATATTGACGATGGAACACATTTATTGGCGAAACGCGCCAACAACATTGTTGTTTCGATTTCTAGGAAATGATCTCAGAAAAACAAATAAAAAAAAAACAAACTCATCGAATGCCATAATTCCAATTCCCTATAAACGGTTTGCCTGTGTTTGTTCCTGTGTTTGTTCCTTTTTCCAGTCGCTCTTTACTTCCCCACGGTACCAATAAGAACTTATGACATCATCGCCCAACAATAAAACAATATATGTATGTACCATATCAACGAAAGTTATCTTGTCTGTCTGTCTGTAAGTGTGTGTGTGTGTGTGTGTGTGGTTGATGGCGCACCCTCTCATGGCAACAGAGCCAAAAGAAAAGAAAAACAATGTCAAAAATTTACAACAACAAACCGAAACATTTAAAAAAAACTAAAAAACGTGGCTCAAAGTGTTCGACTTCAGCGTCGTTGTGTGTGTGTGTGTGCTGCAAGGTGGCAGCATAATGCGAAAAGACAACAACAAAAGGGCTTACACACAAACACACACAGACACAAACGCAGAAAGAGAGCCGATTTGTGCCGGTCGGCGCATTGATTTGGTTATGGATATCGAGATGAGACGATGACGACACACTGACACTGACTGCGGCGCAGGCGCAGGGCCAACAACAAAATAAGAAGCAAACACAGACACACACGCACACACACACAGCAGGTAGTCCCCTTTTTAAAAGTGCAGAGCCGACCTGCGCGTAGAGATTTAAATGTCGCGATAAGCAACAATTGGTATTCTGTGTGCGGTACAGTGGACCCAAACAAAAGAAAAATATAATTAGAAACTCTTGCAATAATTAGGAATGAGACTAAAAAATTGTCGCTACAATTTAAACTTAAAAACTTTTTGTGTTTAAGTTAAGAAAATGGTTTAATTGTGTTTAATTTCTAATAATGTTAATCACTATAAGTATATATTTATTTAAAAACATAAAAAGGATAACTTCGCAACATTAATTTGCTAATTAAAGAAACAGAATTTGGGATATATTGTTGCAGTTCCAGTTTAAACTCATTTGTTGCAGCAACAAAACAAACAATAATAATAATTATTAAACCCATCATAACACAACAACAACAATAACAATAACATAAAATTTTTAAACTCGGTATTTTTCCACAATTCACACAACTCGAAATAATATCAACTTTTTTGATGTTTTTTTTCTTAACGACTTATTTAAATATCATCTTTTGTTGTAATTTTGTTAATTGCGGCCCAAAGTTGAAAGCTGTGCCGAGTATTCGTTATTTAAAATACTTATTAAATGTTTTAAAAATTTCCTACGCATTAAATTCACCTTTGATTGATTGCACTTGATATACTATTAATTAAATCAATATTTAATATTTGAATTTAATATCTATATATATACATAAATATATATATATGTATATAAATGAATGTATGTACATATGTGTATTTAATAAATATCAATTTGCACTTTTGGTTTTTGCACTGGTTTTCGTTTCGGTTTTTTTTTCGTTTTGTTTTGTTTTTCTTTGTTTTGTTGTTATTTTATTTATTTTTTTATTTTGTCTTGTTTTTTTGTTGATTCGACTTGTTGCGCTGCGTGGTGCTTACATGATCTTTGAAAAGTGAAAAATATGTCGATATCTATGCTACAAGTTGTTTCGTTTGGAAAACGACCTGCTTGCCACGCTGTTCAGATTGAAACTGTTGCACTGGTGAATCCGGTTTTGGGTTTTTATACTGAATCTTGTAAGAAACTCTGAGAGCGACCCTCTTACCTCTGCAACATTGTTTGGCTGTTGGGTGGCTACTGAATCGCAATCTGTTAAAAGTTTTTCGTGTCTGTTAAGTCTTAACATATTGTTCGGCGATGTTATGAGCATCTATGTACTTTACTTTGTCTATGGTTATGAGTCCCCCACTATGCCGTCTGTTGTTGTGCAACACTTGTTCACATCATCAATGTTTAGATACATGTTGCGCGTCAATTGGTGCAAAATGTTGCCGAGTCAATAGCCGTTCTGTTAAAGCGCTGTTTTTTACTTTTTCACACTCTCGCGCTCGCTCTTTCATTATATGTGCGTGTTTGGCTTTTTTCTCTCTTTGCGCCACTTGTTGCTAGCCGCATAAACTTTAACTGTAATTGCAACTGTTGCGATTCTACTCTTTATCTTTTGGGGATCGAGTCTCTGTTAAATTGAATGCTGTGGCTTTTGGATTTCCCCTAAGTATTTAATGTTACTGACGCAAATGATTGTCAATCGTTGTAATAATTGCAACATATAATTGCCACAAAACTACAATCACTATTTACCAGGTGAATGCAAAAGTCATACCCTTTAGAACATATAATTTAATATGTTATATTAAATGTCCTTTTGAACGATATGTGAATTTATTGCCAGACTCCAAGATTAACTGTCACTGAAAGATTGTGTATTTAAGATTGTGTATTTCGTATCATCGGCGAATCCTTTATTATTTTTTTATTCAATAATCTTCAAAATAATATTTTTTAAATTACTATTGCATACTATTAGGCAGAATTAGACGTCAGATTAAACCAGGATTAATATCTTATGTTTTTTTACTAGTTTACAGGGTATCTAAGCAGTCCATTCAACAGTGTGTTTCATTTTTTTTTTTTAACTGACAACACATGACAATTTAATTCCAATTAATTGAACAAGGGAAAAATTTTTACGTATGCAATAGAAAACTCTTCAAAGTGGAAAGTGTCAGTTTAAAGTTCTCAATTCCAGTCGATGACTGTGCAATTTGTAGCCGGAACTATCGCTGCATGCATGCGAAACTTACAAATATTCGTGAGCTGGCAGGGTGTGCGGTACATCACCCTTCTCCAATGTGGTTACTGTGTTAGTTTCTAGCTAACTGGTTTATTCCATGAAAGGCCAAAAATAGCTGATCGCATATGATTAAACTAATTGAATTATTATTTTCCGATATGGTTATCGCGCATAAGCAAAGCAAAAGCAATTATTGCATAGTTTACAGTTGACCCGATTGATTAATTTTTTATTGAGTCATGAATCATGCCATGCCGAGAAATCCCGCTATGACGTATGTGCTCGCTAAACAATAGATATCGTAATTTCCAAGATGCCCAAAATGTACATTGATATTGTTTTTCAGAAGCATGGAAAGCAATCAACTTCAATTTTCGTGCTCTTCCAATTACCCATTTCCAGTCAAAGTCAACTTTCCACTGGAATGCGCTTGAATCGTTAAAAAAAAGCTGTTCCCATGCCTCTCTAAATTAAATACAATCAAATATTTCACACATACACGCAAGCACCCATTACTTGCAAAACGGAACCGGAAATTACAGCAAGCAACACTTTTAGTATGTGTGTGTGTGCGTGTGTAAAAGACGTTTGGAATGAAATCAAATTAAATATAGTACTAGATATTTCAACACACGGGCATTATTATTTTTAAGTATATACGAATTTATTAACACTCAACAAATATTTGACCTTGTAACAATTTCTTTACAACAACAACGAAAAGTATTAAATTTCTGTTATTTGAGCACAGTAAATAATGTGAACAACTGGAGACTGGAAGCTGGAACGATTTGATTTCAATGTTAATAACCTCAAACTGGTCTACAAAGCAAACAAACAAATCAATTTTGAACTTGCAATGCAAATGAAAATGCAAATGCAAAAAAATGCCGCAAAACATAAAAAAATGGGTGTGTGTCTAAGATAAATGTAAACAAACTGACAGACACACATACAAACAATATGCAAATATCCATAAGCAAATAAGAAAATATGAACGAAGATCAGAATCGCAGGGCCACTTACCTTAGGCGCTTGTTTCGAGTTTGAATCGAGTTTTCTCGTTGTTTCTTTTTCCTTTCCTTTTTTTTTGGTTTTTGTTGAACGCTTATCGCCTATTTGACGCCTGCTCTCTTTGCTGCTCTGCTCTGCTGCGATTGGGCCTTTGGCAAACTTTTGCAGCATAAAATTTGGTCGAGTCTAAGTTTATTTTGTTGCTGTTTTCTAAGCTTGACGCTTGCTCGTTTCTCTGGCGCTTAAATTTATCGCCATTTTGTGTGGATTTTGGTTAAGTCTTTGTCGTTGCGTTGATGAGGCGGTCTGGGCGGCATAGGTGGGCGTGGCCAGACCCAAATCAAACACAATTTAAACAATTGCAATTGTTATTGCACACAAGAGCACACCACTTTTTTTTAATGTGTGGAATCTTTTTTTTTTAATATTTTATATTTTCACACCACGTTTCACTCTCGCTGCAGCTTATTCTTTCTTCTATAATGCTGCTATTTCTCTCTTTCACTCTCCGTGCGTAGACAAAACTGACAATAAAAGCCCAAGAGGCGGTAATCACAATCGTTATCGTTCACAATGAAGCCGACGCTCTGAATGAATGAATGTGAATTCTTGTTTGTATGTTGGCGAAGCTGTTCTACACTCTATCAACGCATACTCAATCACACGCACGATCGCTTAATCGCACTCTCTTCTCTCACACACAAACACACACAAACTGAAAGGCAACTCGTAGCATGCGCGCAGGCGAAGGCGGATGCGGAGTATTTCGCACGCAATGCGAGTAGTTGGCGTGTTTAGTGACATTCAGTGCCAGGGCATCGAAATTGCCTTACTTATGCACGCACACATACACACACAAACACACAGGCGCGAAGATTAACATATATACGTTTGTATGTGCAAGCTATATGTATCTTTGTAAATATATTTCCACATAATTGATACGCGGTTTATATCGAAGCTGTCGCCCCTGAGAAGGGCCGCACAATTCTCACGTTGTCACTGATAATTCACAATTGACTGTGCACTACATCCAGTTGTATTTGTCTGTATGTATTCACAGTAAATATACATATATATGTACATGTATATATATTTTGCATATAACTTTAGATAGCCCAAAAATTAAACTGCAACGCACAAAAATAAATACGTTGTTTGACATATATTTTATAAGATGTATCTATATAACGCAACTTGTCGAAAAAAAACACTCAAAAATATTCTTTTTCGCTTTGATGATACTCTTCTTCGTTTATTTTTATTTTTTGTTGTTGTTGAAAGAAAAGCAACAATATGTCAAGCGGCATGAGCAACGAAAGCAGACTAAATGCAAAAAATGAATTGACAAAATGTTGCGACTGCCTGTTGGGGGAAATGAGCACTGAGAATTGAGCGACTGGAACACGGACGATCATTCGCATACACACATACACACATTCTCATATATGTGCAAATGCTGTTCGAGTTTGAGTATCTGTCTGTCGCACAAGGCAGTCCCAATACTTTGCCGTCTCGCCCCCCTCCCTCCCCCACTCTTCCATCCACCCATTTTTCTTAAGCAGATATCTAAGTATTGTTGTGTGTGACTCATTGTATCTTAAAGCAGACAGAAAAAAGACTTACAATTTTAAGTGAACCCCTTTTGTCAGCTACGCCTCTGCTTAAGTCATTCACTCACGCATACTAATCTACGAGCTGAAATTGAAATTGTAGCATGTAACTGTAATTCGCTCGCACTCACCAAAAATAAACAGCTTCACGAGCATAAATGAGCAAAAGAACATTTTGATATTGGTTATGCATGACTAGAATCTGCTCAGGCTTAACTGTTATTTAATTATGTAAAAATTCAATTAATTAAGTGCAACCATATTTATTTGTTAACTGATCGTCATTTAAAAGTATTTGGTATTTAGCACACGCAATGCCATTAAGGAAATATAACTATCGTTTATCGATTATTGAAACTCACTGGAAGGTATTTGTTTTGGGCAATTTTAGCGAAGGGATCAAAAAGGATATTTTTTCGTAATGTGCTTGTGCTAACAAAGCTTTGCCAGGGTATACAAACAAACACAACAATTATTTTGATTGTCGCTCAAGTGTGAGTGTCTTGCCTGGCTGTTCTTGGAGCACCTCAACCTCCGATTTGACGACATCGCCGTACCATGTAAAAAGCGTGTAAAATGTAAAACGTTTTCAGTTGCGTCGCAAATTATTAGCCATTTCCGTTTTGGGGCGGCAACGACACAGCCCCTGGACTTAAATATGATCGTGTAGTATAATGACCAACCAAAGTCATACATATATGAATAGCTATATTATAAATTATACACGCCCGTTTACAATTAGATTTACGGCTAGCCGACTTTGACCAGCGATTCGTCTTTTTCGTTTGTAATACAAGTAAATAAAGTATAAGTACACTTATATGCAGGCACCTCTGTAACCTCCATATAAATTTATATACATATATATGTATATGCATACATATATATTCAAATTACGTATACGTCAGCGTGTCAACAAACTTGTAATGTGGCACAAGTATGATTCAATAAAATAGCAAATTATCAGACGTGTTGTCTGGGCGTGAGTCGTTTGCATCCGAAACACAAATGTTGCAATGGAAATACAATATACTTACAAATATATGTAAACAGTGATTGCTGAGAAATTTAAAAAACGCTTTACTAATTTGTGTATCATTCTTTAAGAATTGACTTATGTCACAATTATTTATTATCCTTATCTCAAAAGTGTATGTCTAGACTCAAGTTCTACTCAGCTAGCGACTACTGTAAGTATATAGATAATGTATGTGCGCTATATGCAAATGCATTTGCCAGTAAGTCCAAGACATTTGCGTATGATTTAAAATACTCATTTAACGGTAACAATGCGATTGCATTGAATGCGCAATTAGTTAGCTAACTAGACTTACTACAATTGCAGCTTTAGGGTAGGTTGGGCGTCTGTGTGACAGTTAATTGCTGGTACTTGCTTGAGAGAGATATATATGCACATAAATGTACATGCATATGTATACGTACTATAAATGTGTATGTACGTTGACGCAAATTATAAATACTTAGCTGGCCACATTGTAAGGAAATGCCAAACACAAGCCACAACAACAACAACTCACAAACTTTCACAGTACAGAGAGAAAGAGTGAGAAAGACCTCAGAAAAGGTCACCGCAATATGATCTGCAGTTTAAAGAGATAGATATACAAATATATATATACAAATATTTCTACATCTAAATTCGTGACTCTGTCTCGTAATGGGCACTTAAGGCAGAAAAAACAACCAAAGATTAAAAACGATAACCAGATAAAACTGCTGCCATTTAAGTCAGACACAATTTAAGTTAAGTTATATTTCATGCGTCTTTCATTTTAAATTTAACAAAATTTAACAATGTTGCCAAGTTACTATTTATATTTTCATTATAGTAAGGAAGAATGAATATTTGGGTTGTCTATTTTTATATGCAATTTCATTTCGATTGCAATTATAGATTGGCGGCTTTTGGTGTTGATGTTGTTGGCATTTGGCTTGAACAAACCAGTTTTGAGTGCTGTAATTGAAAGTGTATCTAAAAATAGCTAACAAGCTAATAGATTGCTCAACTGTCGATCGCATTTCAATTATACCCTGTAGTCAGAATATTAGTTAGGGTTACATAAAGTGATTGATCGAACGCATGAAATAAGCTCACTTGCACCAGAGAGACTGATCCATTTAATAACGATAACTTTTTGCTGTTATCGATAAAAATTGAAAGCTTAAAAGATCACATTTAGCGTTAAATTTCTCCTTTAATAACATTTTGATTCGTATATCTTAATATTATTTCTTTCTTTCCACAATTCACATGTTATTATTATAAAAGAATTTATAAACAATCCCAATTTGTTTTAGAGCCCCAATTAAGTATTGATATATTGTTGGTTTTTTAATAGATCAATTCGTACTTACCATTTTGTAAGCAATGATTTTTTAACTAACTTATAGGCTGAAATACTAACGGCTGTTTGTAGCTGTTAGTTTAACTGGTTGACAAAACTCCGTTGGGCTCCGCAAACTGTGCCAAAATGTTTGCGAAACTTCTGGCCATGACGCTTATATAGCGCCTTTTATTCACATTTTCCAAAAGGAGGGCGGTTGGTCGTTGGGCGGATTGTTGCGGTCTTCTTTTTGCATAATACGCGAAAGGCTGCTGCTGATTACAAAGCGACCCCCTCCAAAAAGATATCTGTATAAATTATATGATTGTGTATGTGGGTGTATTTGTGTCTATTCTCTCCTTTTCATATCATTATGATTATGATTATGACTATGTGTATGTGGCACGTTGATTAGAATGCGCTCTTATCACTTGTTGCTGCTGTGAATTAATCGTCTTCATCTTCTTGTCATCATCAATGCAATTTGCTGGCATCTCAACTACAAAGGCAATGTTACATTGACAGTATGCCTGACAATTTACCCCACAAAGGATATATCATTAGACAGCAAGGACGATTCATTCATTATATGTACAAATATATGTATATAAACATATATATCGAAATGCGCTTTACTGAAATACGTCAAGCGATTAGTCTACTTAGTACTTGTTTCTTTAGCCTTTGCAATCCTTTCACTTTCCAAGCAGCCGTTTAGCTTCTAGTGCGGTTTTCTTTAGCGGGAAACAAGCTAACGATAACGATGAAGGCTTAAACTCAAAACTTTAATGTTGTTACAAATGTTACACGGTTTTTTGTTTTTGATTTTCCTTCATTTAAGAGGTCGAAACTATTTTTTTTTAGTATTCCATCTAACATATAATATATTTATTTACAATAACATAAATTCCAGTATATAAATAAAATATACAAAATAATCGGTCTTAGCCATGATGACCATGCCCATGTCCATGACCATGACCATGCCCGTGTCCACCTCCACCTCCACCTCCACTTCCACCTGCTCCGCCAACAACAATTGGCTTGACAATAACAATAGGTTTGACAACAACGGGCTTAACAAACACCGGCTTCGATTTAGAGAACTTTGCAGGCAACGAGCTTAAAATCTGTGCAGGATTTGGCAGATTTTTTGTCTTATCTGTGATTTTGGCAGTTATGCCGCTTATAAGCTGGGCAGGATTTGGCAGACTTTTTGTCTTATCTGTGATTTTTGCAGTTATGCCGCTTATAAGCTGGTCAGGATTTGGAAGACTTTTAAGTTTATCTGATAACATTTGTGCTGGATTCGGCACATTTGTTAATTTTTCACTTAACTTGGCAGACATCGTGCTTAAAAGCTGAGCAGGATTTTGTAAAAATGTAGGTTTCTTCATGTAAATGGCAGCTCCTTTGGATTGATCGAGAGTGGAGGGCGTGGCCAGCCCAGAGGCGCCAACAATGGCCAGCAGCAAAAGGCAACACTTGAACAGATCCATTGCTTGTGTGAAGCAGCTTGTTCTGATGCCAAGCTATTTATGTTTAAACTACAAATTACATTTGCATGCAATAACTGTCGCTGATTTTCGCTTATTTGTTTTTTATTTTTATTATCGCTTGGAAACTCCACAGGCATAGTGTTCTTGTTGTTGTTGTTGTGTCCATCCCCTTTAAGTTGAATTAATAATGCTCATGGTTTTGGGTAGAATTATTCAATGATCGTAGCTATCCAGTTGGCATTCAGTCAACGATTTGGACATGATGCCATCTTATGTTCCCTGTTCGATCTATCTGGAATCCAAGATGGGAGAACACTTGACTCGCATTTCCAATGTGATTTTGACAAGATTTACGTTATACAACATGCCTGCCTTATTTCAATTGCGGAAGTATAATTCTACGCTCCACATGCCTTCATGCAGCAAAATGAATCACAGAATAAAAATATATATAATTTTTACAATGTTTATTAACATAATTGTTTGTGCGTTTGACAATACTGTTGTTGCTAGTGTTAATAAATATTAAAATTTACTGTCAAAAAAAAAAAAAAATTTTTTTACGCCTCATTCCTGTTGTAGTTCTTTCATTCGTTGAAGTTCGCGTTTCTTAAAATCAGCTCGCACTTTTGGAGAAACAATGTAAATATTCCGCATAAATGGTTTTTTTTCGCAGTATGCATTGGGATCATAGGTTTCAACAGGCGGCTCATCGTCCCAGTTTTCACTGCAAGTAACATAAGGGACAGAAGAATTTTCGATATCCACTGACCAGATCTTCTTTTCAAATGGTTCAGTTGTAATCTTCGAGCCGCATTCCCCAACATGAGACTAAAGTGAAAATTAAATTTGTTGTTATATTTTTTTGTTATTTTGGTAAACTTACCTCCATGTCGGAAGCCTCCAGAACATGAGTGTTATTATATGGGCATCTAAGCATTTTTCTTCCCGTATAAGTTTTGGCACATTTAATAAGATGAACGGCCAAGCGGGTTTTAAGCAAAACATGCGTTCTGTCGTACGGGCAAACGATATACTCTGGCAGTAACGACATTTTATTGCTTTTCGGTTCAGTCTGCAATATATACATAAATAAAAATTATATTTTATTTAAATTTTAAAAGATAAGTGCAGTCAAAAATAATTTACTCAAATATTTATGTTTGAATAAACTGCGTTCCGTTAATCTCTTTGGTCTAATGTTTTCGAACAAGTTTTTCCTTCGGCTTTTGATGTGGAAACCAATTGCAAACAACGAGAGGTACTCAGGATATATAAACTTAATTTTTTTTTTTGCAAATAATTCAGAAATAATTGCTTAACGAAAAAAAAAATATTTTTTCTAATCTAAAATATTACAACGTTTCCGTTCGATCAACTCAAGTTATACTGCTGAACTGAAGGTAGATTTTTTGTGAAGTTTCATATGCACAAAAATATGAGCTATATCTAATGTCAACGAAAGGGAGGTAGGTCCCTTATGTCATTGTTATTGTGATTGCTGCTGCTGTGACAGTGACGCGTTACTTAAAAATATTGCGACAAAGTCACTAGATTTTCAATTGTGCAGCCCTGGAACTATAAACACCAGCAAATAAACGTCAAAACAATTATTTTCGGCAAATAATTATTTATTGTAAATAAAATGGACGAAAGCGTTATTATAATTAACGATTCGATAATAACTATTGAAAGTGACGCAGATGTAGAAGATGGCGAAGTCAAAGACGCTGACACCGAAGACGAAAACATTGCCGCCAAACCGCAATTACAATCCCCTCAGACCGCCAGTTCACCGAGGGAAACAAACAATCAAGTACAGTAAAAATATTTTTAACTAAAACAACAATAGCTTGAATTAATTATTTTGGCAGGATGACATGCTTATATTTCAAGTGCACTTTCGCCATAAAGATGACTATGAAAGTCTTCACGAACGTTTGCTAAACGTGTTAAACACAACATTTGCCGAAGATGAAATTGTTTTTAAGTTAAACGATGCAACGCCAAGCATAAGTGCCTATCAAAAGTCTTCAACGGCTGCACTCCCGGATAATGATCTGTTTCTTATTGATACGGCGCCAACTGTACGCCTAAATGCCGCCCAAGTGCCTTCGTACAAGCGTGGCCACTCCGATATTCTCGACGAGGAGACGCCGGCACGCAAAAAACTAAAAATCGAGGCAGTTAACAAGTGCTCCCGGCCCAAGGTTCAATCAGCCTGCTTCAACTGCGGCGACACGGATCATTCACTACGCGAGTGCACGCGACCGCGCAATCAATCGAGAATACAGCGTGCCCGCAAACGATCGAGTTTTCGAGCGGATCGCTACCATGTAGATCCGGAGCAACGTTTTGCACACATACGACCGGGAAAGATTAGCAGTAAAACTCGGCATGCCATGGGCTATAGTCGTGGCGAGCTTCCATTTATGTTCTATCGCATGCGGGTGCTGGGTTATCCGCCCGCCTGGCTCGAGGAGGCTAAGGTCCAAGGTTCGGGCATTGCGCTCTTCAATGCAGACGTGAGTATGGTATAATTACAACAGATTCCAGACTTTGCTTTAACTGTTATATTAATTGCAGGGCACTGAGGTGCAGAGACCTGAGCAGGAGGAAGGCGAAGCCGATAGCTTTAAATATGATATCAATAAAATAATTGATTTTCCTGGCTTTAATGTGGATCCGGGAGCTAAATTCTATGATGTGAATATTGTTTGCGACTTTTTTGTACAGTTTTCTGAACTGAAACTCAAATCCCTTTCTAGGACTTTCAGCATCACAACGTGCCACGCTTGCAGGAGCAGCAGCTTAAGCCTAACTTTATCAAATCTCTGGGTGAAAATGTGACAAAGGGCTATAAACGCAAGAAGCTACTTGAACTGCCCACGCCACATAATGCAAGAGTCACCACACAAGAAAGGGGCGCAAATCTATTGGAGCATGACATGGATGTCGAAGAAGATGACGAAAATGAAGCAATACAACCACCCCTGCCTGCAGGCCCCATGCAACCTTCACCTCCGCCGCCGCCACCAGCAGGAGGAACACCAAAACGAAGTCCATCACCTACTATGAAGGATCTAAAGGCGCAGCAGGCACTTTTGTTGCAGCAGCTGGAAACAAATAAGTCATTAAATAAAAGCGACTTTGGAACAGTGGAGTCAAATGAATCCTTAACAGAGACACCTGCTAAGGCAACAACAGAGAAGCTTGCTGAAACTCCTGCCGTAGTCAGCACACCGACAATCTTTAATGGTCCATCCATTGAGGGCACACCCATATTAAAGTTTTCCGTTTATGACAAGTTGCCCGTGGGCGATAATTTTAAAGTGGGAGTCAGCGATGTTATTAATTTTGAGAACTTGCCCGATTCCACTGGCAAATATCAGCAAATGAAGGGCGTGCTCAAGAATGTACGCCAGCGAATGGAAAAGCTACAAAATGATGACAACTAAGTTGAGATTGGCTATTCAATCAATTTCGACTGGCTTTTAATGTGTACATACTCGGAACAAATACATAACCGGACACTGTTTTTATCAACATACATACATATATAAGCTGTAGTTTCTGATGTTTTTGGTTTAAGCCCAAAATTTTATTTACCAATTTCTTTTGAGATTGCACACAAGAAATAAAATGTATATGATATATACATACTATATGTAAGCACACATCTATAAATGTATTGTAGTATGAAATTCAGTAAGTTTGTACAAAAATTTGATATTGAGTAAATTGAGAGTTGTGTTAATTGAACTAATTTTTAATGACCAAACAAACATACACACACACACCTCATAATTACTGATATTTTTAGTATGTTTAATTTTTCAATTGCATTTATATGTTATTTGCTGCCCGTTGATATATGGCAAATATGTGGATATATGGATATATATGTACATATATATGTGTGTATGTCGAAATTGTAACCAAAAACAAAATGCAAGCTCCACAAGCATCACAGTGAGCCCTCAATTGATGGCCGGCCGTGGCTGATGCGGTGGTGGCGCACCATCCGGATTATTATCCCGACGACTGTGCTTGCTATTAGTGAATCGACTCCAGGTGCTCGGATTCACAATGTACATGAAAATTGCCAGAAGCAAGAATGCAATCGCAATCCGAATACTATTACCGCAAGAGTCATCGGCACCAGGCTGGCCAGTAACACGTCCGCTCACTAAAGGAAAGTAAGTTAATAGAAGCCATCACTTTACTGCAATCTAACTTACCATCAATGCACGTAGTATCTGTGCATGCATTCTGATTTTGGCGTATCTGTCGATAATCATAGCTATAATATACTACATGCAATACGCTTTATGCTTAGAACTTACAAAATTGATGAGCCTTTGCATGGCCATTTCATGCGACCAAATGCATTCGCAGCCATTGAGTTCATCACCCATCTTGTATTATTTGCTTGAATCTCGCACTGTCTCTGCGAATATATACAAACAAAACAGAAAATTGTTTGATTACATATGTATATAGAGTAGTTATTCTAAACTGACGTGGCTCTAATATTAAGAACAGACAGAGAGGAGAACAAAATACAACTGGCAAAAAACACAATGGAAAAAGACAGACATGTTTCAAACTGTAAATGTGCTCAACTGAAACGAATTTGTATTTTTCTTTGCGAGCGAATCAAATCGCAGAATGATTAGAACTTGTAACTCTCCCAAACACTGATGGAGGGAATATTTATTGTACATATGTTTGTATGTACACAGCTATAAATTTTTATTATTTGTGATAAAGTCAGCGGCTAAGCAATTTTTGAACAACGCAAATGTGTGTACATATGTATTTATACATACTATATAGTATGTAGAGTGTGCCAAACTGTATGCATGAAGCTTTACTTCCAATATATTTTTAAGCGACCGTGACAACAGCCATAAAAAAGATAACATTTATGAGAACAAAATTGAAATATAACTGATGAACACACATGTAATAAACGAAACCTTAATGATGACATATGTCCATATGTACATGCATATAGTATGTGTACATCTAATTTCACGGGTTGTTTGTGTAACAAGTGTAGGTGATTGGAATATGTGTGCATACTTTCACACTGATTGCAGCTGCTGGAACTTTTAACGTACATACACACACAAACATATGCGTATGCATGTATATACAAATTTTTCTAAGCCCAATCTGCGCTAACTTACATTTGCAAATGTATACAGTCGTAAAAGCACTTTGTTATTACGCTATAGTACAATGATTTTTATTAAATTATTCAAGTCATTGCCAAGCTGACCTTTTTATAAAGCATGAAGTCACTTTCGTAATTGATTGTTTTGCATTCTGTATTTTGACCTCTTCCAATGGAAGTTATGCAGCGGACGTAAACAAAGTGCAATTGTTTTTGTTTATGTGCAACTAAAAACCAGCATAACAACATATATTTCACTTAATTGTATGTCTGATATGTACGTGAGTGTTTACTATCAATTATTTACATTTGATTTAAGTGTTTTAAGCTGTGCTTATTTATTTAAGCTTACACTATTTATTTTCTTACCAATTGGAATTGGAATGAGAGACTGGAACTCACATATGGTAGTGTTGTGAAACGACTACAACTAAAATGTACTGAAAAACGGCACTGCCAGCACTGCAACATTTATGAACATGTACTTTTAGTAACGTACTTTTATTATTTAAATATCATGGGATGATTTATTTCGAATGCGACTTAAGCCCAGACGACGAGTCTTATTTGTGGGCGCATATATGGGCGATAAAGCATCTTCACTGCGTCGCTTACCCACACGTGATCTCTGCACGCGTGGTGAATCCTGTGAACAGCTTCGATCTCTGATAATCGCATGCGAATGCAAATCATCTTTAATATTTTCTTTTCGACTAGGCACAGGCGTGCTGGTGGAGGCTGCCGTTGGTGCAAACCGCAGTCTAACCGGCGTTTGGCTTGCATCCGAGCTACAGTTCTCTGAATCTCTCTTAAGTTTCCGTCGCTTATTTAGCGACAACAGATTTCGACGCGTTATTATCGAACTCTTTGTAGCGCGGTCGAGTGGAGATCGCTCTGTGAGTTGCGTCAGTGAGGCTTCCAGCTCTGGCGTGCATTTGGGCGTCTCAAATGGCACTTCCAAAGGATTCTCTAAGGTGACCTTTTGTGGCTGCTTTGGCGTCGCTGTCATCAGATAAACATTTTGCTTTGTTACAAATGAACATGAAGTGTTTTCAATGTTTGCTTCACAAGGTGGATTGAGGATTTCTTTTACATCAGTCAATACATTTATATATGCTTTCACCTTCTCTTCTTCGATGTTATTACTTGTAACATCAAAAGTTTTTGGTAAACTCTGCGGCGGTGTTTTTCTCAATTGGATCTCCTCTAACTGATTGCAGTTGGTTTCCAAATCAGCCATCAGCACTGCGGCCTTTTTAAGCATCTCCTCCGATAATTTCAATGATTTTTTTGATGCAGTGCGAAACCCAATTGTTTCTGGAATTTCAGAATAAAGATTTGTATCGGTAGCTTCCATCATTTCCCCGGAATAGCTTTCTTTGACATCAGCGATTAGTTGAGCATCTTCTTTTGGCTTTTCTTCTGAAACGTTGATCGTTTTGTTTGATGCAGTGTGAATTTCAGTAGGCTCTTGCCTATGCGGCGACGGACAGTCTATTAAATGGATTTTATCCCACTGATTGCACTCAGTTTCCAAATCAGACATAAACATTGCTGCCTTCTTTTCCATCTCCTCTGACAATTTCATGATTTTATTTGAAGCAGTACGAAATTCAAAGTTTCCTGGTATTTCAGAATGAGGTTTTATTGCATTAATATTTTCTTGGGAATAGCATGTTTCCAAGTCTGCCATTAGTTTTGTAGCTGCTGCCTGATTTTCTCCCGATATTTCAATTGAATTGTTTGAGACAGTGCAAAAATCAGCCTCATCTGATAAATCCATGGGTTGCCATTCGCTGAATGCAATCGCATCCAACTGATTGCAAGAATTGGTTTCTTTTTCCTCATGCTTTAAACTATTTGGTATGTCCATTGGCTGCCATTCACTTAAGGGAATCCCTTCAAGCATTTCACAGTCAGCAGCATTCTCATCGGTTTTTGTCAGATTGTTGACATCCAAATCCGACATTAAGTTTGACGCTGATATTTGCTTTTGCTGCGTCATTTCAATAATCTCGTCTGATGCGTTTTGGAATGCGGAAGTTTTATTTAGCTGATTGCAATCTTTGTAAGCACCTTGGTGAATTGCAGTATTGGCTTCCAAATCGGCCATCAGTATTGCTGCCTTTTTTCGCATCTCCTCCGTTAAATGCATAGTTTTATTTGATGCCGTGCGAAATTCGATGTTTTCTAAAATCTTAGAATGCAGATTTTCGTCATTTATAGTTTCTTGTCGATTCTGGGTGAAGCTTGCTTCCAAGTCGGCCATTAGCTTGGCAGCTTCCTTTTGCTTTTCTGCTGAAACTTCTATTTTCTTATTTGAGGCAGTACGGAAATTGATGGCATCTGGAGTGTCCATGGTCTGCCATTCATTGAATGTATCAGATACTACTTCTGCTTTCAGATTAGTTTGTTTTTTTGTTGAATCTTCTATGTCTAAAGGCATCCATTCACTTAAAGGGATTCCATCTAGTAACGCTTTTGTTGTTTCTTTTTCCTGCGATATATCCTTTGCATTCATTTTATTTAGCTTTTGAGGATTGAAATCTCCATTAAACCAATCCCCGCATAGATGTGTATCTAAAATATACATTAGTTAAATAACATTTTGTCTATTATATTTCCTTACTTACCTTTCGAATTGTTTTCCTTACTTGGAGTATTTGCCGATAACATACGCGTTCTCTCATTGAATAGAGAAAATTCTGTACTGTCTACATTCAACAAACTATTAAAACTTAACTTTTGTATAAAGGGTTTTAGATATATTTACCATTTGTTTTATTATCACAGTTATCATCAAAATATTTGCATTGCTCCGTGTTGCCAATGAGATAGCCAATTTCTTCCAAGACATCGGTTGCATCATCTTCAACCTCATTGTACTCTATAGGTTCTAAAAGCGTAGAATCCTTTATTTCTATTTGCATGTCGGGCAAGTCAACCGATATATTTGCATTGTTTTGTTGTGTGAAAAATGCGCTAAGATTAAACAGATTCTCACAAATTTTCTGTGAGCAATTGACATCAATTAACGTTGTGGTCGGCACTAGTGTGGTAAAATCCTCTTGCACCGACAATTCGGAAGAGCAACTCAAGCGATCATCGTCATCATTAGATGTTGTAGCTACTGGTGATGTTTTAATGACCACATGGCGAGAATATGTTTTGATTTGCTTGTCCCGAAAGCGAAACCATGGCGGAGCATCATCGGACGTGAAAAGGTCTTCTTCAACGTAACTGGGGGATCCACAAAAATCGTGAAATATTTCTTGCACAATGCTTATCGGTGTGCTCAGCATATGTTCTGTGACTTTACCCTCGTGCTCCGGTTCGGCATTTTCCAATGGTAGTTGGTCATTTTGAAGCAGGAACTGAAGTGAGTTAAAGTTTTGGGAGGCAGGTACAAGGCGTTCCCGCACTGGCTCTTGCTGGGCACGCAGGCAGTCTAAGCGGTCGGCTACAAACAACTGTGCCTCGCGAAGCTCAAGGCAACTATCTAAGTCACCAAGATTTGCGATTTCACATTGCAATTGCGTTTCACTTATCGGCTTAGTTGTAGAAGTTTTCTGCCTACGTGAGCGTTGGGACCTCTTGGATGAACTTCTATTTTGGTGTGTTGGACTTGCATCTATGCTATTGTTTTTAGCGCGATCATCCTCTTTCCATGATCAACAGGCAAATCCATGCCAGATTTGTTTGTATATAATCTACACTTTTCGATAGCTGTTTTCAATGCTGCACACTGCATTTTTTTCCAACACTCACAATTTGAATATCGATAGCTTTTAACTTACTGCGATTAAAACTAATGAACAGCGCTGTCACGCACTACTGTTGCGGTCTTACCGATAATTTTTATTAGTTTGGGTAATTTTTAGGTGCAGTTTAGTCAGAATTAGAGGTTGCGATCCTAAATAATGGGGATATCAACGGCAGTGTTGCGAACCCAGCTAATGGGTTTAACAAACTTCGTGGGTACACACAAAGACCAAGCGGACAAGTACCGTCAGCTGCTAAAAAGCGTTCTGTCGAACACCGGTACCGAACTGGTCGACACACTGAAGCTCTTTGTGGAAGCTATTGTCAACGAACATGTTAGCCTGGTCATTGCTCGCCAGATACTGAACGATGTAGGTGTTGAGCTAAGCAAACTGCCCGACGACATGTCCAAGCAGTTGTCCCATTTCACACTGGAAAAAGTCCATCCACGCGTCATTTCATTCGAGGAGCAGGTGGCCGGCATACGCTTCCATTTGGCCAACATTTACGAACGCAATCGACAATGGCGTGATGCGGCCACTGTCCTTGTTGGCATTCCCTTGGAAACTGGTCAGAAACAGTACTCCGTAGAGTGCAAACTGGGCACATACTTGAAAATTGCACGTCTCTATCTGGAGGATAATGATTCCGTTCAGGCCGAGATGTTCATCAATCGTGCGTCGCTGCTGCAGGCCGAGACCAACTCTGAAGAATTACAGGTGACAGACAGTCCAATATACATAATTGTTTGTTATTTTCACATGACAGAAGTCGTTTATTCTTTCCTCAGGTTCTTTATAAAGTGTGCTATGCCCGCGTTCTCGACTACCGTCGCAAATTCATTGAAGCTGCCCAACGTTATAACGAACTGTCCTACCGCAAAATCGTAGACCAAGGTGAGCGAATGACAGCACTAAAGAAGGCACTTATTTGCACAGTGCTGGCATCGGCTGGACAGCAGCGTTCTCGCATGCTGGCGACGCTTTTCAAGGATGAGCGCTGTCAACATTTACCAGCTTATGGTATACTGGAGAAGATGTACTTGGAGCGTATAATTCGACGCTCTGAGCTTCAGGAGTTTGAGGCACTACTGCAGGATCATCAGAAGGCTGCCACACCGGATGGGTCGTCCATATTGGATCGAGCTGTCTTTGAGCACAATTTATTGTCTGCCAGCAAATTGTACAATAACATCACGTTCGAAGAACTTGGTGCCTTGTTGGATATACCCGCTGCGAAAGCGGAGAAGATTGCCTCGCAAATGATTACCGAGAGTCGGATGAACGGACACATTGATCAAATCTCGGGCATTGTCCACTTTGAGAATCGTGAACTGCTCCCGCAATGGGATCGCCAAATCCAGTCTCTCTGCTACCAAGTTAATTCCATTATTGAAAAGATTGGCATAGCTGAGCCCGATTGGCTGGATAAACAGAACTGAGCAGGATAATCATTATAAATCTACTACACTGAAATTATCATCATAGTATAACATGAATCTGTAGCGCGATCGCTGCTGCTGCCTGGTCAAAGTTCGACATGTTTTATATATATATTACTTACATGTAAATTTCATTTTGAGTTTAAGAAATAAACAATATAAAATGATCCCACGGATCAACGCAAAAAAAAAAAAATTACATCACAAACGAATTTAAATATAAATTCCATCTTTATGAAACATATACACGTATATTCACAATTGTAGCATTTCTATTCGTATAATTCACAAAATATCTCTGTGTATAAACATTTTTAAATCTTAGACAACTAGCGGAAAGTTTTGACTTTGTATACAATACAAATTAAAAAGATAGACAGTGTACATTATTTATATATGTATATGTTTTATATAATACGCAGAGTGCGTATCAGTGTTACTAGAAAATTTAATAAGTTTTCCAAGTACTACCCAAGCCTACAATTCCAAAAATAAACGCAGCTCAGAGCAACGTCTGCTTTCCATTTAAAGTAACTAAGTAGTAACTTATACAATAATAGGCTAATTACATTTAAGAAAATTCAACTAAACAAAATGCAAAAAACTTGCAAAAGCAACGCTTTAAAACAATTTGTTGAAAACATCTATATAAAAACCACATTGCCCATTCCGCACGATTCCCAAAAAATATTGGTGAAGACTTTAAGCTTAAAAAACTTAAAACTTAGCGTAAAGTCATCCCTGCGTATTCGCCGAGGTCTCCTCATTTAACTGCATTTGTGCAAGCGTGCGCACAACGACGCCGCGACTGACCGGCGTTAATCCTTGGCATAGGCCAACTACAGCGTCCAGCGCTACATCCGGACAATCCTAAAGGAATAAACAGAATGTGTAACTACGAGAAAGCAAACGCATCAAACAAATTAAAACTACCTCAAGCATTTTCGATATCGTCGAGATAATGGCATCTCGTCTCACAGAGTTAACATTTTTGGACACAATCGATTCGGTGTTTGTTTGCTCCTGATACCAGTTAACCATTTCCTCATTCTTGTCCCACAAATAGGCCTAGAAAGAGACACAAACTTTAAATCTGTTTTGTTTAAGGACTGCTGTCTCATCAGCACCTCTGTGGCGCCCTTATCCTCAACTAGCCAGCGTCGCAGCATTTGCTTGGCCTGGCCAACAGAAAGATTATCCTGTGCACGCAGTATCTTCTTGATGTGGGCATCCTCGAGCAGCAAACGACGCAGACGCCAGTAGAGCCAGCGACGAGAATCGCGCCACGGCACAATCTCGCTGATGCACTCCTTCTCCAGCATACGTTCAGGCGTATCGTGAAGATCGGCAAAATGCACAGCAACTGTGTGATAAACATGCATCAGCACAGAGATACGTGACTTGATCTTCTCATCCAGAAGTCCAGCCTTCACTTTGTCGCCAGCGGCTACAGCCTCATCGTGCTCTTGTTTCAGCTATAAAGATATTACGAAAAGTTAAAATTACTATTCAAGTAAAAGTATAAAGCTTTCCAAACTTACCCCAATTGTGGTGCCATCCAATCGATAGATTGTCTTAATGAGGTCCTTTTCTTTGTACTTGATTTCGACAATGCCCTCGGGTTCGAGAACACCGCCACGAGCTTCTGGGTCAGCATAGGTTTCCATGTAACGCGGATTGATTAGCGAATCGAGCACGGCCCAAGCGCCACCACGCAGCTCAGCATTGGGTGGCAAATAGATGAGCACCGGCTTCTTGTATTCGCGCAGTCCGTCCACAATGTAGGCGCCAAATTTAACAATTTGCTCGTACATGTCCTTCATGCCACCGGAAAAGCCACGCCAGTTGGCAAACACAATCAACGGCAGCTCCTCACGTCCGAAATCCTTAATTGCCTGCGCCGTCTTGTACGAGGAATCCGGATACCACACCTGACCTGCCTGCTGCAGTGTCTTGGCTTCCGAATCCAAATTCGCTGGATCTGCGGGCATTTCTACTTCCACAGTGCGAGTCTCAACGGCGATAACACCGACCGGGACACCACCAAGACGCGCGCGTCCAGTAACCACAGTTTTAGCCCACGGCGCCATAATCTCGCTCCAGGAGTCGCGATCAAAGAATCCATTCTCCCATTCATTGGAATTGACAGGATTGACACGACCGGCAAGCATCCAGCGTGGATCATATGGCGATTTGGTGGGCATAAAGTCAATGGGACGATCGACGCGATCGCTAGGCAATATAATGGGCAGATCGCAGCCAATGTACGCGGGCATGTAGGAAAGCCAGTCCAGAATAGTGTAAACACCGTCCAGATCAACCGATTCCGTTTTGTGCGTGACACCATTGTTGTACATGATTTGAACGCCACCAAGCTGATTATTCGAGGCATAAACCTTGCGGCCAAGCAACTAAAAAAAGGTAAAATTCGAAACAGAATTAATTAACGAACTTTCTAAATGGATTCATTATAAATTTACCTTATTCAAAGCAGAATAACCGGTAAGAATAATATGCGAGTTATCAATTTGAATGACGCGCTGACCGAGGCGCACCACATACGAGCCAATGCCGATGGTGCGACACGTGACCATCGCAATGGTCACAATCTCCTCATACGCCTGCGACGTTTCACCAGCAATGAGACCAGCATAGCGTAGATTCTCAACACCCAGACCATCATCCTTGCCAATGATGTCGGTAATCTTGTAGCGCTGCTCGCCCTCATCTTCAATCAAAATGGCACGCACTGAGTTTAGATTAGCAACCTTGGAATAATCTTCCGTGGACAAGTAGAGATATTTGAAACCCTTGTCTGGCTCCTCAGGATCTTCCCATGCTATTTTAAACATGGCTTTCACCTCCTCGGCAAGACCTATGCGTGCACCACTATTAACGGATATGTAGATCTGCGAATGAAGTCAACATTTGATAAGGCAGAGTTTAGGTTTAAAGAATGTAAAGCCTGCTTACCCTGGGCACTTTGAGTTGACGAGCTAACTGCGATGCCTTGGCGAAAAGCACATCCTCTTTGATGCCAAAGGAGCCAATCAAATAGGTCAAATCATTAGCAATCACAATAATCTCGCGGCCAGCTGGATATTCGGGTGTGGCCAGCACAATGCGCCAAGCAACCATGCCACACTGAAAATAGGATAATAAATTAAACTATTATCCCAACTGTCCACTAACTAAAAATGTTCTTGCATGCTTACATTATTCTCCCCTGGCAGTCGCTGCAGTTCAATCAGATTGTCATCCTCCAAAACCAACTCCTTACACTCTATGAGAATCTTATCGGGTATGCGTATATCAACTGTAGGTCTTGCCTTGGAGAACTCCTTCCAATGACGTTCAGTCATTTGGCGGAACATATCTGGCATATCGTAGACATAGGTCGTACCATTCGATTGCGCCTGGAAGCGTTTCTGCTGCAGGAAATCCTTGGTCATATACGGCGACGAGATGGGATGGCCATGCAGTGCGCCCTGCTTATCGCCATAAGCCTTAAACTTGATCTGAAAGCGTAAAAAAACAAAAATTAATAGAGCTATAGGTCATGTTGGGTTATCAACACTTACTATGCCCGTTTCAGGTTCAGTTTGTTCCGTGTACATGGAGATGTCCAGAAAGTAGCCCGAATCGTTTGCAATGCACAGACGCACTGCTTGCGTGGGCGATTGTGGCGACTGGCGGATGACCATTTTGAGTTCAGCTTGGAGAACGCGCAGTTTCCAAAGACGTGGTCCATAGCGCATGATCATTTTGGTCACAGACTCTTCAATTTTCGCCGGATCCATGATGACGGTGGGCACAAAGTTCAGGAAGATGTGATTACAATCCGTGCGCTTAGCATGCGGATGCGAGAAGGCCACCTCCAATTCATCCATGGCCTCGAGCAGGACACGCTCACCCTCATTTTGCAGATACTCAAACGATGCTTCCTTGGTGATCAGATCCGAGTGCCGAATGATGGAACGTATAAAGAAACGATAGTCTGTGACCTCTTGACCCTTGGATACCTTAGCCCGACCCAAATACAAGTGCATCTTTTGATTGGCTGTTGGCAATGCCTCCAAATCATAAGTCATCATGCGATTCAACTCCAAATGGAAAGCCGAGGCAGGCTCCAGATGCCTATAGATGCGATCTTCCTCGAAATTATCCCGTGCGCGATAAGTGAAGAACTTGGGGAACTGACGTTTCTTAAGAGCTGCAAATGTAATGCGGCGGATGCGTCGCTGGAAAAGCTCCTCGTTGTGCTCGTTGCAATAGTTGCCGAAGATCTGTGACATTTGCACATCATCCAATTCACCCGTCTCCCTCACCGCAACACTGATAATGTGTATGGGTTCCGTGGATTTGGCCTCTTCGGCAGCATTGGCTCTGGTGATGGGATCAGAGAGTGAGACATTGATAGAGGTGCTGTGACGACTATCGGAAATAGAATCCACTGCTTCCACAGCCTCTAACACTTTAGCACTGACCATTGCCGGCGATACGAAATCTTCCAATAGATCAAGTATTTCATCGGAGTACATGGAGAAGTGCTCAAAGGAATCAAAAGCCGCAATAGCCCCCGTACGCACACAGGAACTACCTAATGTCTGAACAATGGCGGCCTGATCTAATCCTTCCGGTGAGCTCATGCGCGAGAACAAACGATTCGGATGCGCCGTCGGCAACAGGAACTGGAAATGAACCAGCGGCAATCCACCGGAAAGCTCTAAATGCTGCAGACAGGTCAACTCATAGGAGGTATAGGCACGTCTCACATACACCTCGAGGGAGGCATTGCAAACAGCTCGATTGGAGTGATAGAAAAAGTCATGCAGAATATCAAAGATCGATGTCTCCGACTGAATCAAACGTTGTAGATTCTCCGGATGGAAATCATGACCATACATATCAACAGCCGAAAGGAAAATGGACTCCATTTGATTGTGACGCAACTCATAGGCTGGCTGATGAGCAGCAATAAGGACTTGGCGGGATCGCAACGCAACCCTCGAATGTTCCGCACGATTCAATGAGGTCAACTCACTCAATGTATTGGCCAGCTCGTCGGTTAGACCGGGTTCATTGGCCCACAGATGATCGATGAGCAGAGTGACGAGAAGATTCTTTTTAGCCACTTGTGAGTGCGAGAATATTGTATTGACAACCGTCAACATATCATCCTTATTACGCTCGCGAACCAAGCCCACACATTTGTCATAATGTCCATGCTGGAACTGAGATTCCACATCGTAGTATTGACGCAACAGCTCATGAACGGCAGCCTTCATGCGTCCACGTATGCCATTCCTATAGCGCTGCACTAGCTGCACAATGCTCTGGGTGGTCAGGAAGAAGACATCACGATCGGCACGCTTCTGCAATGTTGCCGCATGGCTATCAATGACGCTGGCGATCTGCTGAGATGGAAATTGCGCAAGGACACTTGTGATATTTCTCTCATACAGTGTCATCAGTTTGCGTATCTTCTTCTCCACGGATATGGGTATGCGACCAGAGATGGAAGCAATTACCTCTTGAAGCTCGAGTAGGGGTAGCGAGGGATCTCTCAGACTCTGCATGAACTTCTCAATGATGTCGCGTAATCGTTGAGCATTATACGGTTCTGGAAGGCAATATCCAGCCAAGGTGTTTTCCAATATACTCTTATACGTATTATGCACACGATTAAGTTTCTCAGGAATTGGCGGATTCTCGGGTTGAGGGAATTGACTCTTGCAGGGCTGTGCTTTTGTTACCAGCGAGGGATCATCGAGTTCCAAGTGACCCAGAAGAGTGCCTGCATCTAACACAGCACCGGGGCGACGCACAAATGTGACGGTACCCGCTTCCTGGGATGTAAGTGTCATCACCATTTTCATCACCTCAATCTCGGCAAAAGCTTGACCTCTACCCACATGTGCACCATCTTCCACAATCATATTGATGAGCTTACCAGCCGATGGACTTCGCAATAGAGAGGGATCATTCTCCTTCTCAAAGACACACGTCTGATTGCCAATAACAATGCGATAACGATCCACTTCCTCCTTTATATAGGTGGTGTACGACGCACCCTCCAGGGAAATCAGCAAGCCACCATCCGACAGACGATGCACCTCAATCTCCTTGAAGGAGTTGTTCATTAGCAAGAAATAGGAATTGTGTCCGCTTTTTGCCGCCTGCACTTTGTAGCGAAGTCCCCCATTAATAAGCTCCACATCTATTACATTCGTCAGTGTGTTGGCCGCCTGGATTTGACCCTTCTCCAGTGAGGTCTGGAAACTGTTAAACGACTCCGTTATCTGACGATCCGCAATATGCAACGCTCCACACATGACTCCCAAAATGATGTCTGGCTTCTCCGATTGCATGCGTTCCGCAATCAACGCGTCTAACCAGGCGGTATCTATGCTATTCTCTAGAAAACGATTCGTCTCCAGCAAAGTGATCAGATACTCCACAGTGGTACGGAAATCACCGCGAATAGAGAGCTCTTTGAGAGCAACCACAAGGTTCTCACGTGCCTGCTGACGATTCTCACCCCAGGAGAAACAATGGCCAAACTGTGAGTCTGCAAACTCATGCAACCCTCCAGAGGCAGCCACACTGAAGTAGCCCCAAACGTTCTTGCTCGAGCGGAAGTTCAACTCTTGCACGGTGCCGGAACTTGGCTTGAATCCTTCATCGGGATTCTCGCTGGTGATGCGCGCAGCGATAACGTGACCCGACGGACGCGGCTTATGCGTCGGGTTCTCAAAATCAATTACCGTTGAGCCCCATGGAGATTCACCATACAGCAGACGTATATCCTTAAGCCGGTAGAGAGGTATTCCCATACCAATCTGCAGCTGGCAGGCGGGCAAATTCACATCGGCAACCATTTCCGTACACGGATGCTCCACCTGCAGACGAGGATTCAGCTCCAAGAAGAAGTATCTGCCCTCGGGATCGTACAGATACTCAACGGTACCAGCGCTCACATAACCAACCATTTTGGCCAGACGCACAGCCGCCTTCTCCATGTCTTCGAAGACCTCCTCCTGTGCCACAATTGCCGGTGCCTCCTCAATGATTTTCTGATGACGTCGCTGTATAGAACAATCACGCCCAAACAAACTGATTGCATTGCCATACTGATCTGCAAGCAGCTGCACCTCCAAATGACGTGCTCCACGTGCTAGTTTCATCACAAATATTGGAGACCCGGGCACCTCAGCCTGCACCTGCCGGAACAGACTAGGGAACTCTTCCGTGGTGTCCACGCGTCTTATACCCTTTCCACCGCCACCCTCAGAGGCCTTTATCATCACAGGAAAACCTAAAAGACAATAAAAATAAATAAGTGTGAGCTTAAATTAATGTATCCTGTAGTATTCCGCTAGAGCGTGCGGATTTCAAAGTGTTGAATTGAAAAAATGTACAAAAAATGTTTTATACACAAGATTGTTCAGTTCGCAACTGAATAATTATTCCAAATGTTAATATACAGTCATTTTCTAGGTGCTAAAAGTTCTTATTGGTTATTAAAATTGGTTTGGCAGCAAACTCTTCTTACCAATTTTGGCAACGGCTGCCAGGCCCTGCTCCACATTGGTAACACATCCACGGGCAAATAAATCACTGGATATCTTAATCTTCTTGCCGCTATACTGCGCCTTCAGCCCCGAGCCGGACCAGGGCAACGTTGGTATCTCCGCCGTTTGGGCCACTATCGATGAGGCCACCTTATCACCCAAAGCCCACATCGCACGCTCCGGCGGACCAAGAAAAACTAAACCTTCCTTGTGCAAAAGCTCCGGCAATTTGGGATTCTCCGATGCATGACCCCAGCCCGCCCAGACAGCCTGAAATTAAAAGCAAATGTTCCACATTAACGATGATAAAACGCTAATTAAGTAGATAAGAAATTCGTTTTGGTCATTATATATTTAGCTGACAGCATGCATGAAATCAAGTGTGACGTCAGTGTGAAAAATAATTGAGTAATATTTCAACCATACTGAAAGGTAAATTGTTTACTTGAGTTTATTAAAATCGCATAGAAAGGAAATTCTTCTTTTAGATACTTGAAAACGTTTCCAAATTTTTCATCTATGAATTTTTGTATCTTATATTTTGAGTATCTAACTCCTTTATCTATTTACAAATGGAAAAAATTGCCAAAAATATGATGGTTATAAGAATGCATATCTATTGTTTATAGTTATAATTAAATTAACACTTAGAAGACTTTTATGGACAATTTTATTACACTAAAAGTGATGCAATTAAGAAATTGAAATTGTCGTTAATGTAGTAAAGGCACTTGTTATACCTCTATGACTGTCAAAAAAGTTCAGATTTAATTAACTAATAATTTTTTGCTTAGTGTAATCAATCAAGTATGTGCTTGTTAAAGGCAAACGCACACACACACACACACACACTCCCATTGGTAAATACAAATCGTACGATGTGTGTATGTCTAGTACTTTGAGTAGATGATGGTTGAGGTCTAGAGGGTGGGACCCGTATTAGAAAAAAAATAATACATACTTGCACTTGAGTGCGAAGTGCGATATCCACTATGAGCTCAACATTCGCATAGTTATTGTTATTGGAGCCACCGGGCACTGGCACATAATGATCAGCCATTTTGATATACTCCGCATTGGCCTTTAGGTCCTCGGGCGTTACCATTACAACAAAACGTACAGCTCGCTCGTTCTTGAACATCTCGTAGGACCAACGACGTATGGAACGCATACACTTCACCGCTGCAATGCCATTGTTGGCAATGAGAACACGATTGATGACACGCGTGCCACCAAAACGTTTCACAAACTCCTCCGTGGTGGCAATGTGAAAGTCACGATCCTGATGACGATCCTGGCCCAAGCCGGTGCGCGACATGCTGGGTCTGTGAATTATAGCAATTGTTTGTTTGAAATGACAATGTAAGTGAGAGCAGAACTTGCAGTTTTTAGTTTTTGATAGAGTATTACTATTATTAACATGAGCAACAGGTGCGAGATCACACTTTAACAAAACAAACACTGAACTCATCACACGATTCCAGAGATTATCCAATTTTCTTGGAATTATTGATTTTTAAGTAACATTTAAAGATAGTTTTAAAATTAAAAGAATTTTTTAAATAAAGCGATTTCTTTTTTAAATCACACGAAATATCATATTTTGTAGCACAGTGCATCATTTTTGCTGGGGGTCAATGTTAGACAAGAGCGAGCGAGATAGAGACAAGCTTCAGTTAACAAAATAAGATACTGAAGACGCAGCAGCAGCAAACTGACGGAATTTTAAAGGCATTTTGGCAAACCGGTTTAGCCAAATTAAAAAGTTTCCTTGAGCTGTTTTATTGTAAAGCTTATTTACATTGTTTAGTTTAAACATGATTGCTGTCTCGCTCGCTCTCACTCACTCGCGTTCGTTGTGGCATATGGAGGACGCATTTTGCATTTTGTTCGAAAGTCAATTATTGACTTGCCATATTTAGACATAATTGTGCGTGATATATTTATAAAAATAGTTTCTAGCTCATTTACTTAATGGTGCCGCCGGTGGTTGGAACGCTCAGCAGTGCTGGCATTGACGAATTGTTGTTGTTTTCATTAAAGCTGTCATTACTGATGCTATTGTTGTAGAGAGTTTCATCGCTGATACTGCTGTGGTTGCTGTTGTTGTCATTGTTGTTGCTCTCCTCAGTTGCAACAATATTGGGTATAACCATTGGGGCATTACTATTATCCACTGCAGTTGAAGATGTTGTTGATAGCAGGAGCTCTTCACCGGTTTCGACAAGGACAAAACGTTTGCTGGCGCGACGCTTTAACATTTTGACTAACGCAATAAAGGCCAAGATCATTCAAGTCCAAAGTTGAAGTTTTTTTTTTGTATTTTTTAACGGTGTAAAGTGCACTCTATCTAATTACAGTTTTATTTTTGCAATACGCATACATATGTATATTATGCAAGCATATGTATTGTTTTGTATCAAATATGACTAATCAACATGCAGTGTGACTTTCACCGTATTGCAACTACAACACACACAATACTACGATAAAAACTAATGGCCGGGTGGGTCAACTGAAGAGCGAAAATAAAAATTTACGCGCGAGCAACGTTTAGCTTCGTGGGCAGTGAGCTTTAAATGGATGGCAACTGACGGGCACGGCAAGTGCTTTAAGACTGACTAGCAAGCAGTGACTTCGCCAGCTTCAAAGCCTCTCCACAACAAGAAACATTGACAAAGATATTGACGCTGACGCTGACGTCGTTGCTCATACGACCCATGGGACAAACAGAGAGTTAAAGAAAGAGAGAGAGAGAGAGAGAGTAGGAGTTAAAACAAACACAGAGAGAGCGAGAGAGAGAGAGGGCGCATTAGATAAATTGAATTGGTGTTGACAGCGGATTTATTAGTTGTTGTGAATGAGAAAGAAAAAAACAACAACAAGGAACACAACAGTTCTTCACACTAGCTGTCAAGTGCAGCTGCAGCTTTGGCACTCGCTCTCGCTCATACACTCTCTCTCTCGTTGCTGTGGCTCTCCTGAAAGCTTTTCAAGATAAAAACTTATTTCTCAGAGATTACATTCTTGCTTGTGTTTTTTTGTTTTTTGTTTCTTGTTTTTATGTTGCCACCTCTTTCTCTGAAAATCGCGCGATTTGTTTGGCATGGTGAGCCCCCAACAAAATTATGACGTAGTTAAAATTTGTTTGGCACGTTTTATGGTTGTTGCTGTTATTGCACTTATTGTTTTTCTCACCTTAGACGTTTGCGTCGCTCGGCAATGTCTCCATTTTGTGAGATATCACTTTGCATTTTTTGCGGAAATTGATCGCCAGCTTCGCCTGCTTCTACTATTGCCTCCTTCTCATCGATTTCATCGCCCACCTTTTGAATGGCATATAATATTTATAAATAATAATAAATAGTGGTTTATTTATAATATCCTACCAGAAAACTTGGGCGTTCACCATCTTTAGTCGTTTCGTCGCTTGTTGTTGGTGTTTCTTGTTCGCTCATTTTGTTGTTGTATTTGGTTTCAATATTATTGTTATTATTGTTATTGAGATTAAAATTGCTCAGATCGGTCAATACGTTATCTTTCAACTGCTCACAGAGGCCATCTACTGCATCAACTTTAAGGCTCTCGCTAGAGAATTTCACCTTTTTTATACACGATTTAGGAAATCGTTTTGGCTGCTGCTGCTGCTGTTGTTGTTGTAGCTGCTGCTGATCGCTGCTAATTTGTGCTGTGCTTATTGTCGCTGACGATGTTGTTGCTGGAGCCGCAATAACGCTGGAGTTGCCTGTGAAACAAAATCGAGAGAACATTGTTAGCTCAAGAAGGTTTCCGATCAGTGATTTGTGTTGTGCTTTAAGGGAGACTGTTAATTGTCAAACAGTGTTGCCATGTCAGCTTTTTTCTCGTCAATTTTTTGCCATTGCAACTTGTTTATTGATTTTTATTTTAAGAAGAGAATTATGTCATTAAATTGAGCATTAACTGATAAGCATGCATATGGATTTCATGATTGATGAGACTGACAAAGATGTTGGTATGACAGACAAGTCATGCACATTTGCTAATTTTGAATCTTTATGCTCGTTTAAAGTTTGTCAACCCTGTTGTCAAGCTTTAATTGATTTACATAGCGAATAACATTCTTACGATTCTTACAATTGTTATTGTTGTTGTTGTTGTTAGTCGAGAGTGTTGGTGGTGGTGGTGGTGGTTGTGCTGTTGTTTCTCTTATGCCGCCACGTTCGCGACCAAAGAGCAAGTTCAACAGGTATGCAATAATCGCCAGAGTGATTAATAATGCGATAAACATTGGCTACACATCCAAATAATAGCTAAAATTTTGATGATAGTGCCACTTAATAAATATATACATATAATATTTCTTAATAGGTTTCTTTTTGTTGCAAAAATCCATGCACGTGTATATTTAGGTCAGCAGAGCAAGTGAGTTCAAGAGGTTAAGCTATTAATATTTATTGGTTTTTGTGTGCCAAAAAAGAGCTAAAAACACTAGGTATATCAAAATACATAATTACTGATAACCTTGTTTTATTAATTGACAAATTTTGTAATTCTCTTGATAATATTGATAGTGAAAAAAACTTTAGCAACATATGACATCGTCCTATATAAACAGTTACATAATAAATTCATGCATTCTTCTTATAGCACAAGTTTAAACGTTAGTCTTGAGAGACTTGCGCACAATAGGTTTTATTTTTTTATTGAAAACGGATTACGATATGACATAACGAGCCTGAAACTCTTCAAAACCCATTACCTTCCTACAGGTTGTTTTATTTGGTCAAGAATATTGTCATTAAATATTTTGTTCAGTATCGCACTCAAATTAATACGGAAATATGTACTTAGAAGTTTGGCATAAAAATAATAACAAATAAATAAAGTTACTCTTTTTTAATTGAGTAAATAATCTATGTAATAAACTATTACATAAGTGTTTTGTTTCTTTTTCTTTTCTGTCTATTTGTCAAGGAGCATTCTTTATTTTGATTTTGTTTTTTAGTGGGTACACTGGGGCGCTACGCATTTGAATTTAAAGCAAAGTAAATTTAATACAACCACAGGTAAGCTTTGTTGCTATGCAAATGGGATTTATATATAAAAGTACTTTTATATAGGAAGAGGTCATTGATTTAAGCATTACAATGTGTAAGTGTACCACTAGGCACAAATGCTAGAAAAATACGTGTAAAACACCATGTGCAATTATGCAGTTTAATAAGACTTTCATAGTAAATACTATTGCTTAATTTTATGCAGTAAATATTGTAATTTAAAGACGTTTAACTTTTATTATATTTATTGGTGCATTTTTATTTTTTTGCAAACACATAAAGTTAAATGTTGTTGATTTGAAAATGTTTTTTTTTGTTTTACCACGCTTTGTTTAGTTATTAGGCAATTTATTGCATTTAGGTATCGAGGTGTTATTAATGTTTTAAACGCGCGCGCCGCAACGCAGAAGCAACAAGTTTTCGTACGATTCGCTGAATTGCTACCGTAGTGACCGACGTTTGGAATTCGACTGATTGACGCATGGAGGCGCTTTCACACAGTGCTCACACTATCGCTGATTTGCTGTTGCTTCTGCTGCTCACTGGATCGCTGTCGATGTCGACGTCGTCGTAGTTGCTATCATCATCCAACAACTTATGCTTGCCCAAAAGTCTACGTCGGCAGCAGGTGTGTATGTGTGTACATACTACATACATACATATGTCTGCGCTTAGGTTGTTGTTCTCGTATGTTAATTGCTCAGAGGGCTTTACGGGTCGAGGCAGCTGCTGGTCCGCTGCTGACTGCACACTATATAAGCTGAAAGCTGCGACAGCGATTTATTTTCTTTTTCTTCATACTTATGTTTTCTTTCAGCTTGAACAGTTTTTTGTTTATTTTTATGCGCCATGCTTGGCGCGAAAACTTCGATAACAGTTAAAAATATCGATAGCAAACAGTGTTATAAGCATATTTCTTGCTCTTATGCTCGTTCTCTCTTGCTCTCCGGCGCCTCTCACACAATTTTCAATGTCAAGGTTGTTGTTGTTGTTATTGCGCAACGAAAAGTTAATCTTTTTGCTTGACACTGATGATGCACTCTCTAGACCTCGTTTAAGGTTGTGACACGAAAGCAATCAAGGAAAATGCACCTACTACAAAAACACCATTAACATTAACTAACCCAAATTGCACTTAGAGTATGCACGTCAGCAACTAAATACATAGCTGATTGCAATTGACTTGGACTAGCAAAAAACAACAAATCAGAAGAAAACACAAACAATAATTGATTATCTTGTGATTGTGATTATCATGTGAATCTCTCTGAGTGTGTGTGTTGAATCAAATAGAAAGAAAACATGCCGCACAATTATAAGAACACGCAAATATATTTATTAACGCCCTGGCATCAGTTTTGTTGTAGTTGTACATAAGCATGTATCAGCAGAGGATTTTTAAAAGTCATTAAAGACCTTTCAGGAAGTGTGTATTGATAAGAACTCTAAATCTTAAGGTTTTAACTTTTATTATTATTTTTTTTTGTGGTACCTGCCACGCCGGTATCAATGGCAAAATGCCGGGCTATGAACAATAATTTTATTATTTATTTTTGGTAAGCGGTCAACAGTATGAGCCACAAGCTCTTATCAGTGCAGACCGAAAACTTTTTGTCTGCTCTTTAACATTATTTTATTCATGTTATGCGCGTGGCCATATTATGGATTAAGAACGCAGCGTCAGCTTAAGACGCGTGCTTTAGTCTCCGGCTTTAAAAATGACATACATATGCATGCATGTTTGTACGTACATATGTATGTATTTGTTTTTGTTATCGACGACACCATGTACGCTGCAGTTTACAACGCGACGTCAGAGCGTATCGTCACTGGATTTATCTCCAATTACAATTCATCACACTTGCAAAACGAATTATTAAGTAATTGAAGCCGGCTTGCTGTGAGTGCTTTTCATGAAAGCATTTTGAAACCACCCACAACAGTTCTACCGAAACACAGCACATACACACATGTACATCAACATATACAGGGACAAGCACACATACACATACACCGTTTCATGCGGACATCGCGCGATATGCGAGCCCAATAGAAATCAAGGTCAGCTCAAGCGGTGAGCACAGAAGAGAGCGCGCGCAGAGCAACCACTAGAGCGCACAACATATTGAACGAATTATGTTGCCAAGCACTTACATTATACACATAAGAACATAGTGCAAAGCGAATAAAATTAACAAAAAAATTAATACACAAAGACTATCACACAGAATGGTATTAAACTATAAGCACCGTTATTTATATGTTGATTTATGCAAGTGTATACCTTTGAGGTGAATAACCCATGCTTTTGCCCTCTAAGAAACTAATGTCTTTACAAAGGCGCATATTTATGTATGAAAAGTCTTTAACCGCACATGAGTTGTGCACTTGGTGCTTTGATTAGCGCGCTAGTTGGTCATTGACTTACTTTTCTCCATCGTATTGCGCTTTCCACGTCTCTTTTTGTTAGCAATTTTGTATTGTCTAGCTCTATTAGTCTGGCACAAAAAATAATATTTTCCAATTGGGTTGTAGGTGGCTGTGGCACAATTCGTTTTATCAATTGAAGCACTTGATAGGCACGAATAAAATAGAAGAAATGCGCTTTGCCTTCTTCAGGGATTAATGCACGGAACAGTTATGTTGTTGTTCATGCTTTGCAATTGTTTACAGGTTTTATCAGTGGTTTTATATACGCGTAAATATGAATCCGATTCTGTTTAGGTTGCGAGCGATAACGACTACCGATATTCGCGGTGCCGATTGCTGGAACAAGTGCTGTAAAACGCCCATAAGAGCTGCCAGCGCGTTGTAAACAACAAGTGGGTAGCTCCTGAAGTCGACAATAACTTTAGCAGCGAAAAAGCCGCGTTTTTCTATGTTTGCAAACATAATAAAGATTGATTAGAAAACTCAACATGTTTGATGTAGAGCCAATCATTGCGGATCACAAGGATGTTATACACGACGTGGTGTTCGACTACTATGGCCGCCGCATGGCGACCTGCTCTAGCGACCAGACCGTGAAGGTAAATCATTTGACACTGGCAAAAGAAAAATAATAATGGCTGGCTATTGTAGATCTGGGATGAGGACGATCAGGGCAAATGGTCAGTGACGAGCAGCTGGAAAGCGCACTCTGGCTCCATATGGCGCGTATCCTGGGCAAATCCCGAGTTTGGCCAAGTAATTGCGACCTGCTCCTTTGACCGCACCGCCTCCGTTTGGGAGGAAGTCATGGGCGAAAAAGCCGCCACACGCCGTTGGGTAAGACGAACCACATTGGTGGACTCACGCACCAGCGTTACAGATGTGGAATTTGCACCCAAATATTTGGGTCTTCTGCTAGCCACTGCTTCAGCGGATGGCATCATAAAAATCTACGAAGCTCCAGATATTATGAACCTATCACAATGGCCCGTGCAACATGAAATTGCGAACAAATTATCACTCAGTTGTCTCTCATGGAATACATCAACCTATATGATCACACAACTGCTGGCGGTAAGTTATCTAATAATCCATAAAAGAGTGATATTTTTAAAATCGTTTTTCCTTTGCAGGCCGGCAGCGATGAGTCTGCCACGCCTGCGGGTAAAGTGTTTCTGTTTGCCTACAGTGAAAATGCTCGCAAATGCGTTAAAATAGAGACCGTCAATGATATAACCGATCCCGTAACAGACGTCGCTTTTGCACCTAATGCGGGACGCACATTTCACATGCTAGCCGTGGCCAGCAAGGATCTCTACATAGTCAACATACGCGGCGTAACGTAGGTGTTTATACAAATACTAATGACTAATTGTATAATGCATTAATGTGGACATATATTAATATGAGAGAGAGTTATCTCAGTATTGACTTCACGATGAACACAATGTTTGCTTATTAATTGCTTCATAACAACTTAACAAATTCTCTCTTTTAGGGATTCAACGGGCAATGCAAAATTGGATCTGCAAACGTTAAAGTTTAGCGAGCACAACTGTCCCGTTTGGCGCGTCTGCTGGAACATGTTAGCCACCATGCTTATATCGACAGGCGATGATGGTTGCGTTCGCATTTGGCGCATGAACTATACGAGACAATGGAAATGTGCTGCTGTCTTAAAAGCAGAGGGCAGCGGTCCAACATATGAACCAAATCCGGCTATTCCGGCGCTAGGAACGACAGCGGCAGCAACAGCAAAGTTTTATAAAAAAGGCACCATTGGCAATCAAGTGCCATGGCATTAAACTACAAGTGTTTCGATGTGTGTGTGTCATTTGTTTGCCATGTTAAGTTGAAAATAATATAAAACAATACATAAATCTGTAAGCTGAAAAGTGTACTCTGTGTGAAATTTGCTTCCATGACACGCTGCACTTACGTCCTGCGCATCCTTGACATCGTGCGCACATCACGCTAGCTCCTTGGCCCAGTGCCAGCATCATCCTCAGTTGCTGGGACCACATTAAGTTAGACCGCGCAACGTTACTTCACATCATGCGGGAAACTTACAAACGCATTACATCACAGCGCGAAAATGTGGGAAAACGTGAAAGAGTGCGCAACAAACTTAAATAACTAAAGCACCAACCGACAAATTAAAAACACTTTAAATTTTGAATACAACTAGAACGAAAATCAAAACAATTTATTATTTTTGTGCTCGCATGCAACGATAACAAAAATAATCGAAATCTATAAGACGTGTGTCAATGATCGAATTCTTGTGAACATGTGCGTGTGTGTGCGTGTTTGTTAAGTGTAGGGCATGCAAATGTATGTTATATTAATTTAGGCAATGTTAGCTGATTAGTGCATGAAAATTTTAATATAACTTGTTGCTCAAATTGATAAGATGGAATCTTTTTCGCATGACCATTGAATATTAATTGATAAATAATTTTGCATAAATAAATACATATATCAAAAAAAGAAGAAAAGTTAATTTCTAGAACCATGCAATTTAGTTCAATCAAAAACCCTTTCTATGCTACGAATATTTTTTCTTGTCCCCTTGAGATTATTCATTATATGGAACTTTGACTATAATGAAATGAAAACCCATACCGACTATTATAGCTTCAAAGATAAAAGGTTTTTGAACCCTTCAGAACTGATAATCATTTTACGACACTTATGCACAAATACCTAACAATGCGATTAGGTCATGCACCATATAACAAGACACAAAACAGCGACACCAAATGTGCTTCATAATTTTGGTAATTTCTTTCACATATGCATATGCATATAATGTGATTTTAGCAGCTGTGCTATTAAACTTGTCGCCAAACAAGTGCCGAACTCGATTAATTCGATGGTTTTTAATGCTCATATGGAAATTTCTGTCAGGTTTAACATGAAAATCCATTCAAAAAATCACATAATATTCCACTTAATTGACTCGAACCGCAATAAAAATAAACCATTCAAACATATCGAACAACAAGCAGGTTAAAATGCATAAACAAAATTTAATATTAGGAATCCACCCCGCGCTCTAAAGGGCCCCTTTTATTGTTGCTGTCAGCTCGAACGTAATCCAAGAAATGAAACCAAATTCTGGTTGTGCTTGTGTTTTTGTAGTCAAATCTGTCTAGAGAGTAAAAAATCCACCCCCATTATACACAAAAATACACATTACATATGCTCTTGATGCCTTGTGATATTGTCCTATCCCATAGCAGAATGATTGTCTCTAATTGGAAGTTTTGACGTTTATATTACGTGATGGTGTTGACTACGTTGATCTCGGGGAAACACCCCTTAATGCTGGTTGATTTTAAGACAATGAAAAATCAGTCGCCAGGACGAATGCGACTGGCATAAATGGGGTGGTATTCGAGTTATCCTGCGTGGGAAGCCATATCACCAAGGTCTCTCACATAAGTGCTACACGGAGCAGAAAAAATAAGCCTAGCCCTGGTAACGCGATAAACATTGAAAACATTTATGTTTAACCGGCAAAGTTAAATTAATGCGCAAAAGATTGTTTCGTTTCAATGCCACAAAAAAGGGGTTGTTATACTTGTTGTTGTTGTTGTTGGTAAGGAAACGCTTATTATTACATCTATTTGAGAGCAATTTTGGTTGCTCTGCTTTGTATCAGCGTTGTAGTAAGTTTATTGGTTTCAATGCTGAAATAAAGTACTTCAACTCTTGTTTGACTGGTGTAATAATAGTTATTTAATTTCATTTTAATTATAGAATGCTTTCTTTTTAAATTCGCATTCAAATTTTTCACAAGATTTTTGATATATGTTTTAAGGCATAAATAAAAAACCACATTTCATCATTCAATGAAAAAATACAGGAAATTGTTAAGCTTCGATGAGAGCTGAGAGCTTTGATGTTGGAAAATTATATTAACTTAAGGTCACTCTATTTGTTCTACAACAGTAGATTTGTAATATCAGCTAATACATGGATAAGAAAATAAAATATCAATTGCAAGTACATATATAATGCTTCAAACTTTTCATTCCTTAGTTGGGTTTTCTGAAGTTGAGAATATATTTGGTTTTTGTACCTTTTCTAAGCAAGCCATTCGGAAAATTGTCTCATTTTGGTGTTTTGTCTTGCCTGATTAGGGGTTATTATTACCCTTTGCACCTTGTAGCCTGTTTTTAATTATGTCCAGAAAATGCAGCAGCATACCAATAACCACAGCTTAACTAATTCGTTGGGCGCCTTGTCGTTATGCAAATTTCACACTCGCAAACCGATAAGTATTGCAGACAAAAACAGACACCAATATTTTGAATACACCACAGTTGACCCCCAACAAAACCAACTAAAGGGTTCAAATGAGCGGGTTGACCACCAGTGGGTTTGACCATTGGTCAGCAGAAGCGGAAATATTCGGGTCGGAAACGGTGGCCGCAGCTTATTAGTCGCGATTATGGATTCCAGTTCAACGAGTTTGCAGTAATATGACAAAACGATTTACATATTTGCATACGTAAAACATTCAATACATGTACATACTAATATTAAAGAATATGTGTACAGATAATTGAATGAGCAAAATAATTTTTTGTTCTGAAAATTAAAAATATTTTGGTATGCGGGATCCTTAAAAGTTTTACTAGAACTCGGAGTTTTCTATACATATTGTATCACGCCAGAGGATAATCATTTTGAAAATAAGCAACGGAAGTTTTTAGAACTATGAACACCCAAAATAAAGCTTTAAAAGGATCTAAATTGATATTTAGGGAGAAGAAGTGAGAATGAGGAAACAGACACTTCTTTAAAATTGTCAAAGACAACTTTTTAGTTCTCACCTTAGTAGCATTTTTGAAAATCGCATAGAGCGGTGATATTTTGTTGCTTTTCTTTGTGAGACAAAAACAAGTGCCGCATAGTTAATTTTGGCTATGCCAAGACTATGATACCCTTCACACATGGATTAATTTTTTTTTACATAATTTTCAATAAATTGAATTTGAATTTATTATTTTTTAACAATTGTTGTGGTTTGGCTGTTATTGTCAGCTAGACGGTAGACAGTCAGCCAAATCAATGCTCCCCCCTCTTATTTATGTTTCTGTGCAGTTGTTGGTAATTTTTCACTCCTATTTTTACTCTTGAGCGTCATTTACTTGTTCGTGTGCGACAACAACAACAACAATTTGACAATTTTTTGCGTTATACCACTTTTGAAGCAAATGAGCTATATGTAAGTACTTGAAAGTGCACGACAGCAACAACAATTGATAGTACGATATGGTCAATTTGTATGGTGGCTATGTCGTAGAATGCTCCGATCGGGATGAAACTTCATAGTGAACAAACCCGACATGATCTAAGCAATCTGTGAAAGTTTCATCAAGATCGGTTCAGCAGTTTGGCCGGAAATCGTGTTGAAACAGACGGACAGACTGACCGACGGACAGACGGACTCGCGGAAATCAATTCCTGAGCTCGGCCTGATCATTTTGATATATAGTTTATGGGGTCTCCCATCATTCCTTTAAGGCGTTACAGATTCATGACAAACTCAATATACCCTGTTTCACATGTGTGAAGGGTATAAAAAAGAAACATATATAAAGTTAAAAGGAGATAGACTGATATAAGTTCTCCGATACCATGAGCAGAACAAGTTTGCTTCAAATTATCGATAACTATTCTGGTTTCCGATATACACATGTGATCGATAACAAAAAATATCGAATTTGGAAAATGTGAGGGTTGAAAGAATGGGTAACAATAGATCTTTTCTGAAAATTTCGTCCAAATCAGTTAAGAAACACCGGAGATATCGAGCTTAATCGATTGAAGTTAGGTCAGTATACCAAAGTCTTATATAAATTTAATTTATTTTTTGCAACTGGGTTCAGGGTATCTTCTAGTCGGGCTCTCCCGACTAGAGCCTTCTTACTTGTTTTTATTACATTTTCATCCACACTTTCATTATCAAAACTTTATATCTTTATTTACATTAGCTTTAAACGCTTTTAAATTACATACTAGTATTTGTGCTTCATGGAAAAATTTAGAGAAAGTTCAACTAGTAAAAGTCACTTAGTTTATATATAAAAATAGTTTTCTTATGATTTTTTTTTTTAAATCTCATTGAGATTTACAACTTAAGACTATCACACATGTTTTCGGCTTTGAACTGACTAGAATGATTTGCATTTAGGTAAGGGAATACCCCTACTTGTTGCCCCTTCAACGTGGAACTTTAATAGGCCATTTCGGCACCCCAGGGTCGATAAGGTTTGGCTCCATTCGCTGTGGCATATTGCAGGGCGCTGGCATTATTATAATCCTGACTGACACTTGTTGGATATTGTGGTGTTGCACTATAACTGAGGCTCTCTATGGGTATGGCGGGAATAGCCTCATTGACACGATGGCTATTCGTGAGCTCAATGTAGGTGGGAACCTGTTGTTGTGATTGCGGTTGATCCGCATGTCCTGTGTGCTCCTGTGTATAATGTTGATTGTTTGACTGCTGTTGTTGTGGTTGTTGTTGTGGTTGTTGCTGCTGTTGTTGCTGCTGCTGTTGTTGTTGTTGTTGCTGTTGCTGAGTGCTTGCCTCTGCACGCGGCTCAAGTGGTCCAATATTGGATGGCAATGAATCACTGCCAGCAGCTCCACTTGCCGTCGAGACACTGGAACGAGTAACATGATGTGGCGTTGGTGTCATATATGCACCCGAACTGGAAACATAGCTGCCAGCACTGCTGGCGGTTGCATAGCTCTGATAAGGAGTTGCCGCACAACTGGGTTGATAGCCGCCGCTGGCGGAGATCTCTCGCTGCTGGGCAAAATACTGCAGATGAGACATTAAGCGCAGACGCATCGGATCCTGTATATCCATGCCTTCGATGGTGATTAGGTAACGTGCCACTTCAGCGGCACATTCGCGAAAGCCAATGTTGTGATAGTCCATGGCCACACGCTGAGGATCGTAGCTCAACGAATCCATAGCTGTAAATAAACAAATTAGGATGGGAGAAAGTCAATAAGCTGTTGCAAACAATTAAAAATAGTTGTTTCCCACGCGGCAACACACACAAAAAACTACCCCCCTGTCCCGTTTCGGACTCTATGCTGTTTTGTTTGGGAGGGGTGGCGGAAAAAAGCGGGTGGTGCTTGCACAGTGGTGTTGGTATTAGTGGTGGTGGCGTTGGCAACTTAACAGGCAGCGTGGGAAGCGCCGAGATTCGGTATTCTCTTGGGCGGTCTTTTTCTCCCTATTACTACTCGTATAATGCCAATTTGTATAGTGTTTCCCAGGGCTCTTTTTGAGTCAACAGCAGGTTTACAATTGTTTACCCAGCTTTATGATAATATGACACATATTGTTTGCTATTTATGAGGGATCAACTCCCAAAAAAACATTCCCATGCAATTGATAACTGTCGATAAAGTGCTGAAGTAGCTGTACTTTCATCAAATTCTTTTTGTTTGTAGATTTTGTGCCGCTTTTTTTTCATCTTAAGTTTTTTGTGCTAAGAATATTGGCTTATATTTATAAAAAATGTTAAATTATATAACATTTAATACTCCATACAAGAATACAACAAAGAATCAAGTATGAGTGGTGGGAACGTGTCTGAGATAGAGTTTTGAAAATTGCTTTGTGATAATTTTTAGAATGTTAGAGATGAATTTAGATATTGATCCTAACTAGAGCTTCAATGTCTAGAATATTTTTCGCTTTAACTGTTGATGTTTTAAGGACAGTTTTGAAAATATGCTAAGAACCTTTAAATTAAATTTCACCACGGAATTTATCATCATCATCATTATTCATTCAATATCAAAACGGTTATTCTCCTTTAATACCTATCACTATAAGAATACTCATGGAACGATCTAAGGGTGCTTTCAAGCTCATGTTGAATTATCTGAATGTACTCACTTTTCGTTTGCAAGCTCTTTAAATGCTCGACAGTCAGTTGGAGAATCTCGGCCTTCTCCAGCTTGGCTGATCCCTGCTTTTCATAGGCCGATGGCACCAAACGCTTCAGTTCTGTAAGCGAAGAGTTGATGCGATCACGACGTTTCTTCTCGATGACACCGCGACGCTTCTTGCGGCTCATCAGCTGACAGCTGCCTGTACCGCTAGGTGAGATTCTGTAAAAAGTGAGAGAGACAGAGGGTTAGATAATGCTGTTTCTATGCGACATCTCGCTAAGTATTAAACTTATTACTACTGATTTCTTATAAAACTTTCGCAAGATCTAAATAGCAATAAGAATAAAGAAAAAACCATTGCCAGAACTGCTTGGCAATTCTAAGAGCACACTCAATAAAATTGTTTGTAGCGCTGCCTTGTAAGTGTTTTTGCATTTGTTACTAATATGATACGAACACTATGTTGATTAATTTGAAATTTTTTATACAGCTTTATATACAGGTTAATGTGTAATAATTAGATAAGTTGTACAAAGGTATTAAAAGTCGGGTAAGTCCAGTGTTTAAGCCTGGCTTAAGCCCTAGTTTTCTGTCAGTGTTGATTTTCGTTTCTTCTTATAACAGATGCAAAAAGTGCTTTGATTATAATCTTTACTTTTCAGCAAAGTCGTTTTTTTAAACTTTATAGTTTTGTCACAACTTTACACTCTAAAAGTATACGATTCTGATACAAAGATTTAAAATATTCTTGAAATTTTTACTGTTCACTTGTCCGAAGTATAAAATTCTTAAACTAAGTTTTAAAACACATTACGTATACGCACTGTTCTTTGGACGATTCCTCGGAGTAGAGCTCATCGCAATCGCTTTCGGATAGTGCTCGCTTTAGACTATTATGTGAAGAATGATGACTCTGATGGCTCTGATGACTGTGACTCTGTGGCGGTGGCACCCAATGACTCTGCGGCGTTGCCGGCATAACCGCAGCCGCTGCGCCATAGCCCCAATGATGCAAAGGCGGCGCATTCACGTGCATATTGTGCTCCATTGTGTAATAATAAGTTAAGGCTTAGTATTTTTTAATTAAATATATGCGTTTGAGTGTTATCACGTTTTTGTATCTATTTTATTTTAGTACATTGAACTTGCAATGCTTTTTGTTGTGTGTTGTATGCTGAACTTGCTGCTGCGGAGCTAGTTTTGAGCACGTGACTTATCGTGTGCGCGAACGACGTTCGACTGATTTTGCAGCACACGTCGAGCGGACGTTCAGGACCATTCTCCAACCCCTTATTGCCAGCGGCAACGGCAGCGGCATCGGCATCGGCGGTGACAGAGCGGCAACAGCGGCGGCCCAATAAGATGCAGCAGCAACCACCCCCTTTTTTACATACGCGTGCCACAACGCCGTTTTGACTTAAGGGGGTAGGTAGAGTAAGAGTTGCTCACAGCTCAGAGTTTTGCCTGGCGATCATTGTCCAGGCAAACTCGCACACACAGAGAGACCAACAAATGAACAAGGATGAGAGTGAACAAACAAAGAGAGAGAGAAGACATCTCTCTCTCTCTCTCTCTCTTTTTGTGTCACTCTATTTGGTGACAGTCTCAAGTGCAAATGCAAATGAAAAACCTCAATAATAATTATTTTTATTAGTCACAGTTGCATTCTTTTCTATTTTGGTGTCATCGATGCCGATTGTATCTGAAGCTGTGGCAGACGTCGTCATCCTCGCTGTGGCAGCATCGGCGCCCTGGGCGGCAGCAGAGCACAGCTTGTGTCGCATTGTTGCCGTTGTGTGGCTTCATCGTTGACTTGTTGCCGCTTTGGCAACTGTGGAAACTGGAGCACGCGACCAAACCGAACAGCCGCCAGGCTCGTGTGCGGCACATGCGGCTCCAACAAGTGCAACCGGTATTCCACGCCTCTCCCCCCATTCCCGTAATGCCCCGTCGGGCATTGTGTGTGACCCGACCCGCATTTTGTAGGTCAGTGGTTGACTGTTTTGGGTTTTTGTCAAGGTTATGATTATGGAGCAGGTGGCAGCAGTTGCGGCTTTGACCTATGACCCACATAATTTAGTTAGTCAATTGATTTTTCGCCTTTTCTGCCAAAAGGAAGGAAGGACTACAAAATTATTAATTTAAATTTCATATGTTCATTTATTCATTTTCACTTTGTATAACACTTGCGCAAACTGCAGTAAAGTGAAAAAATATTATTTATAAGTCGAATTAAGTACGGATTTGCTGTACATTCAAAACCATATTGCATTTGTTGAATATAATTTGAATATTTCTTTGACCAATAACTTTAGTGTGTTCCATAATAACCATAAGTGAGTTAGCAAGTAATGAGGAAAAATTAAGACTTTTAAACCTAACTTAAGATTTTCCTGTGTTTAAAAGTACGTTAAATCCCAAACATCTATTATTGTGATCTATACTATGATGAATCAAGATCTTTGTTTTTCAAGGATAAAACTCATTAAAAAAGATTGAATCAACTTTAAATTAATACTATTGCAATCCGATAAGTAAAGCTAAGCTTGATTATTTTAAGAGAAAGTCTTTAAAAAAAGATATTTTAATAAATCCCAAGCAAACCAGTTATCCTAAGAAGGATTTGCTAGAATGATAATGAGAATTAACTGTTTTTGAAATTCCTAAGCACTTAACTTAAGAATTGTCCATTTACTAACATAGTTTATAATACAAAAAGATAAAACAAGTACAAACATAAGCAAACAATTTAATAAGCCATTTCTAAAAGAAATACAACACGGCGTATGTTTAATATTTACCGAAATAACAAACTCCACCAACGTGGTGGATATCGATTTCATTGAAAAATTAGGAAAAGTGTTTTTTCATACGTTTCGCCATGCTGTCGCTCAGGTTGCCAAAGAGCCAAAGAGCAAATCATAAGTAACAAAGCAAGTACATATTCCAAACAACAACAAAAACAACAATTTGAGTGGGCGAGAAATTCTTGTTGCTGTTGTCGTGACGCGTGGGACAACTCTAGTCGCTGGCAATAACTCACCCCTAAAAGTTGGACAAGGTTGTAATGCAATGCACCACCAACTCCAACACTAAGCAACACACCGACAATAACACCACCACCATTTGCCACTTGGCGCGACAGTGAAAAATGGCTCGTGGGAAAGCCGAAGGTTCGACGATTCTCACGCATGTTCAGCACGTGCGGGTCGTGCGCCCAGTTCGATCAACTTGCCTGCCCTTCACATCCCGCCACCTTAACATTGCCTTGGCCGAAGCAAAAAAAGCGCAGACCAAATCGTTTGAAGTGCATTAAATGCACGTCGGTCCAACTGAAAGGAGCGCCGTTGTTGTTGCTTTAACTACTTTTCGTTTTATTTTTTTAATGGGTTTTTGAAATTGTAACCAATTTTGAAATAATGAATATAATGGAAAATTGTTGGCGATTATAATTCGTGAACGTATCAAACAAAGACTCGTCTCTAATGTGATATCGATTTTCAAATATTGTGTGAAATTCGAAATAAAAAGTAAAAAATTTATACATTAAAAACAGTTTAAACAAAATGCGACTTGGATATTGAGAAACTCTTTGTAGTAAAGGGAGACTTTTTTTTTAAATTATGAATAATTATTTCTTAGTCTTAAACCAAACCGGAAAGGAAGAAATTTTAATTTCTTCAACCAAATTGATTGGTTTAATATATTTTAAGACATTTGTAATTTTTCTGAATTTTAGCTAGAAACCAGAAAATATTCCTTTGAACAAGAGAAAAATGTATTGAATGTAGAAAGATTTAAATAAAAAGTTTAGTTTCTTCGAATAGTTTTTTATATATCTAAAAAGTATTCCTTAACATTTGCTAACCATTTTTATAAAAGAAATTAAGTTGTTTACAGCTATTCTTATTGAATTTCAAAGTCCTAAAATAGTTTCTTTTTTACCTTTTTTTTACTTTTGGTGAAAACAAAATGATGCTAAAAACAAACATTTTCCAAGACACTGGAAACCCGTTAATACAACAATAAATACAACAAATATCGATAGACAGATTCAAAATAGATCGTATAATTTTTCAAAAAAATTTGAAATCGTTTTCACTTTTCAACAGCAAAATTCAAATGGCAAAAAAACGCTAAAACATTTTCCATCTATTTTTTTTATACATATGCATTTACTAGTCAGAACTAGAAACTTTTAAGGCAATTATTAAAGTTATTTTTGTTGTTGTTGCTTTGCAGTAAATTTTGCGAGTCATCGCCGAAGCCCAGCTCGGCATCATCAATCCAGGTTTCGAGGGTGCATGAACTAGAATGATGACTAGATCTCTGTGATTGGGCGCTACCGAGACGTTTTCCAGTTCCCGATTGAACTAACTGCAGATGCCGCCAGCGGCTGTCAAAAGCTGCCCAATGCTGGCGAAGATCAAACTGCTCCTCGTCCAGGGAATTGCCATTGATGTCCCACTTGACAATGGGATAGGCATCATTGGGCGGCTGTTCCACAATGATCACATTGTGATACTGTCCATCGAACTGGGAGCCAACACTGACGCTATACGAGCATTGTGGTGGCGCCACCTGTCTCAGATCCAGACTGGAACTTGAGCTGGAATTGGTTGGTGTGTGCCTTAAATAGCGCACGTTCTCCTTGTAGTGCATCAGATCGAAGTGTACATTAAGTTGTGGCTCCTCCTCTTTCACTTCCTCCTCCTGTTGCATCTCCTCTACATTCTCGTTGAGATGAGAGATTGCCTCTTCACAATATTGGACGGATGGGTTGGGTTTAATGTGGTTGGTATTTTTATTGTTGTTGTTGCTGCTGTTGTTGTGGCACGCATATTGCTTATCGCCAGCAGCAGTTGTATTGATGTGCTCCTCCGGCTGCGGAAACTGCTGCACCCTCCTGCTCATCTTCGTCGTCCTCGTCCAGTCGCTGCACAAACAGTTGCTTTGATGTCGATATTTTGCGCAGAAACTGCATTAACAAATAACATTTTATTCAAATAAGGTTTTTTTTTGCAGAAAATGGATAGCTGTATCAATTTACTTTCAATCTGCTTTGCACCATTTTCACTTCAAGGAGTCTTTGTGCATCCTTTTCACCTTACCTTTTCGATTATTTGTTATGCTCTTATGGTTAATATGAAACCTCATATGGAAGTTTATATATAGGTTTATACTTAATGGAATGATAAGCAAACAAGTTTTGTACAAAAGTATTTTTGCGAATTTCCATTGCATTTCCACTTAGAAGTTTTGTAAAAAGTTTCTTGGAAAATAAAATAAACTTCAGTCAGAACTAAACTATTTATATACTTATATGTTGAAAGAATCTCAACAACCAACTTTTTTCACTTATCATATGCAATGTGAACAAGAGGAATTTTAGCCAGAAATAAGTAAGCTCCTTTTGTCTTAACCTCAAACAACATTGGACTTCTTTATCAATACGTTAGTTAATTATTAAATTTTGAACATCATGCAAGGATTTATCCTTTTCTATATATTTGCACACACGCAGTGCCATCGATTTATTTATTGATTGTGCATAAGGAGACACACACTCACACGCACACACACTTTTAATCAACCAAATTACCAAATTCACCTTGAGACAGGATTTCTTGGTGCGCCTCAGCAAATGCGACATTTTAATGCCTAAAATCTAACTATTGCTGTTGTTGTTGTTGTTGAAGTTGATGTTGTTATTGCAGATATAAGATGTGAAAAAAGCAGCAACATATTGACTGCTTTTTTGGTTGCTCCATTGGCTGCTGCTGCTGCAGCTTGTCGGCCTAACAAAACAACACTGAAATTGGTAATAGAGAAATTTTAAATAAAAGCCATTCTAACCCCCGGCACGTTAACTGTTATTGCGAGTCGAAAACGAAGCGGCGACGAAACGGCAATAGTCGACGTCGGTCCTCGATGGACGCAAGGAGGCAAGGACGCTAACTGGTCGTGTGTGCCGCATGACTCATAATAGAGGCAGCAGAAATTGCCAGTGCCACACACACAGCTGAGAGCCGAAGTCTACGTCGTCTTTGGCATCGGCGCAGTGAGCATATTCATACAATCTCACAGATTTAGCTTATATATAAAATGGGCAGGGATTTTCGAGTGAATTTTGCCTCGAGTGCAAAATGCGGCATAAATGAACCATTGCTCTATGCGGATTCTTGTGCTTATAAATGTGCTAATGCGGTAATGCGATACCCACCCCATCCCCTACACCCTGCCCACTAGCACTCAACACTACATTTAAGTGGAGAGTGGGGCTGGGGGGGGAGCAGCCTTGAGAACGTATTTTTATTGCGGTCGGGCGCCAATTTGGTCGGCTGTAAATCATAGTGTCCTGATTGTTTTTGGCGGAGTACGCCCTCGCTGGATATGTGTTCAAGAGAAGTTAGTTTGTAACTAATCAAACAATGTGGAAAACTTGTAAAAATATTACTGTTGTTATTGTACAATTATTAAGAATTTATTATAACAACATAAACTAATATTTGTTAAATCATTTCACTTTAACTTTTACTTAAACTTTTACCCGATTTTTACAATCTTCCGAAGACTTATTTCTTCATACTTTTTCTCTCAAGATCTATTTATGTCTCTTATCCAAATCATTTTCACATGCTTATATTATTTATAAAAACAAGAATGGATTACCATTACCTACGTAATATATAATGTATACATATGTATTCAAGAAGAAACCCACTTTAAAAATCATCTAATACTGAAGTAAAACTTCTCACCTGACCCCAAATGATAATTTACATGCAAAGAACATGCAATACAAATATTTTGCCATTGCAACAACTGTGTTTCCTATAAAAGAAAACCTGAAAATTAATGAAGTACAGGAAAAAATTAGATTGCAACATATCCTTCGCGTTTTGCCATGGGAACTTAAATGTCTGCCGTGGAGCCTAACAAATGCAGGGCAACGTTATTAATGACATTTACATTTAAATTTTGTGTACAACTTGTTACAAAATGATTTAAATGCATTTTAGTGTTAAATTGAAAAACTTGTTTTACAATTTAACAACGGTTTTTTATTGTGGTTTGTTTTTGGAAGTTGAATTTGTAGCACTTTGTGGCATGTCCGCACATTTGTCACATCACTCAACGTGAAGTGCGAGAGAGAGAGAGAGGGCAAGGACATAAAGGATATAAACTTTTGAGGTTAGAACGAATGAATGATGACACTCGCAGCAAATTGCGCTGGCCAGCCTTAAAACCATATTTGATTGCAATTAATAATTGATTTTGTGCTGCAGATCTTAAGCGTGACTATAGAAATTTTGTTCGAATCGTAGACAATCGCTCAATATTTCATCTTCTTTTTTGACAGATGTCATGTTTCGCTCTTCTATTTTTTTATTTTACCTGATTGTCAATGATCAAAGGGTGGAGAGCAGTCCGCTCGATGAGTTTGCCCAATTAACGATTGATCGAACGATTGAAAATGTGAATTGCAATAAAGTTTCGAGTAAGGGCTATCGATTTCAAGAGTTTGATTTTTATTTATAATTGCCCGCCAATTGAGTTGGGGGAGTTTGACACAGCCTCTGCGGTCGATTGCTCTTCGGTCACAAGTGTCAAGCCCGCAACAACCCTCCCCTACTCACAATTTTATTGTTATTGTCTGTCGTGGGCTTGCTGTCCTGGGGGAGGGTTATGGTGTCCTATCTGTCCTTAAGTGTGAATTATGCGCATTTTGAAGAACACTCTTTTCCGCTTTTAAGGCTTGCAAAATTTACATTTTATTAGTTTTACATGCTCGACACATTAAAATTATTTACGATCCCAAATATTTTTGGTTGTAAATAATTTCGTTGGCACATCGAACACGTTCAGAATGTAACAAAAAAAAATAATTAATTAAAACTGTTGGCCCAAGCCAAAGAGGCAAAATGTAACGGACCCTCGACGCTTGACCTTTTGCCGCTAATTAGAGTCACATTGTTTCCGATCGAAACTCTCCCTCCCTATTATTATTATTATTATTATTCGATCTATGTAATCGTAGTGGACATTCATCTCGGCACGCGCACATTGCGTTCTAAATGTTTTTCGAGTCTGTTGCGATTTCGACAACAATCGTTCTACTATTTTCCATCCGTTTTTGCTGATAAGAATTTAGAAATTGAGATGTAAAAAGTGCTTCAATTGGGAAAGGTGAACTAAGAGATTGCCTGTATCAAAAACTGTTCATAAAGTCAATGTTTCTGCTTTCAATTTGATCGATTTGAGGAAAATAAAATTATAATAATAAAAACCAATATTTGTTTGGGAAAGCCACAGCATTATTCGAAAGCTTTTGGTATCGTCTATAAACACTTTTTTTAAAATTCACTTTTTAAGATTATTTTTCAAAACTATCAAGGATTTTTTAACCAAGCCCTAATTTGTATGCCATCAATAGTTTTATTGTAGTGCCTCAACAGGAAATTTCTCTCGAAGTTCAAAGTATTTCTTGCTCTCCCCTTTAACCCACACCAAAAGTTTACAGGGTATACAAAAGTGTGCACATTATATGGCTCTTAATCAGTATTAGTTTTTAGTCTGTTTTCATACGTCGTTTCGTGCGTTTCGTAAGAGAAAGAGATACATTTAATCTGATGGCAACAAAGGGCATCAATTACTATAACAAAGTGCTCGACATTCGTCAAGTTATAGATGAGGCACAGGTGCAGGATTTTGATGAAGCACTCAATATATGTGATCTATCCAGTGTAGAGCGTAAACTTCAACTCTGGCAGAACCATATGCCCAGAATTAAACCCTACTATGCTGTCAAGTGCAACGATGATCCGTTGATTGTTGAAACTCTTGCCAAACTGGGTGTTGGCTTCGATTGCGCATCCAAAAATGAACTCAAGTTGGTTCGTAAGGCTATTCAATTTATCCCAATAGACTTTTACTCAACTGTTCTATTTCGAAACAGGTGCTAGGCTGTGATGTTGCACCCGAACGTATTATCTTTGCGAATCCTTGTCGTCCTATTAGCCACTTGGTTTATGCCAAAGAGCATCAAGTTTTGAAAGGCACCGTGGACAATGAATTTGAGATATATAAGCTGCACAAACACCATCCCAACTCTAAGTACGTATTCTCAATTCATTAAATAATTTATTTAATCTTTTGCGTTGTGCAATCTTATTACAGCTTGATTGTACGCTTCAAGTCGGAGGCTAAAGAAGCTCAATGCCCTTTGGGTGATAAATTTGGTTGCGATGCGGACATTGATGCTTCTGCTTTAATGCTGCTAGCCAAAGCTCTGGATTTGACAGTGAGTCCGACATTAAGGCATAAATTTTATTGATAAGAAAATGAAATACGCTTAAAGTTTAGAGGTACAGTCGAACTCAAGGGGAGCAAAACAATCTTCGTTGTAGAGAAAGGCTTATTTTTTCTACTATTTGATAAGTACTTTTTAATTTCATCACATTTTCAGGTAACAGGCACCAGCTTTCATGTGGGCTCCGGTTGCAGTGAATTGGAGGCATATGAGCGTGCCATCAAGAAAGCCAAGAACATATTTAAATTTGGCGAACTTTTGGGCTTCGATCTTAAGCTGCTTGATATTGGTGGCGGTTTTCCTGGCAGCAATGATGAACAATTCGAAAAGGTAAACAAAAAAATGACATTTTAAAGTCATATCTAACTGTAAATATAAACAATAGATCGCTGGAAGTGTTAATCTGGCTGTGCATAAACATTTTCCCGATGAACGCATTGAGGTAATAGCCGAACCGGGTCGCTTCTTTGTGGCTGCTGCCTATACGCTGGTCTGCAAGATACATGCCAAGCGAGAGGTGCGCAATGCAGCGGGAAAGTTGGATACAGTGATGTATTATTTGAATGATGGTGTCTATGGTTCCTTCAATTGCATACTCTACGATCATCAGTTGGTGACAGCACAGCATTATTTGGTAAGTGTGCTCAGTATATCAACACGGCAATTGCTTACTATAAATCTTATTTGATTTTCAGAATATCGATGCTTGCTTGCCAACATTTAAGAGCTTAATATGGGGACCCAGCTGTGATGCTCTCGATAAGGTGAGTTTATAATATTGTATCAATAAATGCATTCTAAAAACACAAATATATCATTCAGATATCCGAGAATCTTCAGCTGCCCAACTTAAACCGTGGTGATCTATTGGGCTTTTCAAATATGGGCGCTTATACAGTGCCCATAGCAAGTCCATTTAATGGATTTCCCCTACCCCGAACCTTGTACTTTAAGGCCAAATGACTAAAAAAAGGCTGCAAAAATAAAAACTTCATTTTGTGCGTTTGTAACCAATATGATTTTTTATTCTTGGATTACTTTTGAACTGTTTTGGTAATATTTTGAAAAGAACAGCTAGCACCAAAACTGACCCGAATTGGATTTACAGCGCATTCTTTTGAAAATATTGAATTTTGATTGAGTTGGTTTAAGATAAAAATTAAGGATTGCTTTCCGGATCGAACGCCAGTGGCTAACTGACCCAACCGACTGGCGAACTATCCAGCGAAAGATTTTTAAAAAGTGTTTTTCTTTATATAAATGGTAACGATAAAAATATAATTAGCCTATGCACAAATACTTATTAAGAAAAATAGTTAATATATAGATATATATAGTATATGTTGCTAACTTAGTTCAAATACAATTCAATAAAGGTACATTGAAACATACATACATAATCGAGAGTTTTTATAAAAACAAAAAGACTTTCAAAAATTTAAATTTCTGTGTTTTAGTGTTATCAAATTTGTTTCACATGCTCAAAAGTAGTTGTAAAAAAACTGTTGTGGCTTTTGTTTTTTGTGAGCTAACTAGCTCTTGATATGTTTCGATATATAGTATGTAGTATATATGTATATATATTTAACGATTATGTATACAATAATTGATGTGTGTATATGCGGATGCTGCAATCTGACCGCTTCTTGTTTCAAGCTCCATTATTCTTCTCTTTCTTCTTGCATATAAAGAGTACAAACTACTTATTTCATAATCAGTTCTTGGTGATTGATGCAAATGTTAATTTTTCTTCTCTCGTTTGAACGCGAACAATATTTTTTTTTTTTTTATATATAGTATATATTATATACTTATACATTTTAAATATTTTTTTGTTTTAATTTTTTAGTTTTGTGAAAAGCACCGAAAGTGGTTGCACACAGATACATATATAAATAGCATAGTTGATAAATTTTAATTTTATAAATTGCCAATTTCGACTAGGTTTGCAGACATTATTTTTAACATGCTGCTTTGGAAAAACACTTGAATAACAAAATAATTGTATTAAAGAACAATAAAAAAGTTTTTTTTTATATTTTTTTATAATGATTGTATCTCACAACAGCGACGATAGGACGACGACATAGTATTACACATAATAAATAGGTACACATGGATAGACAACCAATACAATAGGCTTATATATATATATATATATATATATATATATTGTGTTGTAAGTGTATAGGATAAACATGTAAATTTGCTTTCAAACTTCACATTTTTGTCTCTACAATAATAATATTAATAAGTTGTAATAATATCGCTTAATTTGTAACAATTCACAATATCAGATATGTTTGCGTTTTTCGGTTTGTTGCTTTTTTTGAATTTTTTCATTTCTTTCAAATTTTAATTTTAAGCTACGATTAATATATCGTTTGATAACGATTACGATTACGATTTAAACGTTCTTAAAGCAGCTTTTGTCGGGCTACTGTACACTGTGCGTGTCGCATTTGATATGTGATATATATGTATATATATAGTAGTTTTTTTTTTTTTAGTATAATATAGTAATTTGTTAACTTTATGTGTGGGGCTTATGTGTTTTGGTTGTTTTTGGTTTTTTTGGCATCATTATATAATCAATTCAACAAGGTGGGTGTGTGTATATTTTTTTTATTTTTTTGTGTTATTCAGTTTCGATGGGGCACTTGCGGGTGATTTTGCTGTTGTTGTTTCTTGTTGTTGTTGTTGTTGTTGTACCACTTGGTTGGCGTGCATATTGAGAGTCTAACAATTGCCAGAGTTGCATAATTCACGGATTCACTATAATCTATAATAAAAAATACAATACAACAACACAGAAATGGTTTGTAGGCTAACAAAAATTTGTGGAGTGTTTTTTTTGTGGATTTTTTTAAGGGCGCATAAGTATCACTTCTTGTCTCTATGATGATGATCGAACCATCATGATCACCTACAGTTAGAATGCGTATAAAGAGATATGCTTGAGGATGTTTAGGATGAGTGGCATTGTTAAACGCTACTCAGAAACGCCACGCTACACATGGCTATTTGGGCCAAAATGTTCACTTGCAGTATCCGCATGAGACCGCCGCTCGTGGGTGAGGGACTCACATTGAGGCCGGCGCAGTGCATCTTCTCGGTTGGCATCGCTTGCACGAAATACTCGCGATTGTCCAGCGACATGTGGCACAGTGGCTTCTTCTTTTGTGACATTTCATCATCCTTGTTCTTCAGATCCTCCAACAGTTTGGGGAACCAGGCCAATTCGCACGAACAGTTCAATGGATTATCTATCAAAATTCACATTATTTTATTAGCTTTTTAATGCTTGTTTTTGTTAATAGTCAACGACTTGCCAGTAATGTCCATTATGCGCAAAGTATCGATGACCGGTTCCATGGTATCCTGTGGAATCCTTTGCAATTTGTTGTTCTGTAAATTAAGCGTCTCCAGTGAGTTGAGATTCTCAAATAAGGTGCTCGGAAGCACTTTAATGCTAAAAATCGTAAAAGTAAAACAGTAAACATTAAGATTGTGAGTTAAATGTAATACAGTGGTCACTCGTAAGTTAGAAAAAAAAATTATTTTAGTTTGCACAAATTTTCAACATTTTTTCTTAACAATTCTACGCTTATCTAAGTTTCGAGTGACCACTGTAAATGTTATTCATATATTTTTTGCACTTCTGCGAGCTTTACTCATTCTTCTGCAAATTGAGGAAGGTCAGTGAATCGCCGTATCCGGTAAATGCATCATCGGCCAACACGTTGATATTGTTGTTGCGCAAATCCAAATGACGTAGACGATGCAACGGTCGTAATGCCTCACTGGGTATAGCATTAATATTATTATCGCCCAAACGCAAATACTGTAGGTTCTCTGCGATAAGAAATTGGAAATTATTTTAAAAATCGTAAAGAGAATTGAATTTATTCGCTTGTCTTACCCTCGAGACCCTTGAACGCATCCTTATCAATGACACTGATCTTGTTGCCCTCCAACTCAAGCGAGTTAAGTAGACTTAAATGTGTGAATACATTTCCAGGCACTGTTGTGATCATATTATGTGCTAATATCAACGAGTCCAAGTTCTGTAGACCTGATTGCGAAAAAAATACACAAAAACATAAAAAACCAATTAGAGTTGTAAAATGAAATAACTTTTTTATTTACCAATGAGTTTTTTTTACCTTCAAAATCGCCTTCACTGATGGTACGAATTTTGTTTTCTTGTATCTCGAGTTTCTTCAGTGTGTCCAATATGGAAAGGGCTTTTTGGGGCACACGCGATAAATCATTGCCACCCAGATTCAAACGCTTCAATTTCCTAAATAAATTTAAAATAAAGTATGTATTATGTTCCAATTGGTATTCAACAGTTACTTACTTCTCTAGTCCGCGGAATGCTTCGGGATCGATTTGTGTTATTTTGTTCTCATAGAGCGTTAGTATCTCTAAAGTGTCTAGTCCCTCAAAGGCGTTGTTATGGATGACAGTGATTTTATTGTGATTCAAGTTCAAAATTAACAAGTGATACAAATGTTGCAGCGCCTATGAAAAATAAAGTTAATTAGATTTGATTACAAAAATAAGATAAATTTTAATTGAATTGAAAACGTTTTTAAATTGATAGGAAATCTTTTAATTGGTTCGGAGTCATCTTCACCCTAGACTGTAGTAGTTTAGTCTGCATACTATCAATACTATCGTTGCAAACTTTAATAAATTCCGATCTTCAATATCTTTGGTGTTTCCCTATCGATTCCGATATAATAACTATTATCTTAAAGTTTACATAGCGAAGGCTAATTTATAAAATTTGTGATTCTTTGTTGTCGGCTTTCTAGTTTTGAGATCTACGCATTCAAACATCCGGACGTACCATATATACATATATTAAGACTCGGCTATTAATGCTGTTAAAGAATATACGTATATACTGAAAGGTATCGGAGATGCTTAGTTTGACTTGATTTTACTCTTATTAGCCATTTCCAAAGGGTTTTAGGGTATAGAAAAGTATTTTTAAATGAAGTATAAAACCCAACAACAGACCTGTGATGGCACAGTTTTCATTTGATTCAATGAAACATCCAGCTGCGTGAGTCCCTTGCCTGTAATTTTGAACAAGCAATTGAAGTTTTATTATTATCGGGTTTATTGATATGTTTCTTGAGCACTTACCCAACGAGCTCAAAGCATTCTCCTCGATGGCCGCCAAGCTGCTGTTGTGTATTGTCAAATGACGAATGTCCAATGCCAAAAAAACAAATCCTTGTAGCTTGGGCAGATTATTGTGACGCAATTTCAGATAGAAGATAATCGGACTCTTGCCTTTAAGCGTACCCATCGATTTGGTAATGTGAACCAGATCCGTCGTCTCACATAATACGTCCAAACCGTTTTTCTTTACCGTACAAATGCAGGGCGAGATTTCGCCCTGATCCGGACACACCTGTTGCAGTGTACCCTGACCCACGGTCTGACCCAACAGCAGGAAGAGTACACAGATCATAGATTGATAGGTAAACAGCCATTGCCTTTGTCCTTTATCCATGTTTGAACAAACACACAGCTTACAGCTTGGATACACTCAACACGATGGATGGATGACTTGTGGCTCTATTGCTTTGTTGCTCTGTTGCTCTGTGATGGTGCCTATTTACAATTGTGTCCCTGTTTCAAGTAAGCAAAGAACGAGAGAGAGAGAGAGAGAGAGAGAGAGAGAAAACTTAAACTACAACAAAAAGCGAATTACAAATTAAGCGCACAAAACGCCATTTGTATGTGTGTATAAGTGTGCGTTTGGCGGATTAAAAATAAATTGAACTAATTGAATACAGCTCTGTAGAGGACGTACAGTCCATTGTGAGCCAGAATGGATCCATCATATATACACACATATATACATACATGGTATGTCTTTACAAAACTTAATAACATGCATATAAAAATATGCAACTTGAATAATATACAAAAATAACTTACCTATAATATTTGTCCGTCGCTATTTGATCAGCGCCAAATAAAACATGCTTCTTAATGCGTTGCAATTTTTGAGGTTCTCAAAAAACCAAAGATAGCCAAACAAATAACCATAGCTCACTTAATCACACACACACACACAAAGGTGACGAAAAGGCGAACAGACACAACAGCGGTTTGTTGGCCGTTAAGGGGGTGGAGGGTGGGTGGATGGGTGGGTCTGTTGCTTTTGTGACGAAAGGGGCGTGTGCTTGCGCGCGGCGTATTGTGTGTAAAAACTCGGTCAGAGTGTGTGTATAACGATGTAACGGAAAATCGATACCATATTCCGAAGAGTTTGTTGAATGACCGAAGTTTTTTTCTTCCTTTTTTTCTCCCCTCTGTGTGACGCCAACGAGCATCGAATTAAGTGCACATATTTGGAATTTTGATAAATTATTAAAGCGTGTGGGACAGTCTGTTTTTAATTGTTATTGCCGAGACAAGTTGTAGGCAACATCAGCAACATTGGCATTATTATTGCGTTTAGTTGAATTTTTGTTGTTGTCGCAACGCTGCAAATTTTGGATTTTTTGCTGCCGCGCGCCGACACACGCATTCGTTGTTATTTATGAATGTGTGTGTTTTCAATAGAAAAAAAATAAATGTGTACTCAAAGAGAGAGTGTAAGAAGCACGTTTACTTGACGAAACCGACGACTGCGGACTGAAGTCGCAATTTAAAATTGAATGTTTGCCGTTTGGATTGAATGGGGGTTGATTCGTTACATGCCAAGCGCAGTGGTGGAAAGCGGCAACATAATAGCGCTGCCACTTAAAATTTGTACATGGTCACCCTAAAATAGCAATCAAAATAATCGAATATTGCATCGAAATAAAATCGGTAAGGGTAGTCTATCAGCTGTGCTCTGTTGTCAGTTAAATTGAAATTTAAATTCAAATCAGCTACAACAAACATGGCTTAGCTGAAAGTAATCATAGAAGGCTTAAAAACTCATGATTTTTAAAAACATTGCATTATCATTCGCTTTGTATAAATTCAGTGTGTAACATTAAATTCAGCAGAGCAAACTAAATTCTTCAAGTTTATTTTCGTTTTACATATAATTTTTTTTCATAGTTTGATTTAGCATTGCCCTTTTTCAAAAATGGGTGTATGCAATAAACAATTAATGCTGAAGCTTCTGTGCGAGTTATTAGGCAGTATGCTTGTACAATTTATCGGCTGCTCTGTTCCATATGGCGGCAGTTCGGTTGTTCAAGCTGCAACAGAAGCAGCAGCAGAAGCAGTGAGTGGTGGGAAAAGTTCGAGTAAAAATGGTAGATCTGAACCTGTCTCTTATGGATTAGGCTGGGGAGCTGGTGTGCTTGCATCGACGCAAGCATTTCGAATAATATCTGGTGCCCATATCAATCCATGCGTAACGATTGCAGCAATTATAGTAAAGAACATTAATTTCCTCAATGGCATATTCTATATACTTATGCAACTTTTGGGATCAGGCATTGGTTTTGGCATATCCTGGTCAATGGTTCAAAAGTCATTTTTCAATACAGTTGATCATTGCTTGATAGCAGTTAAAATCATACCATGGTGGAAATCTATTTTTGTGGAAATGTTTATCACCGGTGCCTGGGTGCTGGCCATGTGCGCCTCCTGGCACTCAAGCAACGAGAAATTAATGGAATCCATTTCGTTGCGAATTGGATTGGTCGTTGCGTTAGGTGGCATTGTTGGAGTAAGTTTACAATTAATATTTGTATGATATTTATATTAACGAATGTGTGTGTGTGTTTTCCAGCAATCATCTTCAGGCGCCAGCATGAATCCTTTTCGATCTCTTTGGCCTGCACTTAGTGCACAGTATTGGAAGTATCTTTATATACCAGTGCTTGTACCAGTGGCAACGGCCTTTTTAATTGGATTTTTATGGCGTTTTACCTTTGCTGATAAAAAGGCTGAAGCCAAAAGTGAAGAATAGGCATGAAAACCTTAAATATTTATTCGTCTGTTCAAGCTGCGGGGGAAATATTTATTGGTTTTGGCTAAGATAAATACATATTTATATATATTGATTTAAGTCAAACTTAATTTGTATGCTTTATATGATTTTGATTACAGACAATAGTAACTGGCGCACTGTTATCGATAAGCGTTTCGATAACACCCTTGCCGAAAATAACGGCATATTTTAAATGATATAGTAGGCTAAGATCAGTTTGAGACTCACAACTTATGTTTTTCACATATAAGCAACAAATGTTTTCAGTTAAATTCCAGTTTTTCGTGTGTGCACGTTCAATAATATTTTCCGATACTCAATTGTTATAGTGATTTTGTTTTTCGTTTTTGTATTTTTTCTGTTTTGGGTCGCAACAAAAAAATCAAAATTAAATTATGGCTGATTTCAAATTTAATAAGGAGCTGTATTTAAAGCTTCTAGCAGAATTTCTTGGAACGGCGATGGTACTAACTCTCGGCTGCACGGCAAGCGTAACGGGAGATGAGACTTCTGAATCACTAGCTTGGGGACTCTCCTATCTGGCTGCCATTCACATATTCAGTTTCGTGAGCGGTGCTCATTTCAATCCAGCTGTAAGTGCCACTGCCACAATTGTAGGTGCAATGAATTGGAAAATGATGCTGTTCTACATGCTGGCACAACTTGTGGGAGCGTGTTTGGGCTGTGCAGTGGCCTTTGGTGCTGCGCCGAAGGGAACAAAACTTTTTTGTTACAGATCAATTTTAAACGAGGATGGAAAAAAATTGGGTATGGAATTCATGTTTATGATGGCACTTTTGTTTGCCTATTGCGCCATCTGGGATAAACGAAGTGAAGGTCCATATGATTCACAATCAGTACGCATTGGATTCATTTATGCTGGCATGTCCTGTGCTTCGGTTAGTATTCAAATCTTGTTCAAATTGCATGTGTTTATTTTAATGAGTTCTCGCTTAAAGATAAGCTTCTCAGGTGGGCATTTAAATTTCGTTCGGAGCATGGCAGTTTCTATAGTAAACCTTTCATTTGATTATGTTTGGCCTCCTATTATTGGCCATGGTATTGCCGTCGCGATTGTCGGGTGTCTCTGGCGCTTCGTTTTAGGCAAAGGCGAACCAGAAAAACTTGAGCAAGTGACAATTTAATCTGCTAGTTGGTTAAAGTGCGCGAGAAATTTATGCGTTTTCCGGACAAAAATTTTTTGTATAAATATTCAAAACATGTTCTTGAAAATAAATGTTTTGGGTAGAGACAAAAAAGAGCTGCTAACCAATAAAATAATGCCGAGTTTAAATTATTTGCGAACTTTTATTACAAAATTGTAGCCATAGCACCCAAACTAGATTTGATTTGGTTTTTAAATAGTTTGGAAATGCGGTTTTTGCTTTCTATTCCAAGAAATCCAAGATCTAAGTGAAGAATTTTGACATTAAGAAACACCGAAATAATCACAAATTGAAATTTACCCAAGCTTGCAATAGCAAGCGAGGGTAAGGTCTTGGGCTCAACAAGTGCCTTCGAAGCTATTAGTTTTGTTTGTTTAGTTTTTTTCTTAGATTCAAATTCGAATTGAAATTTAGAAATATAACGCAAAAAGTTCAAAATATTTTTGTTAAGTTGTATTTAATTGCATAAACCATAAACTCAAACGTGTTTTAGATCTAAGACCGTAGACATTTTGTGCGTACAAAAGCGATATTTGGTAATCGAATTTTTTTGACAGAAATTCACAATGTGTGTATCGATTTGGCCGCAAGTCTGACACAAAAACTAAATTCACTTTTATCGCCAGCTCTGGACCTCTGGCATTGAAATTTCTTTGATGATGATGACGATGATGATGACAATGATCAGGTTACAGCCGCACGTGGGCGTAATTTTCTCGCAATTAGGATGCGATTACGATAATGTGACCGTCGTCGTCGTCGTCGTCGTCGTCATCGTCGTCGTCGAAAGGGTAATTGAAGAATGGATAGGTGATGGTGATGGTGTTCACTGCTGGTGTTGGTTTCTTTGTGTCCAGAGACCCTTGCCGTGTTTTGTGGCCACGTGCCATCAGAGACGCCTTCGCGCTCACTGACTTGTACCAGCAATTGTCAGAGATCAAAGGGTGTGGGTGGAGGGGGTAAGGGGGCTAGGGTGAGCGGTAAAGTTGACAGTTTCAATTTGCAAGGCTTGTTGCCTTTCAGTGTCGTAAACGTCTTGGGGTTGTTTCAGCTGACGGATTAAGGTTTCAACCAAGAGAGTGAAAGAGTCTCAGGACAGGCCCGATGCTTGTTGGTGTGGTTTCTCTGACTGTGTGGGATTTTTAGTGAATTTGAATTTGAATTTGACAAAGTGCAAAATCCTTCTGCACTTTGAAGACTGATTGACTTCTTATCCTTGAATGGATTTGAATAGAAATGTTATTACAACGCAGCGGGAGGTTTGCTCCCCCTCCTTGTCAGTTTGTGTGTGTGTGTGTTGATGTAGTATAAATAAAACGGAAGATAATCAAGATGTAAAACACAATCCGACAAGCGAGTGGCGCCTGTAAGTCCTCTCTTTCCCCCTGTGTGTTTGTGTGTTTGCAACGCGGCTGAAATTTAAAACCAAACAAACCCGTTGCTGGAATCAAAAGGCAAGCGCTGGCAAATTACAGCTACTGCCGCCTGCAGTCGCTCCAGCCACAGTTACAGTTACAGTTACAACACACAGCTCCCCAAATGGCTAAAGGGAAAGCGTGGAAGGGGTGGAGGAGGGGCATATGGTGCAAAAGATGCGGTGCGAGAAAAGCGCCAGAGGAAAAATAAAAAAAAAGATTGTGAAACGGATTTTCGCAATTTCACTTTGTACTTTAGCTGGGAAACAACTGTTATTAACTTAATGAAGGAGTGTTGTGCACACACACACACACACACACAATTCTACCTGACACGTGATTCGGCTGACGGAAGCACGCAGAGACAGAGGAGTGAATGGGGCTGCAAAGGTGTTGCAGCTATGAATAATAATAGCCAAATAAACTGAGATGAAAATTTTAAAATGTTGTTAACGAATATTTATAGCTGCAATTTTATATATGTATTAAATACATAGATTATATTACACTATATAAATGGCAGCAATAATAATTGGCTTAAAATGACTTTCAACAGGAAAAAGGACTTAATTTGCTACATTTTTCGTTTATTTAAAGACTTAAGTTTAGTTTAATACAAATTAATAATAAATAAGTAAGAATACCTTGATGAAAATTAGATTTATAAAAGTATTTTTATACATAAAATACTATATGAGAATATGTTTTAAAACTATTAAAGCAGTAAGCTAAGTAAAATATTCATAAGAATGGCATTTTATTTCTTGATTATTCTTTTCAATTTGACCTTTAACTTTAATTTAGTATTTTTATTTAGTATTTTTTTTAGTATTTAGTATTTAGTTCGATATTTTGTATTTGGTTTATTTATTTATCCTTCCTCAAACCCAATTTAATACGGTTACTTTCGCTTCCAAACAGAGTTGCCACACTGTTTTAAAACATGACATATCTCAAATTGCATAGTCATATTTAGCTAATAGAAAAGCGCACACACACGCACACATCTTTGATATTATCAATTAGTATACAAACATATGTTCAACACAATATTTGCTTGCAGCTCATTAGCTTTGGCCACCAACTTGCAGCAAGTGGCAGGCAAACGGTCGCCGTATTGCATATTTAACAAGTGTTAACACACAAATCCCTCGCTTGCTGTAATTAAACCAGGAGATACATTGACTACACACACGCACACACACACGTCCGTTGACAATATATATATTGTATATGATAAAATGTATCTGTATCTATGTGGCATGTGGAGTGTGAGTGTGTGTGCGTGTGTTAGTAAATGAAGCTCATCTTGCAAAGTGGCAGGTTAAGTAAACAGTTTCATTGTGCGAATTCAATTAAAATTTATTCAAAACGTCAACGCCAGCTTCTCAAAAACTGCTGCGGCTCCAACAACAACAACAGGAGCAACAGCAACAACAATGCAACACAATGTGGCACATACTAGATACAAACACAACTGCGTAACTGTAACAGCAGATACACATACATACATATACATACTACGTTGATATATTTATGTACTTCTATAGTTAGATACACATGTTTTATTTTTGGAGCTGCCATTGGCAAAAAAGGGGTGTGTCCTTAGCAGTTGCCACGCCCACGCACACACAAACACTGGAGACGCGCAAATGTCGCACTTGCGATAAAGCGAGACAACCCTATGCTATAAGCTGTTGCTCTGTATGTGTGTAAATGTATCTGTATCTGTAACTGGCAGTTCTGTTGCTGCGCTTGGCACTTGTCGTTGTTGTTGTTGTTGTTGTTGCTTCTGCTTTTGCTTTTGCTGTTGTAAGTGGTGTAAATGGCAATTTGTTGTCTGTTGCCTGCCGTCGCTCCCTCACGGTAGCGATAATCAACGTAGCAGCGTTGACAGCATATGTATCTCTGTGCCTCGCCATCTATCTCTCTATCTGTATATCTATCTATTCATTCGCATTCGCGCATTTTGTGCCATATCATCGTCGCCGTTGTTGTCGATGCTACTGCTGCCTGCTGCTGCTGCTGCTGCTGCTCCGTCATCATCATTATGTTCGTCCATTTTCCAAGTGTCTGTATTTTTGGGTTGTGTATTATTTCTTTGTACGAAATGTTTATGGGTTATTTTCAACTTCCGTTGCACTAACACAGCAACAACAACGTCGACAACACGTCGCTCATCATACTACCATCCTATCACAACTCATCCCATTCCCATACAGACAGGTATCCGAAGGCGATGTCCTCGTTTCCCCCAAACCATTCCCTAACCCTCCCGCTTTTGCCGCTCTGTCAGTTTCTCGTTGCTCTGTTTGTTATGAGATGTTCAGTTGTAACTAATAAAATTACTCAGCAACAAAATTTGTGTATGCGAAATATACAAATACTACAAGATTAGAATGTATTAAGAACTAAGTATTCTTAATTAACAATTCAACTTAGCTGTACAGTTGGACAGAACTCAAGTTTTGATAAGGTTAGGAATCAACTCTTAAAATGTTTGAAATCGAATCCCATCTTTTATGCATTTTGCGTTGAGAAAAGTTAAAAATCTATAACGTTTCCACGGTACATTCAACTCAACGGTATTCAATTTTAATCTTTACATTTTTATCTTTATGCCACAAATACGATTATGAGCATCAAATTAAATGAAATTTTCAGTTTCTGTTGAACTGATCTTTATCTACAATTTGGTCAAGCTACCCTTTGAAACAAAAATATAAATAAAATGAAGAAGGCTCTCAAAAATTATCCTGTACAATGGCTGCCCATTGAATGCGTTTGCTCAACCAACAACAATGGCCGGCAACAGCAGCAGCAACAACAGTAATAACAACAAGAAGAACAACAGAAATTGATAATAATCATAATTATGAAGATGATGATGTTTTTCATCATTGATGATGCTGACGAGTTGCAGTAACGAGAGAAACGACATTTCGCGCTAACGAATTCAATTGAGTTGAATTTTTCATTTAACATTTATTTAACTTTTCTTCCTCTGCTTGCTTTGTGTTTTTGTGTATTCAGTCAGAAGAGGCAGCAAAGCATCCGCAGGGATTCGCACCGAACAGAGATAAGCCCAATGGTTAAGGAAGAGAGCATCATCATAATCATCAACTGTTTTACAGTTACTTCACTCACTTGCATGACAAGTACCATACATATGCATATATGTGTGTGCATGTGTATGTAATATTTACCGTTTTTGATTGTGCCAATGGCCGTTGCCTCGTATAACTGTATATTGTGTACATGTGGTACATCGTATTCGCCCATAAATGTATGCCTAATGGCGATATTGTTGAATACAGCACACACCCCTGCTGCCTGCCCCATTTTGTCTCCTGCCCCTGGTTGCCGGTTGCACATTGTGTCGCTGTCGTCATTGTACTTGATTATTAAATGACACATTATGTGATTTTCAACATGTTTCCGAAACTCTCAACGGCCAGACAAAACGGAGAGCAAGGGACGATGAGCGCAACATGGCTGTGCTGCCACATGGCGGGAGGGGGAATGAGAGAGCTGTAGCTACTATATAGGCGGAGGCACAGCATCCCAGGCTGAATTACAAGCAGAAGCAGCCACAACAGTTCATAGTACCCACTTCGAAATTGAATTCAAAGCAAAACCAAACGGCCGACTGACTTTAACACCCGCCTTCCACCTCCCCCCTTCATCTTCGTGCTCTTCTTTACACGCCCCCTTCTGGCTATGTCTGTCAGCCAGTTACATGAGCATATGACAGACATAGAAGGCATTTTATAATATGTTCATTGAGTACGTGAGCTTCCTGTTATACTATCTATGTGTGAGAGGTGGGGGGTTGGAAGGAAAGGGGAGAGCACATGGGCGTAGTCTTAAATACGTTACTATTATTGCATATCCAATTGTTTAAATTCAGGTTTTGAGATCATTTTTTTGCAAATTTCTCATAAGCGAATTATTCTACTTTGTTATGGGAATAATCGACTGGCCTAAAGCTATGTAAATGACTTTTTCAACTGGTTGAAAGCATGTAGAAATTTTGTTAATCCCATGATCCCATTGATCATCATGTTTTGACATTTAGAATTACATAAATCTGAAAATAAAATCAAATTTTTACCCATTTACCGAATTCTTTTTGGTCACCTTATTTGTTATTGCTAGTTATAAAAATAGTTTAAACGTCCTCCAAATAAAGGGTATTATAAAGATAAAGGACGCAAGTCTTACTATTTAACAAAACCCTCTGCCAACTGCGCCACTGGCTGAAAGTTTATTTGTAAATGGCGTCGCATGGTCGCGCCTTTTTTGGGTTGGGCGTAAAAACCACTCCTCCTATCGCATAAAGTCAGACTGCTCGTTGTGCCGCAGCAACAGAAACGAGGGAAAGTGTATTAAACAACCCCCAGAGATAAGAACCGAATGCCATAAAAATGTATACCGTTATGTGGCACTGGCAGTGGTTCAATTGTGGCAGTCAATTCTAACATTCCAATTCAGAACCCAAGCCAACTCGAAACTTTGTAATACAAATTGAAATCCGCTTTCTTTTTTCCTCCAAAGCCCATCCTATATAATATACATACCATACTATATCCCTCACTTAGGATTCTGGGGTCACAGTCACGACTACGTGGCACGCCTTTTGTGCTGCATAATGAAATTAAAAAATAAGTTACTGTTGCCCATACACAACGCAACACAAAGAACGTAAATTCATGAAGCGAAGAGTCCATTATATCATTAGGGAGGGTACTACTCCATATTCCCATTCAATTTGTAATGAACTGTAATGTACAAAAAAAAAAAAAAGGTGGCAGGAAGCACTGCCAATCAAAGTGCTGAGTGTTGTGTTCCATGTTGAGATTCAAATTACACAGCATTGCCAAATGTTAGCATTACTTAATAAAAGTATTTGCCAAAAACTCATGTCATATTTCTTTGAATAGGGGTGCTTTCGAGTGTCTAATAAATACTAAGTAGTTTAAAGGGTGCGCAATTTACTTGTGTGACTTTTCTCATGTACTCCAAATTAGAAAAGTCACCAAAAGTTAATTACAAAATTCCGAGTTGACTGGTAAAAGTTGTGAAAACGATTGCAGTTAACGCGATTTAATTTTTTATTTATACAGGTCCGTTCCAAGAAAAACCGGCGTAAAACAAATCGGCGTTAAAGCAAGTATAATGGACGATATAAGGTTTGGTTCCTTGTCAAAATTTTAGAAAAATCTAACATGTTTATCAAATTCATATCCTATATGTTGAACGCAAATAAACCGGTGTAAATCGATCCAGCTTAAAACGAGGTTAACCTGTATTAGGTTCATATCTTGAAACACAACTTTTCCTAAAGTTTAATTTTTAAACTACTTCTACTAGTATTATCAAGGTGTATAGTTAACACTAACTAGAAATGCAATGAATATAGTTAAAAACTACTCATATTACAAATCCCTCGAAAATTCTCATTTAACTGGCTTAATGACTTTGTATTAAAATTTTGTAAGTCTTAGTGATGTTCCTTTAAAATTCGTTACGTCTTTTATCTTAAATCTCTCGTCTAGACTTTGCTCGAAATAAAATTTGTCATGGTGTCAAATACAATATGCTTACAATACACACCGCACTCAAATTGCGTTCCTTCACAAACATAAGAGAAAAAATTCGAAAGATGTTGATTCCTTGGCTTTGGATTACCATTTACCATTTACCATTTATGCCTGTGGCCAGGTTTCATTGGACCTGGGCGGTTCATTTCCTCTTTGCATGTTATTAGTTTTGTGTGCATATTTTTTTGCTGAATTTCTTTTTACACTATCTGGCTTTCTGCATCAATCTATCGATGTTATCGATTGACTACTGCGGCGGCTCATTTCCGCTAACGATTTGTGAGAGGGAAAACCAACTTTGGTTAGGAAAAAGGACATTAGAGCAGGGCGATGAAAGACTGAGAGAGAGAGAGAGAGAGATTATCCAGGTGAAAGTCAAGCAATTGCAAATGAAATGCGTTTAATATCGTTTGCGAGTCGGAGTCCTAATGTTAATTACAATATTATGACAGCTTTGTGGGTCGCAATGAATAATTATCACCTCATAAATTGTGACAAACCGCAAGGCAGTTTTTTTTTCAGTTTTGTTGTACAGATGTCTGTTAACGTCAGTAGTTGTTGTTGTTGTTGTTAGTTGGTTGGTTGGTTGGCCCGAGCCGGTGGCCGGGCAATGATTAATCGCTCAGGTTATTTGAGTCGCAATGCAATCAACGTTTGTCCGACACTCAACACAGCTACTGCTGCCTGACAATAAACGTAAATGTTGTGAAAAGCCAAATCTAATTACACAAATGCTCGCCGACTATTTGAAAATGAGCAATTTCTCAAGATAGTTATCTAATTAATAGGCACAGCTCAGCTCGACAATCTACAGTCCCATTCACAGTTCACATTCACAAAAAAAAGACAGAGACTAAAAACAAAAACAACAACAACACGTAAAGCATTCCCAACGTTACCGACGTCGACACCCATGCTTGGCCAGACCAGTTCCAGTCTTAATGAGTTATTTTAGGAACAATGGCCAACCGCTTGTATATAATATCACCTCACCTCAGCCCCCCCTTACCTTAAGCCCTACTGCTTGTGCTACTCTACCTGGCCCAACGACTTGCCAAAACATTGCTCCGAATAGGCGTTACAACAATTTATATAAACGTCACAGAAAAAAAAAATTAAAAAAGGCAGCAGCCGCAAAAGATGTATGACTGTTGTAGGAACAGTTGCTGGACGACAATGGTACCCTGTTTTAAGTTTAAGTTTAATAGAAAATACTTAAAATCAGCAATAGAAAGATATAATACTTTACATGTCCCTAAATAAGCTCTGTTTATAACAAAGGAATAAGTTGTAAGGAAAACATATAAAATTCTAATTTAAACTGTAGCTGCATAATATTGTTGTTTTTATATTGGGCAATTATTTGAGAAATAAAAATATATAGGATTATTTAGATGAATGGAATTTCTTATATTGACCTTATCGATTATGAACCATTCTTCAGTTCTTTACTTTATTCAACAGTTACAGGGTATATCGAAAAAAGCGGTACAACGCAAAAAAACAGAGACATAAAGTGGCTGCAATGCGTTCAATTACCGAGCAGTTGCTGTTGCCTTTGAATTCCCCCCTTCCCACAATTCCCTCGTTTTTCAGCAAGTTTTTAAAACAAAAGGCTGATTGAGTGACAATTGAGTGTGAGTGCAAGCGAGATGTCTGCATGTTCGCTTGTGTCTGTGCGCAGGCGCACATCGAATTAAGCTCATTGCGCATTTGACGCGTCGTTTGACGTTTCTCTTTTGTTCGGTCAAGCAATAAGGGGGGAGAAGGGGGAGACGTGCTGATGGTTGATGCTCATTAATTGACACTCCCTATCGAGCCACATATAGGCATCAATTGTTGCTCTCTTTTGTTTAGAGACGTTGCGCTGTCGGCGAAAGCGCCGCTTCTTTGTAATTACATGAAATATGCGCTGTATAATCAGGCGTTTTTAGCACCGTTTACGACAGTTAACCTACGATATATATGCTCACATGATAACTGGATGTGTGTAAAGCAATCGGCAAGTAATTAACCAGTTAGCGCTTGTTATGCAAAATCGATTTGCTTTTAAAGCAAATGTTCTGCCTGTTCTCATTAGTTGTGGACCGTGGGATACAACTGGAGCTGGGAAAGTTGAGTTAAGTTAAGTTAAGTTCGTTGAGTCTCTAGGGTGAGCGCATAATTGATATTTTATTGGCAACTGTATCGTTGCACGACCGCTAACAGATCATTTTGTCCAAAAATGGCAAATTCGATATTGTGGCAGTTGCCAGTTGCCAGTTGCCAGTTTGTGGCAATGTCCACATGTGATTGGTGTTAATGACTTAATTAAAGCAACTCCAGCAACAGCAGCAAGTCCTCTTTGCTTTGTCTCTCTCTCTACCTGCTCCAGCTTCAGTTCCATGCTGTTCAGCTTTAACTTCATGCTTCAGGTTTTTATGCTTTTATGCTTCTTGTCTCCTTGCAGTAGTCGACAATTTCACACTTTTTGCGTGGCAGCGTTCGAGGAATATAACAAAAAAACAAATAAGTTTGCTTAAGTCGCATATAATAGACGAAAAGATACCCTTTAATCAATTCTAATGTGAGATTTCTGAAATATTGGCACTATTTAAGCTTTCGTATGCTTTTGAAGCTTTCGCTTTATGCTTAAACTGAAGAACAACTAAACTTAAAGTTTAATTGTACTTTTAATAGTTAAAAAATAACATTCAAGTACAGCTGTCTTAACAAGACGACTGAGGAATATATTCAAAAAGTAAAACATTTTGATTACATACAAGATTTATACAACCTTTATTTTAAAACAAGGTTAAGATTTCGATATACCTCCTGCCATGGCATGAATTATCTTAACATGAATTCATATTTTAGTCGTTGGGTCTGTCGTTCATGGAAGAGATTTAAATATTATTTGAAACTGTTTCAATTCTTACTTTTACTTTTAAATATCCAAAGGGTGTATCAAGAAAATGATGATGGTCAACGACAGACTAAGACACCATCAAACACACACATACACATGCTAATCTTGTCGAGGCTGCATTGAAGATTTCATGCCGCGTATCACTTGCCAGTTTCTGTGAGAGATCGTTAGTGCTGCTTCTTATTCTTATTCTTTTTCGACACAGTGCTGCTTTGTGATGGTGTTGGTGGTGGGCACGGGCTGATTAATATGCGCAGCCACTCAGCTTCGTGCAACAAACAGTAGCCGAAAATGCGCCTGGTGACGGCTCTGGGCGCGCAGATGACACTGAGCCTCTGACATTTCCATTAAACGAAACAGCCGAAAAGTCAATCAAAAAACCACAAAATGCGACTCTGTTCTCTTGCCGTCGCGACGCTAACACAACTCACCAACATCATCATTATTATTAGGAACATCATCATTTGGAGGAACTGTGAACGTTCCTTGTGCGCGGCATAATTATTAAATGCAGCTCAATACATTGGCTGTGCATTGCTCACATTGTTGGGCAACCTAATGCCCAAAGGCATTCCATTCGAGGTAGCCTTATGACTATGGAATGCAGCCCAATCGCACCAGCTCCAGCTCCAGCTTCAGCCAGCAGCAAGCAACACAAAATATGTGACGAACTTCGTCTTTGTCTCCTACTCTTGCTCTAAGACCTGGTCAAACATCAACTTCAACTCCTTTTTCCTGCTCCTGCTCCTGCTCTAAACGCCGGCGCAGTCTGTCGGGACCAAAACAGAGAACGATGTAAATTCAACGAATGCCTGAAGACAGCGCCGATCTTTCATCATCTTTATCGATGCAGGTTTGATTCGGTTTGCCATTACCCCTTTTATGAAGCTATTGTGATTTGTATACCCTGTAAAACAATGCGAAAGAGGGTGTTTGGTTAAAAGTAATGTCCTGATAATGGTTTAGCAATATAGAAATATAAATTAATAAAGCACAGAATCTGATTTAACTTTCAGTCATAATCAATTAAAGTTTCGAAGCTAGTTAAGATGGATATGAAATAAATATATATGCGTGGTAATATATGAATTCAATAAAAGAGAAAGATAGATTATAGTAGAGATTGATTGGAATTCGCAACAAAAAAAAATACAGGGCATTTAGCAGTCATGCCAAAAGCTAAACTTGTTAACTTTGACTTGCTTTTAATTTTTATTTTTATTTTTTTTAATGCACGTATTTTTCAATCAGTGCGCCTCCGTTCTCGTTGCGGTTTGTTGATATTTTACGATTTATTAAATTGCGTATAAATTAAAATATTAAATATTTGCAGCGACAAAACTTTTAATTACCAGCCGTTGCTTGCTTGGCATTTTTCGCAGATATTTTGCGTTAAATCTTTAAAGGGCTAACGAACCAAACACAACAGTTCCTCACAAAAAATTTTGCTCCCTAAAAAGATAAGGGAGAAAATAAAGCGATTTGTGTAACGTTTAAATTGAATTTGGATCCCTTTTGTCAAACTCATACAATAAATTTACATTGATTTTATTGCATGTTTTTTTTTTTTTGTGGTCTTACAAATTGAAATTTGGTCTAGAGGTCCGGCTAGCAAGCCATCTAACCTGTCAAGAGCTCAAGCCTGACATAAAGGTGTCGACATTCACAATTTATTGCCGCATTTTCAACTAGGTACAGACTGGCAGACCTTCCTCCCCCTTATGTAACAAGCACATATAAATATTCAGATATATGAAATCAGATTAAATTAACTTAAACAAATTGTGTCTCAAACGAAAACAACTTTTGTTGACGGACCAAGTTTGGGGCGGAAAAATAAAAACCAACATAAATCACATTTTCTCTGTTGTCCCCAACTCGTATCAAGCATATGTAGAGGGAGAGTCCTTGTCGAGGTGGAGGCAGAGGTAGAGATTGGACAGAAAATTTACTTTCTAGCCGCAGGCACAAAGTGTTGCACAAAGCGTTCCTTTCAGTTTATTAAAACGGTTCGTTGCTCTCTCGACTTTTTGTCAGTTATTGTGGTTAGTCCCACACAACATCCACCCCCCCCGCCTGCTCCAACCTATAAAGCTCAACTGAAGCGCGCTCGAAAACACTTTTAATTGCCTTTTAATTGTTTTTAGCAAAATGAAATTTCACAGCATAACGGTATTTTTGGCATTTGTGGCACTCGTACTCACATTTGCCCTAATTACATTTTAGCCTTTTGTCTGCACATACTATATCACCCACCGCCCACCCTCTCTCTTGCTCCCCTCTATGGTGACCGCCCAACTGTCACTGGTCGCAGATTTTGTCATTTAATGGCCCACTGGGCGCATGATTTCATTGAGCCAGTGACACAGTTAGTCCGTGTAAGCAGGAGTCGTCTTCTAAATTTTGCAGTTGAATATTTTGATTAGCGCCTCGAGCGTCGCGTAGCGGCAACAATATCACAATAAACAGCATCAAACATTATCGTGGCTCAAACAAGAAGAAGATGACGAATAACCAATAATTACTGCTTCGTTAGGCAATTAGAATTGGAATTGAGATTGCTTTTTTTAGTGAATATAAAAGCGTTAAGTTCAAGGGCGGCAACAGCAGCTCAGTACCCAGAATATGATGTTGTGAAAATTGTGAACAGTATGTGGATGTGATAGGGCTTACAAGGTAGCTAGCTGTATTCCTTTCATGCTTGCCTTACAGCGAAGATTATTATATTAAAGCCATACTTAAGAAAAAGGCTTGAGACATGTCGAGGAAAATTATATGGTTGGCTAGTTGTTGAGTAAAATAATACTCATATATATTTTTATGCATGTTTTGTACAATTTATACAAAAACCAAGCGGATTTTTTGACTTTTCATTAAATAGTATTTTTAATTCGGAATAATTTTTGTAGAAAACTTGCCAAGTTAATTGTTAAGAAAAAAACCAAAAATATTTGTATTTCTTTATAAATTCAACGTAGTGATAATCTAAAGAACATAAGAGAACTTATAAGTATAAATGTACTGTTTTTTCCTTATTTTTCTTCCCTAAAAGTAACATTTTTGCTTTATTAAGACAATACATAATATTCTTTTATTTTGTCTATCAAATTTCAAAGTAATATTTTGCTATATTGTTTTGATTGATGTTCAGACCCAGACAGACTTAAGCATTTATCGATAGCATAATAAAAATGCGGCGGCGCATAAATGATGATAGATACTTTAATGAGCGGAGGCCACAGGAGGGCTGTCAAACCAAGTACCATACAAATGTATGTATTGTGTTAAATGTTATGGGAGCTGGCGCAATGCGTATACGCTATCGGAGTTATGTATCTTGTATCTGCGTGTCTATCGCGAATGTATCTACGGGCGCGGTAACCCTCTAAAGCGGCAACTGGGCAACAGTAGCTATAACCTCGCTCTCTCTCTCTCTCTCTCTCTTCTCACTCGCTGTTGTAATGCAATTATCCTAAATGCTCAACCAACTACTCAAAAAGTCATCGTTCAGATTTAACAAGAGCCAAGCCAACGCTTGGGCCAACTGCCAGCTGCACCGACACCGGTTTCAGATACAAAAAGCCTCGTGCAAGCCAGATATACGGACACGGATACGGCAATGGCAAATGATTCTGGCTCTATGTGCTGGTTATAAGGCGTTGTGTTAATGCTTCACACATACATAAATACATATGTACATGTATTTATCGAAGTGGGTTGAGGTTGTATTGGGGTTGGACACAGTTACGGTTACAGGGTTACGCCTCTGCATGGCGGCAATTTTGTGAGAAACTCATTTACTTGCGGCATGTAAACAACTAATCTGTTAACACTACGACGATAAAAGCGCGAATAGCTTCTACAAACCCTCACTACTTGCTACCGCTTCCACCCTTCCCTTACCTTATATTTTGACTCTGTTTTTGCGGGCTTGTAAATATATTTTTCCCTTATTTGACAGGATAATCAAAACTTTTCCATGCTTTTGCCAAAATGAAAGCTGAATTTCGTATTCTGCATGGGTTTTTAGGGGGTAAGCTGTTACTGTCAGTAAGGGCTGATAGTAAGGTTTTCCTCTGCGGTCCCGTTAGCAGAGACCTTAACGACAAGGACCGAGCAAGCCACATAAAATCAAACATTTTGCTACACTCATACAATATGTTGCACTTACAGTGGTTGCAATGAATTGTCAATGATGTAGTAACAACTTTTTTTTCTAACTTTTTTAAAGAGTTTTTGAATTTAGATTCTGAACTTTCAGTTCATACTCATCATAATAAATATTACGATTGTCATTATTATTATTTATTTACTTAGGTTTTTTTAATCTATTGTTCCTCCGTCTAAGCATACTACAAATCTTTAACTAGCACTTGTTTCTCTTGTATAACCTGCTCATTCATAAACCAAATAGATTTGACTCACTTATGTAAATCTTGTTTATGAACAGAAAACACACACACACACACACAAACACAAATTTATTTATTAGCCATTGAACCACTGTGCAGCAAAGGCGCTGCTATATGTTGCCCATGGCTGATGTAGCTGCTGTTGCCGCTCTATTTGATTTCTTTATCAAAATATCAACGAACTGCTGCCTTCCTCTCACTCATCAGACACACAAACGTACACAGCGCCATTCCCCTCTAACCCCTCCTGCACTGTCATGCAATTACAATTGTATGTGTGTGTGTGTGTGTGTGCTTAGCAGGGCTTATATACATTTCATTTAAACGCAACCGGGGCTGACTACCACCGCAGCCGCAATGCCGCCGTGCAAGCAAGACAAGAAGCCAAGTACATGCATTAGTGAGAGCGAGATGACTAGTGTAAACATAAACGTTCAGGCCACTCAGCGACTTTTAGTGCGCCCAGGAACGCCTACCCAACAGCCTCTGCTTCTACTGCTGCTGCTGTAGCTGCTTTTGCTGTTGCTGCTGTTGCTCCCGGGTATGGTGGTTTTTCTCAGTATCCGTATCTGTTACTCAGTGTCTGTATGTGTGTGTGTGTGTGTGTGTGTGTGTGTGTGTGCACAACTCGTTTCTGTAGCCTCTGTGTATCTGTGTATCTGTAGCTGGCAGCTGGCAAGCAGTAGTAGCTAGTAGCTGCTTGCTGCCAGAGTATCTGTATCTGTGGCGCGTCATTGTTGTGCGTCGCCCCGTTGCCATCGTAACCAACGCCGTCGTCCATTGCCATAGTAGGCAGCTCAGTTACAAGACCATTATTTGTCGTATTTTTTGTGCGCTCGGTTTGGACGGTTGCGTCGGATCGGTCTTTTGACCATACATACACATGTATCCATAGCACAACGCTCAGCTCCAGCTCGAACGGCAATCCGGATTTGGATCAGCAGCCAGTTGCACTTGCGTTGTTGTTGCGTTGTCGTCGGTCAAATTCGGGAATCATTAAGGATTCCGCGTCGCGTTTAATTCGCCAATATGAAAAGATAATCAAGAGATATCTCTCTATATATATATATATATATCTATATAGTGACTGTGTGTTTTTGGGAAATATTTATAAAACGAAAGAAAAAAAGTTAATAGCTGTGTGCGTGAGATTTAAACTTTTTGGAAAAAGTAGTTACTCGTCGCTAGTAAAATTCATTCGTTTTGGTGCGGAATAGTATGCGAATTTGTTCACAGTGGATTCAACGCATAAAATGGCCGTTGGACCGACGGAGGGCAAACAGCCGCCCACAGAAACATTCTCGCCCACACATCATCAGATTATAGCACCCAGTCCCATTTTGGCAGTGCCGACGCTGGCCTTCTCCGCCGCCCAAGTGGAAATTGTATGCAAAACTCTGGAGGATTCCGGCGACATTGAACGTCTGGCACGATTCCTATGGAGCCTACCGGTTGCATTGCCCAACATGCACGAGATACTCAATTGTGAGGCGGTACTCCGTGCCCGCGCCGTTGTCGCCTATCATGTCGGTAACTTCAGGTAGGCTCCAACTTGATAAAACACACACACACATACACAAAATTGCCCATTTAGCGAGAGAAGACACAACAAAAAAAACCAAAAAAATATAAAAAAATATTCAAATAAAAAGCACACAGCTCAAATATCAGCTCTGATTAACCTCGATCTGCCGTTGACAGGGTGTATCAAGGGGCGGTAGGGACGCGGAATTTGGTTATTTGATAGTTTATTCGTTAAGCTTTGCTTTTGTTGTTGTTGTTGTTGTTGTTGTTGGCTCCAACGAACACGTAATGAGAGCACACAATGAGCTACGTAAATTAATAAACAATGGCATTAATTTACTAATTAAAGAACTCAATTGGGCCAGCAGCAGCAGAAGCAGCAGACTTTGATTAATAAAACACCGAAAAGCGAACAAAAGGCACAGACACAGCTCCAGGATTCCGATCTATAGAGGAGTGTGCTCTCTGACATTTGCAGTTTCCGTCTCGACTTGTCTCCAATGGAATGTTTTTTCATACATATTCTCAAATTACACAGGCTTTAAATTTAACCGGAAACAGTACAAGCAAGCAAAATTTGCAAGCTTAGCTTTCAGCTAAGAAAAAGAAAAAGAAAACTTAAATAATTATGCCACGATTAGCTTTCGAAAATGATTTAACTTACAGTTTCTCACATGAAATAAATCGCTGTTGTGTATGCAATTAACGACATGATTGACAAACTACTTTAACTAGTCATAGATACACATGTCTACAATACGCAGACGATATATATACATATATATGTATATATATTATGCTAGACTTGTCTCAAGATCAGGTTATTAACAAGTTGACAAACACGTCTTCACTCCTTCTGCCTCATTTGCTAACAACATACACGCGACTCTCCATCTTGAAGATATTATTAAACAAATATTGTAAACGTTTATAGAAGTACGTTTTATTTAAGCGCCGTTTATGGCTGAATCAAGTTTGATATATTGCTTATGACAGCTGACAAACTGGCAACTGCCAGCTGGCAACTGGCAATCAAAAACAACAACAGTTGAGTAATGTGCTTTAAGACATATTTTCAAGTCAAGTCGAAATGCTAAACTGCAGATTTTAGTTGCATTACTTGACAAAAAGAATTATTTAAATACATTGATATGATTGGGAAATAAGTTTTAAGTATTTTTGCATAGAAACAAGTTTAGATTAGAGCTTAAGTCAAGCTTAAGATTTAGTTTTGAAAGACTAAGCCAAGCATTTAAAAACTTAAGTAGACTTTAATTTGTATACAGCTAAAAGCTTAAACTGCTAAATACTTAACACTTGAAGGTGTTTTAAAAAGTCATTATCAGAACTCTTCAAAATAAGTGTTATAAAATTTATAATATTATATATTTAAGATATTTTTCTTTATTTTTGAATATCCCACTTATCATTTTGCTTAAAATATCAATCTCATATTTTTTCGTTTATTAAGCAACTTAAAATTACTTCTTAATTTTCTTAATGCTTTGTTTTTGGCCGTTAAATAATGATTAAAATATTTCTGTCGAGTTTTAAATAGTTTTTTGATTTTTATTTAGTAATCTTATTGCTAAAAATATATTTCACAGATCTCATATAATTCCCATTATCAATCCGTGTTTATTTATTGAATTTTTTATATTTAAGCATAGAATCAATTTTTCGCATTTACATACATATTTGTTTAAACATATATATGTATGTATTCAAATCAATAACTGTTCGTATAAAAAAATTTGTATATAATCCAGAAAAAATGTTTTGGTATTGCAAGTGATTTGATTGTTTTGAGATGGATAAATAAATGACTTTCAATTAAAACAAATTTGTTGAACTTAACTGGGGCTGTCAAAGCCACTGACGACAATCAATGCTTATGAAATTGTTTCAAAATACATTCGTACATATGCTGAAGTTTGGAGTAAAACAGACGACATGACACACGACCATTAACCAAAGCACAGCAGGACATTCAAACAGTCAGGATGTGTTATTTTCAGGGTTGTTTGGTTTGTTAGGGTTGAGTTTCAAATACATAAGTATGAGTATATAGATTTATTTCGGGATCTTCATTGACTTTTTTACTTTATTCAAAGTAATATTATTTTAAAATTATCTTTTTAATATATGTAGATTTTTTACTTACTCTTGTCCACGTTAATCATGTCATAGGACTGATCGAGTAGTTAAGAAAATTAAAAATATAAAAATAACTCCGTAAATTTATACAACCTTTTATAAACTTCAAAGGATTATATTGCCAGCTAGTAATAAATCTTTTTATTTGAGAAAGAATTCTTAAAATCGGTTCTAAAACTTCTAAGCAAAGAACAAACAAATGAAAAAACTTATTTATAAAACATATTAAAATTGAATAATGATAAAAACCAATGTCAAAAATAACAATATTTTCACACATATTTTTTTAATGTTTTTTACAGGGAACTATATGCAATAATAGAGAATCATAAATTTACAAAAGCATCCTATGGCAAACTGCAAGCAATGTGGCTGGAAGCACACTATATTGAAGCAGAAAAGTTACGCGGTCGATCGCTAGGTGAGTACAAGCTCAAGGAACACCCCTAACATATAGGAAAACTTTAAATATCCCGATATAAACCTTAACTAGGTCCCGTCGATAAATATCGCGTACGCAAAAAGTTTCCGTTGCCACCAACAATATGGGATGGCGAACAGAAGACGCACTGTTTCAAGGAGCGGACGAGAAGTTTGCTGCGCGAATGGTACCTACAGGATCCGTATCCGAATCCAACCAAGAAACGTGAACTGGCCAAGGCCACCGGCCTCAATCCCACGCAAGTGGGAAATTGGTTTAAAAATCGACGTCAACGCGATCGTGCCGCGGCTGCCAAGAATCGGTAAGTTGATCCAACAATATGGTACTCCTACTCCAACTCCTACTCCTACTCCTACTTCACTGCATCATTAGTTGGGGCAATATTTCTAATTGCCGGCAGCTCAGAGTAATCTGAGCCAGTTGCTCCCGCTGCTGCTCGCTGCTGCTGCTGCTGATGTTGCCAACAAGCAAAGCAGGCGTAAGCTGATATCTATCAGCATCCATGTGGAAGTGAATCTTGGCGGGGATCGCATACAGGAGCAGGCAGTAGGCAAAGAGTAGTGTGTGCCGCTGCTTCTGCTGCTGCTGCTGGCGTTTCCATTTCATTGATCCGTGCCGGCGGCGGCATCGTATCCATCGAAGCGTTCTCAATTTCCTTGCTGTTTGTTGCGGTCGTTGCTTTTGGCCACATTAAAATGACCGCCGACGATGACAACAGCAATAACAACAACAACAACAGCAACAACAACTGTTTGTTGCTTTATAGCTGTATAAAGCAGTTACAACAACAGCAACAATATTGTAAAAGGTGCAACCGCTTGAACAAGAAACAGAAAAACTGAACAAAAAACAAAGCGAAAAACAGAAGAGATACGAAAACTCGACCAATTCGCGCGAAGTTGAAATGAAGAAGATCCCGCGGCCAAAGTGAAAGATGGCAAGTTAAGTGGAATGACATGGCAAGAAAATCGGCAGCAACAGCAGCAAAGTAAGCCCCTGACTGATCTTCAAGTACGTTGCGTTCTGCTCCTGCAGATGCGCAAATATTTCTTTAACTTAAGTTCTACCTGCTGTGCAGTCGTCGCTTCAACCTCCCCCTTGCCAAACTCTCTTCGCAACAAAGCACATTTTGGCATTCTTTAGAAAATGTTGCAGGCCGTGTTTATTAAGTTAGGAGCTTGCTTCGACACTGAATGAATCTGCACAAAGCGCCAACAACGACATCAACCAACAACAACAACAGCTGAAGATCAAGTCTGGCAAGCGCCTTTTTTGGGAACGGGTCATTAGTTAAAATGATGGCGATTATTTCGCCTTGTAAAGCTAGCAACCGGCAAAAACGGATACACGCCAACAACCATTACAACTCCATCTTCATCTTCATATACACACATATCCGACCATCACCCTCGAGCTCCTCTCGCTACCTTTACTCATCTTGTGTCTGTCTCTGTAGCAAGTGGCAGCAGCAGCAGTCCTAGTTTTTAGCTGCAGCTTGAGTTGGATTCCGAGTTTTTGGGGTCTCTCTCACTTGTGTAGTCATCGTGCTATTAAGCAGCCAACATACACACACAAGAATGCCGCGCACAACTCAGACAAGTAAAACAAGCAAAAAAGCAGATAACTATTTAAAAGTCGAAGATTACATACACTTGCGAACAACAAATGCTATGGCATACAAAATAATTAGTAGTAATGAAAAGATGTTAAAAATCTGTTAGAAAACTTTGTTACAACAGTCTAAAGATAAGTTTGATAACAATATAAAATATGGCTTTATTTTAGGCCACTAAAAATCGCTAAGATTTCGTAAAGAAAATATTTTTGACTAGAAATAATTTGTCAAATAATAATTCCAACTCTTCTTAATACGAAAAACTCCTCACCATTCTTGGATGTAGAAATTTCATTCTTAGCAGAAGTTACACAACCCTTCAGTAACCGAAAACTCCTTCAGCAAGGGTATACCAAAAGGCAACAGCAACAGCAATGATAAGTAAGAAATATGAAATTAAAAGCCGTTGTTCACATATACTACTATATGCCAGCCAGCCTGCCAGCCAGCCAGCCAGCCAGCCTGACTGCCATTCAACGAAGCATCAAGATCGACAGCGCCAGCAATAATGATGAGCATCGACTGAGACATTTTAACCAGATACCCCCCCCCCTGCTGCGACAGCAATAGAGAGAAACAAAGACTGAGGAAGAGGCAGAGGCAGCGGAGAGCAGAGCAAATAACAGGCGCTGACTTTTCAAGCATTGAGTGCTGAAAAATTGTTAACATTTTTGCTACTGCACTTGAGCGCAGGCCTCTTTTGCCTCTTGTCTCGTTTGTGGGTTTTTGGAGTAGCAACTGCGCTGTGGTACAACGATACGATTGTTGCAAGCAGCAGTATTTCAATCAAAATCAGCATCAGCAGCCAGACCTAGTAGCATTAGAAAGGCCCAAAATACAACTTGCTCAAAGCAACAGCTACCGAAATTGAGTTATTAAGATATTAACTATCAAAATTTAAACAGCTGACAGTTGAAACAGTGGCGTAACATATATTTTCGTCATGCTCTGTTGAATGTTACTGCAAATGTAATGCATTACAAATGGGGTTCATAAGTGGTTTTTGAGATTAATATCTTTGTGGGGTTTTTAGTTTCCATGTTCCACTAATGCCCATTAAGTAAGATCATATTAGTTTATTTTTTGTGTTTACCATAATGTATATTACTAATACCTTAATTCTCTACTGTGATCGCGATCCTTGGAATACTAATTGTTCTCAGTTCAGTTTCTTTTGTATGGAACATCTTACTTACGTAGTATTAATTACTAATTTGCTACCGTTTCTCTTTATTATATACTCTTTTATAAGCGAGTTCGGCTTAGTTCTGAGGGTGTTCCCACTAAGGTCCATACATATTTTCGAATTTAACAATGCATTATAAAGTTTTGGCAATTATTATCTTGCAAAACCTCAAATAATGCACCATAAACCTTTAAAAGCTTGAGCAACCAATAGATTTTTAAAAACAATAAAAACATACACTAAAATATTTTTCAGTCTTAATGGGGGCCCGAAAAAAAAATTCTAAACCCAGTTCCAAAACAATAAATCAAATTTATATAAATTATACTGACTTAACTTCAAAAATATTTCCCAACCATCTCACAGTCTGTTTTTTACATCTTTTAAAAATCAATTTAGATATTCATCAGTCGATAAGTTCCTTTTTTTTTTTTTTTTTAAAAAAAATTTTTTAATTTAAAAATTTTTTTTCTTATGGTTTAGGAAACTTATCAAAATTCTGAAGTCTCTACTTTTGTAGCCCTGAGATCCACGCGTCCATAACACGTGAAACAGCACTATTTTTTTTTGCTGATCAAGAATATATAACTTTATAGGTCGGAGATGCTTCCTTCTGCCTGTTAAATGCTTTTGCAAAAACCATATCCTTTTAAAACATTTATGTTAAAAAAAAGATCAAATCCTAACAAATTTTTTTTTTAAAAACCCAATAAAAAGTGGAAGCAAAACGAAGCGCTAATAAATTTTTAAAGTAGTATCCAAAAATGCCAGCAAAAATCTTAAGTGAAACCTAATGAAATCATTTGGTAATAAATTTGAAATTTAATAGAAACAACTGTTCAATTTTTGGGTTTGAATGTCTTGTGGCTAATTCAATTAGCAAGTCATAGACTTGAGTTCGTTCAATTATAAAGCACCACTTGATGGACGAGAAATGAGAATGGGAGTTATATAAAGAAGAGTAGAGGGTGGGAGGGAGGTCGAGAGGGAGAGAGAGATTATTTTATTGCGTGAATTACACAAAATGAAATGCGAGCTCGTGATAGCCACTAAAAATCTACCCACACACACCAACACACACACGCACACACTCACACGCACGCACCTCAAAAACAGAAGCCAAATTAGGAGACACAGTGGGCGGGTGTCAGTGAACATGGCATGAAATAATGCGGGCGCTGGCGTTTAGGGGGGCAGGGGGGGGTCAACACTGGCAACATCAATTTGTCAAGCACAGAGCAGCAACAACAACAACAACAACAAACAGACACACATGAAATGAGGCACAAGAAAAACTGAAATCAACAGCAATTGAAATGGGAAATAAGATTTCAAATGTGTGTAGAAGTGTAATAAAAATGAATGGGAATAAAAATAAACAACAACAACAAATAATAATAAACACACACGCACAACAAATATGTTGTAAATGTCAATGATCAATCAAAATATATTACAAACCTACACACACACACTCATGTAAATATATATGTAAGCATATATTTTGTGGTTAAAGAAATTACCTCGGGAAAAATAAACGAATTTGAAGGACAACGGACAACTAGTATGATGATGGGAATGAGAATGGGAATGAGAATGAGAACCCTGTGAACTAAGCTCAAGAACATCTCAAGTGGCTGTTCATCGATTTCCCAACAGCTTGAAATTCTAATGAAGAAAGGTTTTTGCGCCAAACGATAAAATTGGAGTCAGAAGCTGCTGCCATTGTCAATATCCAAATCCGAGTGCCCACTTGGCTGCGCGTTCGGACAGGCACACTCGAGCGCCATAAGTACCTATACCCAATACTAAATACAAAAAAAAAAAACCAGTAAGAAACCCAGCAGAAAGTCCAAGTCGATCCGAACCGAACCGAAACAGACCGGACCGTATGAAACACTCAAAGATGTTTGCACAAGGCAACTACCGTTTCGGTGGCTTGTGAGAAAAATATACAAGATACAACAAGCTACAAGATACAATGCATTATAATAGCAGAAGAAGCATCAAAACATGGAGGGGGCAAAAGAGTTTGGGGGAAGCGGAGAGTTTATGCCTCGCCCACTTCAGCAGCGTGTAGAAAGTGTATTAAAGAAATCAATGATATAAAAAGAATGAACACAAAGTTTAAGAGTCATTCAGAGGCTGCCTCATCGAACACCGGATGTGAATGTGAATAAGTGATTGAGGTGGACTATCGTTGAGGGGGGAGGGGGCTGAGGGGCGGTTACTGACAAGTGAAATGTGTAACGAGTAGCGAGCGTAGTAAATTGTGCAAATAGCAGCGAGAACCCATAGCTAAACTGGAACTGAGCAAATGATAACAAAATACATATATTCAAATTGAACAAATTTTAAATCCTATTTGTCAACAGATCTCAAACGGGTAACGAAAAAAAAAAAAAAAACGAAAGAGGAAGCTGAGCATTTGAGCGGCAACAACGACAAAATAAACGTTGATTGCGTTTAGCGCCGGGGCAGTGCCCAAAACCCAGAAACCCAGACCCAAAACTCAACTCAAGACTCAACCCCCGGTACAAAATGTTATTCGGTCCACTTAAGCGTTCGAACCCCTGGGATTTGGGCACTTCTTCTACTCTACTAACTGTCGCTGCTGCTGCTGCTGTCTAAATATTTACACAATTTATAACTTTCAATTTGAATGACACAATTATCAAAATGCGTTCAGTTTGAATTCATTTCGCTTCAATTTGCATTATTTGTAACAGTCAAATTTCAATTCTAATCGATTGCTGGTATCAAAAATATTGTTGTATAAAAGCATTTTGGCTTTAACATTAAATATATTTTTGTATGTTGGCAAAACTTTTCAGAATTTCTGCTTAATGGGAATTTTTGTTTTAATTATCAAGTTCTCTATTGACCCTTGCAATCCTGTTAGCTTTTGAAAGATCCAGGTAGTTACAAAATGATTAATTTTGAAAAATGTTTACGAATAAAACCATATATTCATAAAATAAAACATATTTATCAATCAACTATTATAAGCATTATTCGTATTTCGAAAACATCGATAATAATCGATAAATCCATACGGCTTAGAATTTATATTTCAAAGATATATTTTACTGCGCGAAAGAGTTATACACTTTGTTATTGAGTTATTGTCCTATGATCAGATCATATTACCAGGCAGCATTCTTGCAGCTGAATAAGTTTCAACAATCCCAGGGAGAGGGAGAGGCAGAGGGAGAGGCAGAGTGAGACCAAATACGCATACACGAATCTTCTGACATGAGCCGATTAAGGCATTTCAATGTCTTGGCCCTCTGCTCAGGTTACCAGTTAACCGTGGAGGGTATTCTCTGCAGGGTTAGCTCTACTCTCTCTCTCTCTCTCTCTCTCTCTCTCTCTGTCTCTCTTGCTCTGTGTCCATGTGGATGTCACTCACTTTCTGTTGTGTCCACGCGGGTAATTACATACGTGTCATTTCGGTTTCGGTTAGGTGCCACAGTATCAAATTCCCAACACACACAGACACACACACAATACATATATATTTAAACCCTTTTTGGGTCTCCTTCTCTCTGTCTCTCTCTCGCTCTTGCTTTTTACTGATCTGTTAAGTCAATTGTTTGGAAAATATATGTATCATATTCGTATCGAACTTCAATGAAGCGATTAACACGACCTTGGATCAGCGCCCGTGCCAGATTTTAAATATTCCATTATTGCTTACCGAAGGGCTTAAAAAAAATAAATACTTATTAAAAAAAGTTGCTGCTTGAAGCTTCAATGAAGCGTAATCGCTACCGCTAAAACAAAAGCTACAATTTCACAAAACTTGTCGGCCATTTTAGAGGTTTTGGGTTTTGAGTTTTGAGTTTTTAGAATTTGTCCCACCGCAATCTCTGGTTTCCCATAGTAAAACGCGGAACTTTCCAAAAAAAAAAAAAAAAAAAAAAAAGGCCGTTGATAATCATATGGGAGATACTTTATGCTCACATCCCAGCAGCAGGGTAGCCAGAATAGTAGTCAGAATCGTTTGATCTGTGCCAGTTATTCATCAGAGCGACTCCAGCGGAGAATGATGCGAGTGTCAAGTGTGGTAAATGGTAATCCATCAAGTTGGCGCATTAGGCAACTAAACGATTCCATTTTTGAGGCCCAACAACAGCAACAACAACAATAACACAAAACAGATGAAACAAAAGGTAGCCGCAGATACATTTCGCAGCTCCAACTGAGTTGTGACTGCAACGGATTGTTCGCGGGGCATTTTTGGTTTGCTCTCCGATGCCAAAGCATCATTAATCAAACAACACGAGCCGCAAAAAAAAAACTAAAGGACAAGGGCTCGGCAGCATTATTAATGCTGATGGGTCAACAAATTGCGGCAAAAGTTCGAAACGAATCCTACCCGATAATTATGACAGTGCAGGAGTCATGGTGTGATGCAGATGATGATGTATATGAAGTACTCTCCTCTCTCACTGATGGCTCTATAAATATGCCGACAATGCTGCCACTGCACAGTTGCTGGGCTGCATCGTCTTCTAATCAAGTCATCTCCGTGTCTTTGTGTCCGCAAAAGGGGGGGCAGCACACCTTTGTTTTGGCCACAGATAATTTGTCTTAACCATGTGTGAAAGTTTGCGTCAGATTTATGGGTCGCCTGGCTGCCTGCCTGCCTGCCTGCCTGCCTGCTAGCCGACAAATGAGCCGCTTAATGGGCGTGTGTTTAGAGGCAACGGCAACAGCAGCATGCAACATGTACAACCTGTACAACATGCAACATTCATGCTATCCCCCCCCCCCCCCCCCCCCATTCACTAATTAACAGCGTAAAAGCGTTCAAAACCAAATTAAAGTCGCATTTTCAGTTAATAAGTGAGAATATAGCCAAAGAAAACCTCTCACAATTTTAAACTATGGATCATAATTTTGTTGTTAATATATAAATAACAAAACGTTTTCACGGCTTAACAATTAAGTTCGAGATTTGCATTAATGCATTTGTTGAGTCTATAAATCTTATAGCAGATCAATCATTAATTTGATCGAATTAACCTTTCAGCTGGAGATTGTTGAAATGGGGCGTGGAAAGTGGATTTTCCTGAATAAATAAATAGTTTCCCATTGTCATAGCAAGAGATTTTAGTATTCATATTTTAATGGAGCTTTTGTGATTTTTATATTCAATTTACAATGACAAATTATTCAAATTCGATATGAATAATGATTTTTACATTGCTGATCATTAAACTTAAAAAACTATTCTGTTTCATAAAAAAAATTGTCATTTTTAAGTGAATTTACAAGTAATTAGTCTAATTAGGTTAAGTTGGTTTAGAAAGTGTAAATTATACCAGGAAATTATATAGTTGTTGACATTTACAATCGATGATATAAGCTATTTATTCAAGCTTTATAACTTACTTTTTATGAAATCAAAAAACTGTAATATCTTTCTCAAAGTTCTTCAACTCAACTCAAATCGTAATGTTCTTCATAAATTTCTTTCTTTTTAAGGTTTGTTTCTTATGATTGGGAGAGATATTTCGATTTGACAAGAGCTACACTAAAATCACCTCTCACTCTTTGTCTGCCCCTCTCTTTTTACAGCATGCAGCACAATCAGAACAATTCGGGTATGGGCTGTCGCAGCCGTCGGGCCGAAGGAGCTGCATCGCCAACACCATCGGATAGCTCCGATTCGGATATATCGCTGGGAACGCACTCACCCGTGCCGAGTAGCCTGCAGCTGCAGCACAGTCCTGGCAGCATGTCCAATGGAGCCAACGAGGAGAGTCTCAGTGTTGATGATGATAAGCCGCGTGATTTGAGCAGTGCTCTGCCTTCACCCACCCCGCCGCAGTTGCCGTCGGCATATGGTGGAGGAGCGGTGGGGCACACCGGGCTGCCCAACTGTTTGCCGCCGTTTAAGTTGGATGCGGCAAGCAGTTTGTTCAATGCTGGATGCTACCTGCAAAGCTTTAGCAACCTCAAGGAGATGTCCCAGCAGTTTCCCATCCAGCCGATTGTCATCCGGCCGCATCCGCAGTTGCCGCAGCCTCTAGCGCTCAACGGTGGTGGTGGCGGCGGAGGAGGAGGTGGAGCTGGAGGAGGAGCAACACATCTGCATCATCCCGCCTATGCGGCTGCATATAGTGTGGAATGCGGTGTTGTCGTACCGCAGCAGCCGCCGCCGCCCAAGCTACGCATCAATTCACCCGAGAAACTCAACTCAACGGCGGTGGCAGCAGCAGCGGCAGCGGTGGCAGCCTCAGCAACGACAACGGCAACAGTGGCAACAACGGGCTATCATCATAGCACCCAGCTGCTGTTGCATCGTCCGTTCTCCACATCGCCGGAGTTGAAACATTCGGCGCCGGAGATCACATGATATCATAATCAGCGTGTGTGAGGCGGCGGCGGCCTTGCCCCAAGGGTTTCCCTGCACAGTTCCTCCACCAGTTGCTGCAACTCCTGAACCTACACCAGCTCCTGCTCCTGCTCCTGCTCCTTTCACTAAGGCCCAGCTATAATTAAATTGTTTCAATTTTTATTAAGTTTAAGTCAATAAGTTCGGGTAAAGTTCGAGCGCCCGAAAGCAATAACAGCAAACAATCGCAGCCAACTTCAATTCGTACTGGCAAAAACTGTTTCCTAAAGAAAAATAAACAAACAACACATACATATATATAAAGTACATATATATAGTACACAGCTGATGATAAATTATGGATGAGCATAGTATATAGTATACTATATACAAATATTTATAAAACTTCGTCGCACACTTTTCAAAGATAGTTATTTAAGATTTATGCATATAAAAATCAAATTGGCGAACTGACAACAACAAAATACTACGACAAAACAAAATGCAAAAACAAACTGAAAATTCATCAAGTTATTCATTCTAATTTCTTTGTGTGTACGTATTTGTAAATAGAGTTTAAGTATGCAAATCATAGTGCTTACGTATACATTTAGAATGCAATAAAAAACCAAGCGAAATGAAACAGTTAAGAATTTCAATCATTACCGAAAAAAAACAATTTAAAATTGGTTTCATTATTTGATGGGTGGGCAATTTCAGGTAACTAAAGGGAAAACCAAGAAAAAGCAAACTAAAGGAAAAACCAAGACTTAAAGCGAGAACCCTTAAACTTCATTCAGTATGAGGTTAAACTAAGATCATACTTTTTTTGAACTTAAATATTTATCTATAAAATAACTTCAAAAAGACAATTCCTAGGCTAAAGAAATCGTCAAAATTAAATTTATTAATGCCCATTTTGCAGAGAGTTCCTTTCAAAAAATAAAAGAATACATAAAAAATATTCTAAAAATCTAAAGTAAAAATTTTTAATTATTTTTATTATTATTTCATTCGACTTAAATAGAGTGTTTTAAAGAAAACATAATGCCAAGAATATTTTGATACATTTTCATAGGTTGAATACCGGCTTAAAAGAAAAATAGATTTTTCGACAAGCAAAAAACTATAAATAATAAATAATATACAGGAACCTTTACAAAAGGGAAGTCGGAAGTTAAAGATTGGAAAAATGCCCATATTTATATTTTTTTTCAGCTGTGTTAGCTTAAAAAAACATAAGCTTTACATAAGAAAGTTTAAAAAGCTTCTGAAAATATTAAGCTTACATTATTTATGTTTTCAACGCCAGGCGGCTTAAGGTTAATGGATTAAAGCTTATAAAAATTAGCAAAGGATGCAAAAGCAAAGCTTTAAAGTCAACTTAAGCTGCCTTTTAAAATTCACTTAGCTGCCAATGTGAGTTTGTTTTTTTCTTAGTGCATCGACTTACTCGTTTAGCTTGAGCGCTGTCTGCTGGAGGATCTGCTGTTCTAGCAGCTATTATTTATTTTGAAATAAAATATCAATTTCTGTGTAAACAACAACAAACGTTGACTGGAAAATACACTCTCGCATTGAAATGCAGCCCAAAAGTCATCTGCAACAACAGTCGAAGGGAAAAAAAAACAATAATAACATCAAAAGCAAAAGCAAAAGCAAAAAAAAAACTATGAAGAAATATCAGTTTTGGGTAGAAAACAATGTGGCGTCGGCGTCGGTGTCGACGCTTTGGTTTGAAACACTGGCGCCAACGATGACATGTCCTACTCTTGAGTGGTTTACTTAGCTGCCTTATGAAAATATCCGTACTGTGGGCAAACACATACGCACACACACACAAAGTCCAACAACAGAGATCAGTCCAAGCAGCTAAAACAGTCCATCAGCCATTCTAGATCCATAAATGACTCTACGGCCCAGACGTTGGCAGAGGCCACCAAAACTGACGCGTCACTGTCACTCAAATACAACACAAATGCAACGCATCATCCTCATCGCCGTCGTCGTCGTCGTCGTCGTCGTTGTTGTTGTTGTCATTATGAGCTCTCTGGAAGAGTGCCCTGGGAAACACATATTTATATACTCGTACATGCATATATTTAAAAGAGGCCTAGAGTTCCATATGCATTTATGTTTGTACAAATATATATACATATAAAGAACTTACCTTTGCATACACTTAGCAAAATCTTGTTCATGTAAAAATAAAATAAAATCGTTTACGTTATTTGATTCGAAATAATCTCATTTCAAGTGAAATTTGTGTGTCCAACATCAACAAAGGTTCTAAGTCCAATTTTCTATATTTAAAATCTACAAGAATTTCTAAAAGGTTTGGACATGTTTATAAAAGAAAAACAACGGTACTTAACTTGTTCCTTAACAATCTTACAAATACAAATTTTCAGCATTACAAAACTATATCTTTTTGAAACAAGAATTTGTTGCCCCGATCTGAGGTCTTTGATTTTGATGCAACAAACATTGAATTGAAACTCTCTGCATAAATTCTTTATGCTCGTTTCGTAATCCACCAAATATTTTGTAGTGTATGCATATATGCGATATAATCTGTAGCGCGATTAGATGCAACAGCAGGCTACAGATTGTATTATTTTATTTTTATTTGTATATTTTGTTTTTTCTTCGTTTGGACCGCCTAGATGACTGACTAGTTGTATAAGTGCTTCCTTCTTGCAACCGAAAATTTAGGGCTCAAATTACAAGGTGAGCAAGTGAGAGCCATGTGGAAGTTGTCAGTCAGTCCAGTCAGCCCAGTCCGTCAGTCAGTCAGCCGAGTCACTTGAAAGCCTATGCAATTATCAGTAGCTGGCGCTCGTCTTGTCTCAAATGTATTTACACACATACATATCGAGTATACGCCACATTGTTCAGTTAATTTTCGCCTTTCAGTTTCGTCGTTTTGTTGTTTATAGTTTTTAGTTTTTCGGCGCCGTCGCAACGTCATCGTCATCATTAAGCATGATGTGACACTTTTGACCTCATTTCCCCCAGCAACCCCTACACACACACACACACTTGCTATTTGCCACATTTTGTGGCAGCCATCGATAGCCGATAAATGTGAACGTGAATGCGTTGCAATGATTGTCATACATTTTAATTAGCCATTTTTTGTGTATTTCATTGAAAATGGCATCTGGCAATGCGTAATTAATTTTACACCTTGCCTCTCTGTTTGCAATACGCATTTCAAGGCTATTTTCCAATTGCAGCAAAAAGCAAAAAGCAAAAAAAAAAAAACAGCGCCTAAAACAGCAACAACAAACAGCAGCTAAAACAACAAACATTCAAGTGTCTTTGCTACTGTTTTTATATGAAATTAATTCGTTACTCCATCTCTCTCTCTCTCTCTCTATCTCTCTCTCTTTCTCTATTTTACACCTCGCAAAGTCCTTTCTTCTTTTATTTTGTTGGGTGGTTATTTCGATTTACATATTTACAAGCCGACTCAATTAGTTAAACCACAAAATGTAAAAAGCCGACATCCAGCCTCAGCCCAAGGTTTACATCAATTTAAAATTGAATTTATGCACCCTTCAGTTTGACTTGGATTTACTTTTGCCTCTCAATTTAGCGCTTTGTGCAACTTCGTTTGCTTATTTGGACTGTGGAGTCTATAAGCATAGGCAGAAATAAAATATTTTCCAAAAAAATTGGTTAGTTGCGAAATATTTATAAGTTAAGTTTGACAAAGCCTTTATATGTATATTTATTCAAAATTTTATATAAATAAATAAAGAATAGTTTATAGAAAACCGATGAATATCAATATTTCTGATCGCAAATTCTATTTATTCAGCAGATTTCGCATGTGAAGATTGGAGATAACTGTTTAGTATTTTTTTATTTTCTTTCGGAAATATACTAAAGACTCAGAAACGCTTTTAAAATGCATATTTCTAGATTTGTGCAAGTTTTATTTATACTAATTTTCTTTAGTTTTGCCTATTTATATGAAACTAATAAAGGAACCAGGGATTGGATTATTTGAACTACTTTGCGACTTCTAATAAGAATTTCATATTTAAGACCTTAACTAAGAACTATTTTGTACTTCTTTTAATTGCCTTGCTCCACTGTATCCAGTTATTGGCCTCGCGCATATGGACTAAAGATAGCAAAAGACTGTCAGACAAATATATACTCTGCCCATTTAACAAACAATATGCAGCAACGGTAGGCTTAAACATTTGATGCTCACATCTTTAAAATTCACTTGAGAGAAGGCGGGGGAAAACAAGCCAAATGAACCCCATCATTAAGTGCGTAAATGTACTGTAAATAGACAAACGCGTTTTGAATAAAATTTAACAGACCCAAAGAGTTGCACTCTTTTGCTACTATGTGGGGGATGAATGTGCCCAAGGGGTATGGGATGGGTTGGGGTGAGGGAGGCAATGCAAATTCCCTGGGCAAACAAGAAAAAAAACCGAAAAGAACAGAAGAAAGACAGACGCAGTTGCCGCATCTGTGCTGACAAATTGTGAGGCTGGCGGTCAACAGGGCGTAGAATCAATAAGGCACGACCAACAATGGGTTGTAGAATTGGCAGGGGGGATGCAGGGGTTTACTATTATGATAATTTGGCGTGACAAATTGAAGAAACTTTTAGCATTGTCAAAATATTTGCAGCGCCAAATGCGCAACACAAACACTTCACACATGCCAGACTTAAACCCTTTCTATAGAAAAACAGAAAGAGCAAATTTCTAGAGTTTAGTTAGTTAAGAACATTGCGCCCATAAATGAAGCGGCGTGGGTGGGGTAGGCGTGGCAGCTGCTGCTCATTAAGAATAGATGGAGGCGTGAGCTGCTGCTTATGGTTACAAATAATATGACACTTGTGTTAATTGTCATTGAGCATCAGTTGGATTTCAACGATTGAAATCTGAGGCAGCGGCAGCAGAAGAGCCCAAAAATGAAACAGAATTTGTCGCTGGCTTGGCCCATTGTTGGCACATTGGCGCGTCTAATGAGATTTGTGCCTCGAGGAGTCAGATTCGGGCGAAAAGGTGCAAAAGGACAGCAGCAGAGATGAGGCGTCGATGCGTAATTCATAAAACCATTGAAAAGGCAGTAGATTAAAAGAAAAGGGAATGAAGTCTGGAGCACACACTCAATCTGTCTCTTTGTATCTCTATAGATGCACTGAAAAAAATTAAATACAAACTTGTACTACAAAATATGCATTTGTAACCTCAAAGTATCTTCATTTGTAGGCACATTTTGCATGATATCCAATCTTGGCATTCACCTATGAATCTAACGCTATAATTTTACTGTACAAAAAAAGATCATTATGTTTCACTGTTTGGGCTGTACGTTGATAGCAGTCAGTCAGTAAGTAAACTAAGCTTTTATATTTTACTTTAACTAACTTTCACACATTTGAGCTCATTAAATTTTCATCGTGTATCGGCTGTCTTTGTCCTCTGTGCCTGACAATGCAAACAAAGGCGTTGCGACGAGAGAGGCGTGGCTGTTGTGGCTGTTAGGGATCTATCTTTCAGTCTCTATGAGTACAAGAGGGTTTCGTGCTAAAGAGCCCAGTCGCAAATGGGCGAAACATTTGCGGTTATTCTCATACCTTAACTCTCAAACTCTCAATCTCTCAAACTCTCAATCCTCATCCCGAATGCTGTACTATGTATTAACACAAAAGCACTCAGCTAAACTGATTGAAACATTTCCGCTGTTTGTTATTGTTGCCAGCATACGGATTTAGAGATTAGAAACAACAGGGAAAAGTAGAAAATAAAACCGCTGCATTTTAAATACGTAGATCTTTAGCCAAAGACAAATTGCAAATTGTATTTGTTTTTTCTGTTTTTTTGTTTAGCTATTTGACAAATGTTTATGCAGCTGCTCAAGATAGTTAAGTTAAGTTTGAAACTTAAAAAATTGATAGACCAATTTAAGTCATTTAACTAAATTGGCTATGCAATTTAACAATTGAACGGCCCAACCCATCAAGCTTTTCATCTACTAATATTGTAAAATTTAAAAATCGTATTAAATTACACACACACAAAAGCGAAAAAAAAAAACAAGAGATGCGAAATGAAAATTGAAGTCAAATCACAAAAAAAAAAAAAGATATAGCGTATGTGGAACACAGAGAGAGAGATTCATGCATTGTGTGCATCAGGCTGGCCCCGATTGAATTATGAATTAATAAAGATGTTTTGCCCGCAGGCAAGATTTGGGTTACACAACGCAAGTCAAAGGGGAGTGGGGATGGGGCAATGGACCTTGTTGTAAAGAGCAACCCTCTGTGGTGTTTGCCGGCTTTTGGCTTTACGGATTTACCCAAAAACAACACAACAAATCCGTTTGGCTTTTGTCTATCTTTCTTTCACTCTCTCTCTCAGTCTCTCTCGCTCTCGCTCTAGCTGTAACTTGAGGATGCACTTTTTGTTGTTGAGCTGCCCCCTTTTTATATTATTGAAAGATAATTGGGTTCACAGCGCTCAGACAACCATGAAGAGATACAAGACTCAAAATGTTCATCCAACAAACTCAATTCAATTGAGATTCAAATTCACTTAGTTGCAAAAAGCCAGAGTCCCAAACAAAACTTTCTCATCAAGCGTAGAACTTATTGTATTACAACTCGAACGATTGGGGGGAGGGGGAAACATTATATATGCCACATATAACACCACCAAATCACCACCATTAGAAAACCTTCAGTTCATCATGATTATCATCGCTTTGACGTGTAAATGTTATCTGTTTTACAAATTAAGCCCTGACTGCAAAATGTTGTGGAAATTGAGTTCGACTCGTTTTGTGGCAGATTTTTACACAAATCTATTAGACCTACGCCGCCCATCCGCTTGCAACAGCCTCACCCTCACCCACAATCATAGCAAAATGTTTAACAATTAAATGTAATTTGAACCTGCCGAACTGTTGATGTGGGAATTCATCATCTAAAGTGAATCTATGCTCAAGTTGAGGGATCAACGGCTAAAGGTCGAAGAATCTGGCATATGCATATGTGTATGTATGTATATAGATTATGTGGGTTGTTCTATTAAGATTCATTTAAATATATATATATGCAAGCATATAAAGTTTCTAAGAACAGAAATTGATTGTAAATTGAGGGAGTAAAATTTTCATCAGTTTATTTGGGCAATAAGCAAAAAGCCTTGAAGTCGATAAAAAGGAAGTCGATACCAAACTTATTCAACAGTTCAATTATCTACCTTACTGGCTTAGCTTACCTTTCTTAAAATTCGACTATATTCGAATCTTGTGCTTTGAAATCACATTTTGCTTTTGCAAATCAATTTTTCTAACAGAACATTCTTGAATGTTTAGCAAAGCGCTTGAATGAATTCATCGGCTGCTTTTAGGTATAACTTTACCTATGCCCAAATCTAATCGGTTTAGAGTTTCGACCCCACACAAACTTATATAAATATGTTAATATAAATCGCTGCACATGCCAAGCAAAGCCAAAAATAAATATGATCCCTGTATGCAAGCAGCGATTGGTAAAAAGGCTTATGTCACCTGAATACCAAACTCATTTTACGCTACAAAATAAAAATGATGAAGGCATATGTTTGAACGATATCTGAAGCAAATCGGCTTAGGGACAAATAATCGCAGTTTGAAAATATATAAACACGCGCATCATCGACACCACAGTTCGACAGTTTGAGGACTGCTGCTGCCAAATGATTATAAACCAATAACAACAACATCAACAATAAGTGACTGCATTGTCGATGGCAAAGATTTAGATCGAAAACCTTCGGCTGTCGCATCTATTTTCCATTTGTCGCCTCTAATGACATATTTAAGGTGTTAATCGTCTCATTGGAACGTCGCTTTGGTTCACAGTTTCGATATTGCATTGCATTGTTTAAAAGCAACTCACACACACACAAATACATGTGTGTAAACTGAGAGAAATAATGGAGGCACAAATATTGAAGCCATTCATTCAACCAAAGTCAAATTTTTAATGTGATCTTTATTAAAATGTTTTAGAAATGGATATAAAACTTTGAAGGTTTTTTTGATATCAATTAATAAATCGAATAAAAATTATTCAAAAATAATTACAATAATTTTGGCACTAGTTAAAGCCGGTTTTTAACTTTTTTGCAATAATGAACTGAACTTTTTTGAAACAAATCAGTACAGTTTTTCTTACAGTGCATGTCTAGGCATATATGTACATACATATGTCTATGGGGTAAATATTGATGTTGCGATTATGCTCATTGATGCATTGACAATGGACATTCTGTGCATTATCCTTAGCCAGCAATCTGCCGCACTATCTCCCTCTCGCTCTTGCTCCTGCCCCTGCCACTGTATAGTCATAGGGTGTGTATTAGTTGCAGCCGCTGTGTGTGCCGTCGGATTCAGTCAATCGTGTGTTTGGCTTTATGGCGCATTATCCCCTAAATCACAAACAAAACTGCAAACAAATTGCCGCTGCAAGCCCAAACACCTTAGGCTTAAAGGCCAACAGCAACAATAACAATAACAATAACAACAACGGCATTTGGGCCAAGGTATTAGCACAAAATTGGCAAATGGCCTCAGCTCTAACTGCATTCATGGAAATTATCCGCATTGCTTCCGACATCGATATATATGCATATATATAGTCGGATGCTCTACTAATCTGTCTAAGGCAAATCCACACACACACACACACACACACACATAGACACATTGACGTTGAATGAGCAGATTTTATGCGTTTATCCCATAATCCATAGCGACGGTGACATTAATAAGCGGTTTTTCCCACTATTATTATATGTCGCTTGTCATCAGTTACTTTAAATAGTGTCTCAATGTTGACTTAATATTGGGCAGATTGCTTTTTGCGGCAGTTCACAAAAGGTTAAACCTGAATAGATAAACGCATCTATGCAATATATATTTGTAGGAACATATTATGTATTCGGTATTGAATTTATTAACGCTTGCGCATTAAAAAACTATTTGCAGATTGTTTGACAACTTAATCACCACTGTGCTGGTTGCTCTGACCTGATTGGCTGCTCTCAAGCTGGCCAATGAGTGTTTGGCAAGCGTGAACTGCTTGCAAGCAGTTGCCTGTGAAATGCACAGCAAGCAGCATTATTTCCCTCGAGGGAACAATTTCTAAATAATTTCCCATCAACAGTTGTTAATGTTTTTTAAATGGAATCGATGAGATTTAAAATACACACATAAATTTTAATTTGTTTTAAACCATTTTTATTTTTAATAAAAAATTAACATGCCTTTTATTTTGTTGTTGCTATAATTAAAATAACTAATTAAGTAAATGTTTTTTTTTTTGTTTTTTTTGTTACCTTTCTTAGCCATTTGAATTGTGTTTGAGTTTTTATGATTTTCATTTGATTTTACATAATTAAATCTATTAAAAATTCAACATGAAAGTTCAGCTAAAAATTGCTCAATTGTTGCATTCAACGTTAAACGTTTTTGATTTCGAAATTGCTTCTGTTTTTCATTATTCTTTTTAATATATATTATTATTGTTATTATTATTTTGTCCCCACCCACATTCATACTATTATTATTTATAACAATTAAATCGTAATATAATTAACAATGTTTTTTTTGCAAAATTTGTAAGTTTAATAAAAAAAAAAAAAATGAATATTATTAACTAGTTAAATTTATACAAATATATTAATGTTATTTTTTATTTTTCTAAAATTAAGTGAACACAACAAAAAAGAACTAAACCATTTACATATACAATAATAAAATAATAATTAATAAATTTGGCTAGAGTAGAGCAATGCAGTTTACTACAGGTATGTGTGTAAGTATGTGTATGTATTAATGTATATGTATATATGTATTTGTTTAGTTTCGTGTGTGTATGTATAAAATGCAAGTGCTACAGGCCCTGCCAAGTTAGTTGACTGTGCTAACAAAAAGTAACAATTTTCTTAATTTTTTTTTCTAGCTCAAAAAACCAAAAGCGAAAAACTTAAAAACACAAATTAGAATTAATTGTTAAGTATTTTAGTTAGATTGCATAACAAATGTAATTATTATTATTTAAACTTTTACTACTACGTATCGTATATTTTTCATTCTCAACTCTAGACATTGTTTTTTGTTTTGCATTTCTGTTTTTTGTGAACCTCATGGACGGATGTTTGAATCTGAAGTAAAAATTGGCGCACAGCAGCTAAGCCCAGGCTGCATACAACCCCCGAGTGATGTCAGCAAAGTAGAGGTACTATATGGAAGGGGTGGGATGGGATGGGAAAAGGGGGAGCTAGGAGAGGGAATTAAAGGTGTTGAGGAAAGTTCAAATACCACAAATTTTGATTTACACTAAAGTTAACTATACGCTAATCAACAATTGTTGTTGTTTTTCCTTTTTTGTTTCTCAGTTTTTGTACAGTGTATACGCAAACGTACGCTCGTATCGTATATAGGCATCTAAGGCATAGTTTTTTCTATATATTTTAAATAAAGTACTCGTACTTTCACTTTTTTTCTTGTTTTCTTCTTTTTTTTTTTTTGTTTTGTTAACCAATTATTTACAACAATTTCGTATCACATTTGCATTTGTTTTCTTGTTTATACATGATTTTTGTTTTGTTTGCGTTTCGCTTTTGACACAGTGTCGTTTGTTGTATGCAATCTTTTGAGCAGCACTGTGCGATCTAATTAGAAGAAAAGTGACTGACTTTTGTAAAGTGTCATGTTTTGATTTTCTTGTTGATTTTTCTGCGATTTGTTTTTCTTTTTTTCACTTCTTAGATGTTGTTTTAGGTTTTATAAGTTAGTTTAACACTAGGAGCTAAGTAAAAGGTACGGGTATAATAATATATATCTATATATATATATTTTTTTTTTTATATATAAATCTTAAAGTTGAATTTATGTTTCGCAAAGCGCTGTATGTGTCTGTGTGTGTATGTTTGATTGCTAAAACAGTGTATCCTGGCTATAGATAATCGTTTTGAATATATTTGTATATATCTTGTGTATATGTAAAGGTTGTTATATATGTTTTGTATATATGTTTTTATTTTTATCTGTGGTTATATAATTAAACTTGTTTTTTTTTCACTGCTGTCCTATTTACTTATATAAACTCTGAAAAACATAACAAGTCGAAAGCCCTTAGTTATGGTCATACAATATTCTGGAATATTTAAAAACAAACTGTACTTACTATATACCACATACATTAGGCGTTTATATATGTATTTAAATGGAGTGGTTGCTTTAAAGATCGATTTTCAAAGGATTTTACATATTTTTAGAATTTTTAAAGTTAAATCAAATTGAAATGTTTTCTAATTATGATGCGTTTTAAACATATTGAAACATCCTATAAAGATAATATATGATAAAAACTATAAATTTGTGCTACAACAAAGTTTGACTATCAATAATTATATTTTAACCTCTCAAGTTTTAAAGCAAACACTCTATAAAAATACACATAAATACGAATCATATATTTATTATTTGCCTAGCTGTCTGTATTTTAATATAGATTTAATTTAAGATATTTGAAAATGCCTAGTTTAAAACCTTGGGCGTTTAAGGCGTTTAAACACGTCTTTTTTGTTGTTTTTGTTTTTGCCTAGTTGCACTCTAAAACTGACGTTTTGGCTAAGGCAAGACGTAAGAGCTTACGTAGAACGTAAGCTTACCTGCCAGTTAAACTGGCTGGAAAATTGTTGTTAATTATTGCCTTTATGTTTTTTTGATTTTCTTTTGTTTTTTTCTGTATACTTAGTAAATACACAAGACTACAGACTAAAAAAATTGCGTTAATTAACACTACATAACAGGATTTATATGTTTCACTTGTTTTTTTCTTCATATTTTTGGGAAGAGGTTACTATTTGATTTTAAGATCGCTTCTTTTAACTTTTCCTCATCATCATCATTGTTGTTTTTGTGTGGGATTAGGTAACTACGTAGCTCTCACTGTTGTTATAAACTTTAATAAACTTTTTCCTTACTTTTTTCTTTTCTGTTAAACTAGTTGCATGTGTGTGCAATTCTGTTTTGCTCAGATTGAGCTTTAATCGATTTATATATATATATATGAATATTTGTGTTTATTTGGCCGGCAAGTGTCAATTGCCGACAAACTGTGGCTGCTATTGATGGCTTTTACTCAAGAGATGCGCATTGAACTCATAAACATTGTTTAATTGCTCGCCACAAATGTTGCACTTCCAGGGATTACTCTCACAGTGGCAGCCCTTGTGCAGAAAGTAGAGTGTCTCATCGGGAAACTCAATGCCACAGAAATGGCAAGTGAGTATTTGCTTGCGATTGAGCAGCAATTCACTTTCCTGCCCCGTCGATGTGATCGTTCCATTGCAAATGGGCGTTGAGCTGCTGCCATTGTGGCTGGCATTTGTTGGTGTTGCTGTGGGCGTGCCATTAGCACCACCAGCGCCACCTGGTGCAGCATTTGCACTTGCTGCACTGCCATTCATCATGTTTTGTGGCAGACTCTGCAGCTCATGCTCCAATGGTGTCGAATTCCTGGTTATTCGATTGTTTGCCTTGGCGCAGATTCGTCGCTTTAAATCCTCGCGTAGCAGCGATTTTAGTGGCGAGACCTGAATAAAAGAAATTACGTTTTACTTGGGTCTTCAATGAGGAGAGTGTACAATAGTTGTGGGACGATAGGAGCTGGAGATTAAGATTAAAGCTTGATTCCTGCAAGTTCCCTAGGAAAGTTTTTGAAGATGTTACCTTAATCAATGAGGTGATTCTGTTGTTGTTGTTATTATTGCTATTGCTGTGGTTGTTGTTGTTGTTGTTGGAAGCTTGTTCGTTATCGCTGTTGGGATCACAGCTGGCGCTGCCATTAAGTGACTCCTTCTTATCGACATCCACATCCAACAGCGGTTCCTAAACGAAACGTTTATAAATAAACAAAATGTATTTTTAAATGCTGCATTGCAATTCATTCATTGAATAAAACTTACCTGTTTAATGGGTATTAAACTTATCGAAGGCGTTATGTGATTATCATGATGTTGGTGATGATGATGATGGTTGTGTAAATGATGATGATGATTTCTTTAGGCTGCTGTTGGACAAACTTGTTGCTGTTGTGCTGGATGTGATTGGTGTGGCTTTGCAATCCATTGGCAAATCCTGTGGAGCGCCCAATAAAAGCGAATGCGGCGTATCCTTTAACTTATCCGTGTCCACATCATGGTTGTTGTTGTTGTTTGTGCTGTGATTATTGTTGTTGTTGTTGTTGCCCTGTAAAGCAGATTCACGCAAAACGCAAATCAGCTGAGCGCTCATAAGCAAAAGCATATTTTTGTTTGGATTTGAAAATTCATGACGAGATCGAATCTCACTTACATTGAACAGCTCCGTGTTGCCACTGTCATTGAGCGTTGAGATCTCTACGTGCGGCGTCAGAAAATGCATTGGAGGCGTTGCGTTCTCCAGCGAACGCAACGATTCGCCGCTATCACTCTGATGACTTGCCGGTGCGGAAGAAGATTGCTGAGAAGCCTGCTGCTGGTGTTGTGGCTGTGGCAATGCATAGCTAGCAGCAGCGGCAGCAGCTGCCGCCGATGCCTGCGATTCCAGTGCCAATAGCAATGAGGATGTGCCACCCGGGCCAGGATTGTCCAAATCAATGCCATGACGATTGAAGAAATGTATGCGTAAAGATTTCATTGAGCCGGCACGATAGCTGCACAGCGGACAAGTCTTGACGAGATCATGCTGACCCACATGCTCATTCTGGAAATGTGCTCGCATCGCAATCTGACGCTGAAAGCCGCGATTGCAGATGGGGCAGTGGTAGGGCAACGTTTTGGTGTGTGTCGTAAAATGTTCGGCCAGATGATCTTTGCGAAAGAAGCGTTTCTGGCAGACGCGGCATTCGTAGGGCTTAACGCCTGTGTGCCGCATTTTGTGGCGTCGCATATTGGCGCCATTGGAGAACTTCATGTTGCACACATCGCACTCGAACACTTTGCGTGACGCATTGTTGTTGCTGTTGCTATTGTTGTTGTTGTTGTTGTTGTTGTTGTTGCTGCTGTTGTTGTTTCCTGCCGGCGAGGAGCTGGCCGATGAACTAGAACCATTGCCAGCGGCATCTTGTGCCGTTTCTTGCTTGCAACTATTGCTGCTGCTGCCGCCGTCCATGTGGCTAACACTCATATTCTCCGGCTCCTCCTCGCTCTTCAGACGCACTGCCACCACCTGCCCCGCCAGACACTGCACCACATGCAGCAGCAGCGTGGCACGCGAACTCGTCTCAAAGTTATCGCAACGCTCACAACGGAATGTCATTGGCGGCGAATGTGGCCCAGTGCTGAGATTCGTTGGTGTCGGCGTGCCAGCCAGCGATCGCGATTCCGGCTGCTCGGATTCCGATGCGGATGCTGAGGCGGACACAGCTGCCGCTGCCACAGCGGCCTCCTTCAAACTGCGCAATGCGAGCGCATTGTGGTGGAGCAATGCAGCTGTTGTTGGTGTCATATCGACAAGAAGTCCACCGGGACTGCCTCCAACCACTAGATTGGTATCCTTGAGCGCCAGCTCCATACTGTTGGTTGTTGCTGTGCTAACCCCTTCGGCCATCTATAAGGGAAATGGGGAAGTATAAGCGTCAAACCCAATTGTAAGATTTTACATTAATTTGAAGTACAGTCAAACTATCATACAGTGATTTTCCGTAAACCGAAGTTTTCTATATAATGAATTCATATTCAGAACCCTACGATTCGGTCCCCTAGAGAAACGTTATAAGGAAGTTCGACTGTATAACTATATTTAAATTTCAAGTCGTTGCACTTCTATTAGAATTTTCAAAAAGTTCCCACACTTTTTTCCATACTTAAGATTAACATAAGTTTTAAGTCAGCTACCTAAAACTAAATTTGTCAATTGTTTAAAGCCATATTTATTCAATGTTATTTCTTAACGGAGCTGACAAAATGCCATCAAAACGTTGCCACTGCTGCATGCTGCATGCTGCATGTAATAAACTGAAATCGGGGTCAGCGTCTGGAGAGCAGAGCAGAGCGAATAGCTCAAGCAAACGGCCATTTGCAATGTAGTTTTTTTTGCTCTATGTTATTTGGTGACTTGAACTAAACTGCAAATTGGCCAAGAACGACAAGAGCCAAAAGCATTCGAACAGATATATATATATAGTACAGATGTATATATAGTTGGGCTGTAACCATTTTTGGGCGGCCGTCGTTTCGATGAAAATACCAAAGTTATTGAGGCCAATTACTTGTCTTGCAGGTGGGCAAAAATTCAACACAGATACAAAACACAAACATAGATACTCACACACACTAAGAAAAAAGGTGCCACACCACACATAAAAACTGAAAAAATGTTGAGCTAAGAATTAATAGTTACAAAAAAACAAAAAATATTGGATGCTCAATGTTAAATGGATGGTTTTTCAATAGGTCAAAGTTAGGAGTTAGTTAACAGCGAAACGAATTCAAAACGTCGACACACATACACATGCTTCGTTCGGGCCAAATTAGTTGTTCGTTGCAGCTAATTTGTGATGCGACCTTGAAATAGTCGTACGAGATTGTGCATTAGCTTGACTTAGCCAGAGATCACAAAGGCCCGAAAAAAAACCGAAAAGAAAAAAAACGCCATGAACGATCATCATTATTGTGATATCCCCTTCCCCTCGTTAATACACACACACACACACACACACACAAACACAAACACATGCACATGCTTATTCACACGTATTCATCTCTGAGGCAGGTCATGCAAATTGAGAGCGAATGAAGGGTGGGGGGGGCATTTCATCATTCTGGTTTGTGTGTGTGTCTCGCTGGGCCAACTAGATTTAGGCCTATTTTCAACTACATACATACATACATATTTATGTAAATATCATTTCAAATACACTTTTGCGCCCTCAAAAAAAACCTTTAAATTATACATAACAGGTTTCATATGCCCTTGCAACAAGCGGGGGGTATTTGCTTTTGATAAAGAAATATGTTACACAAATGAGATTTGAAAATAATCATAGATATTGTTAGTAAATCATAATAAATCTTATCTTCAACAGTTTACAATTGTGAAAGAAAACCTTTTGTACATTTGTTTGAAATAAAAACTGTATAAGAACAAGTATTATAACATTGTCTTTTCAATTCTCTCTTTCTTTTTTCTATTCAATTCCAATGAAAAATATTGTAAATTTTAACAATCTTAACAGATGTCTTAAGAGAACTTTCTAGCTAGAAGTAAATGACTGCTATGAAAGATTCGCTCCTTCCAAATAAATTTCAATGTTATACCAAGAATGTTTTTGCCTAAAAACTGTTTAATAATCCAATTGATTGTGTAGCAAATTAGTTATATTCCCCGAAAAGCTAGAGTGAATAAGAAACGTTCAAGCATAAGCCAACCTAGATTTTTCCTTCTTACTTTTGAAGCTTTGAGTGAAGTCAAACCAGGCTTCAACATACATTAAAACCACACACACACACTCTTGCAGACATATAAAAAGATATTTATATACAAAGCTGATGTTGCCTTTTGAGTGTGGGTAATTATTATGAGGCGCTTTGGTGCTTTTGTGTGTGTGTGTTTATGTTTTTATTTCTTTTGGGCATTATAAATGCGAGCGAGCGTAGTTTGGTAGTTTGATACATTAGCTAGTTAACTGCCCAATGGAGTCATTGGGTCAAGTTTTAAACCAGCAACTAGGTCACATAATGACGCTGGCAGCGACGTCGACAGCGCTGCTAGCTGCTTGTCCGGTGTTTAGGGTGTCCCGCATTTTCACTCGTTACTTTCAATATTTTGCGAAAAAAATAAAACAAAATAAGCCAAGCTTAAGCATAAAGTAAAAGTGTTAAGATAAGAGTCGTACAAAGTACGACCAGCAAATACCCTTTTAAAAAGTTATCGAAACGAAAGAAAAGTAAACAAAAAATGGCTTCTTTTTCATTTGTTATCTTTGCTGCTATCGATATATGTATCGACCTGGTTCATCTTCTTCTTGCACCTATAACACACACATACATGCATGCAAGCATATGCACATCTTCGCCTTACCCCTTTTAACACGGTAAATTTAAGTATAAAGCTCCTTTGCGTTAGCTGTCTGATGCCAAAATGAGAGCACGCACACACAGACACATGCAAGCGCACGCAAGCAGAGACATAATTGGAACAGTTTGAGAGCCCTTAATGACGTCGACTGCGACGCCGACAGCATCGTTGGCTTGTAGGCCAAATGTATCTTTTAGCGAACCTATTTTCAAGCTTCTTTGTTCATAAAATTCAAAATCAAATTCAAATTCGTATGCTTGTGGATAAATCATAGCATTAAGGCATATTTACATAGTTTGTTTTTTTTTTTTCGTATTTTCATACACAAAATAGCTAGTTAATCATATGCAAAAGACAGCAGCTTTAAAAGACATCAGCAGCTGGCACATAACACATAACCGATTTGACCTTAACAGCAAATGTTTTTTTATATATGTATTATATTTTTTTGTCTACCGGTTTTCTAGTGGCATCAAGATGAGGTTAAGTCTCCTCGTTTACCCCTCCGCAACCCCCCCCTAACGTCTCTTCACACACTTGTCCCCATTCATGGATTGAGAAATGAGTCAGTCGGTCGATCGGCTATTGCCTTGCTTTTATTTTTGTTTGTTGCTTTTGCTTTTTATTCATCGCTAAACCATTCCCAAAGTGTTCCCTCTCGAAACATTAGCAGCAGCGGCGCCCAATAAGTCGCGAGCTGGTTAGTTTCTGTTGGGACTGTGAGTGACATGTGCCACTGAGCTATAAGCTCTAGCTCAGTGCATGTGCTTGGCGACGCCAGCAAGAATCAGAACAAGAACAAGCACAACAACAACAAAAGACACATGCACACAAGAAACAGGCACATAAGCGAGACGACAGAGAAACAAACCACTTTCCACGCCTGACACACTTTAATGCTACGTGCTCTTTTGCTACTTTTGCTGTTGCTGCCGTTTTTATTACAGCCGACGTTGGCAGCGCAGCTACTCCCATAATAGAAAGTGGAACAGGAATTTCCCTCCCATCAATGCCAATGCGGCGGCGGCAGCAGCAGCAACAGCAGCAACAAAAACAACTGCCGCTAACGATGATTTCATTTTGGCTTGCAGCAGCGAACGCCCGTCGCGCTCATTGCGAAACACTTGCCACGGCCAACAAGCAAATGGCAACAACAAGAAAAACGGCAACAACAACAAACGGGCAAACGAGAAAAGCAGGCAAAAGAGGAAAAATAAGTAAGGCTAAAAAAGAAATAGTTCAGTTGGGGGCAGCGTCAAACATTTCTCAGCTGAGCGCCAAGAGCAAAAGAGAGCGGGCGCGTGGTGAGAGAGAGAGAGCGGGCGCGTGGTGAGAGTAACTAAATATAAGGTGAGAGCGGCATTCGCTATCGAACTGGGATGGCAAATGGAACATGCGGCATGCATTTATTGTTTATGCTCTCCGCATTGCTATTTAGTTTACTTTACATGCATGTAAATCAAACATATGTATGTATGTATGGATGCCATGTGGTATTTGACACAAAAAACAAAACGAAACTTTCTTATTGGTCTTCTTAATTGTTGCACAAATTGCGTTTAATTAATATCGATAATTTGACCATTTAAAAACGGTGTGAATTGGTTTCTAATTATTTATGGCATAGCCTCCTGAGGCCTGTATCCCGACCCGTTCCGTTTCGTTTCGTTTCGTACCGCACACTCTCTTCGCTCTCTTTGGTAAGTGGCACTGACTGGCGTATAATTTATTATTTTTTTTTCTGCTGACCTAATTATACGCTCATTTTGATTCACTTGATTTTCTCTGCACTCAAACTCACACACACACACTCATGTAAATTTCGTCACTGTGACGACAAGTGGAGCGGCAGCATTTTGCGGCGGCGGCGCTGGCGGCCCATTGGGGCAGGCAGCAACCGCAATATATATTTGTTTTGTGGTTACTGGGACGAATGTACATTATTGGGCTTCCCAATAAGTTTGTTTAATATGTACATACATAGGTGTTAGTGTGTGTATGTGTGTATGCACTTGTACTCACACGATAATTCGCACTCTATTTATGTTTAGTATCACTTTTCGTTCTAGTTAATTTGCAAAGTGCAAATTGCATTTGTTTATGCGTTTCGCAAAGATTTCTTTTAAGTGCTTGGCTGTGATCGAAACACCTGCGCAACGTTGCCCACGGATTTCACTTCGCGCGAATTCTTATTGGATCAGTCGTCGACGAAGCGCCGTTGAAATCAGATTCCGATTTCGATTTACGATCCCGTTGCCGATTCCGATTCCGCTTATTGACGCTGGCGACGACGACGCGCACGAACGAACTGAAACCCAAGCAAACTGCAATAGCTGGTGGAAGTACAAAATGTGTGTGTGTGTGTGTATGTGTTTGTTCGTTTGGGAGTGAGTGTGTGTGTGTATGTGTGTGAGCGAGCGTCTCTGGCTGACTGTCCGACTGGCAGTCTCAGTTTCTGTTTTGTTTTGGGACGGAAATGCCAGTGGCGTAGTCGCCGCTCCAATTTGGCCCACACAGGGGATGGAATTAGAAATTGGGAAACTTTGTTAAATTTTTAACATTTTTAAGATAAAATATTTTTTATAATAAATTTATTACATATAACCAATAGTAAATTGATAAAATAAACTATTCTGAAATTTAATTCGTTTCCAATGTTTCCAATGTTAAAATGACGAAAAGGTATGTTTTGCCCGCCCCCTCAAGAATTGACGCCACTGTGCAAAGATTTGCCAATCGTTGGCGCTCTCAGCCGCAGTCGCAGCCACAGTAGCAGCAAAAGCAACAACAACAACAATACACAGTCGACTGGCACAAGCAGCAGAATTTGAAATTAGGTCAACAGGTTTAGTTGGTAGTGGGCCTGAAGAGCGCTCTGCGACTGCGGCCTAACCGTATGATAGTAACTAGAGTGTGTTGTGTTTTTATATTTTTGTTGCTTTATTTTTGTGATTTGGTTGCTGAGTTTACCTACGGTGCGACCTCGGACTGTCGCTACCACCATCCGGGCATCATTCAACGCCAACGTTAGCGCTACCGTCGTTGTCGAAGTCAACGTCAACGCCAACGCAATATGCGTTTGTTTATTGCACCACAGTGCAGTTGCAGTTGCAGTTGCAGTTTGCTGCCTTTGCTGGTGTCGGAGATGCACAATTTGAGCTTTTTCGCACAAACACACACACACACACAAGCCGAAGCATAATGTGCATGTGTGAATTGAGCACACGGCATGGTTAGAAACGAAATGAAGATGGAACAAGTGTAGGAAGAGGAGGAAGCGGAGGAAGCATAAGCTTAGTTGCGCCCATTTTTTTTATACACAATACCCGTTACGCTTAGTTAAAAAGGGTATCTCAACGAAAATCAGACCATATGCTTCAAATTCATAAATATTTATGCTTATCAGACATAGAAACGCACGCTTACCATATTTAAATATGTGTGTATGTATTTGCTGAAATTGTGTTCAAAACACGAAGTTGTTCCTCTTAATTCAAAGAAGATGAAAGGTTTTTTTTAAGCTAGTGATTATAGAGTATCTGCTAGTCTCAATTCAAGCATTCTTAGTTACAACATGCGAAAGATCTTTTGCAAGCTTTCGTGCGCGTTTTGAGTGTGTGTGTGTGTGCGTGTGGGTTCGTGTGTGCATTTGGGGGAAAATGTGTGCGTCAGTAAAGTGCAAAATGTTGGGAGCAAATTGATGTGAATATTAATGTGTGTCTGTGTGTGTCACAAATGTACCGAAATGTAAAACCATATGCAGCCAATAAGACCGACCAACCACATATACATGCATACATGAGTATGTATGTAAATGTGCCCAACTTGAATTTGTTTTCATTCAATTCCGTTGCGTTGCTTTTTTTTTTTTTTTTTTTGTTTTTTTCGTTGTCCATGAGACTCTCGTCGCAGCATGAATTGCTACATATGTATGTACTTCTTAGTTGGTTTCTATGTCACAATCAAATACACCACACACTGAGACACACACACACACACAGGCACAGAGGCATAGATGCGAATAGGTAAAAGAGATAGACAGAAACGAATCGTAGTCGTAATGAGTGAACCACAGCAGGCAGCCAGCAGCACCTGCAAGCAGCGCAGCAGCCGCGCGCACCACAAGCAGATAATCCCAGTAGAAATTGAAACTGGCTGCGGCAAGTTTAGAAACTGGTATAGAAATATACAAATATACCTACAAACACACACAAACATATATAAATATATAGAGGCAATCGACCTTGTAGGAGTATTTTGTCTTGGAGCGCGCGCACGCCCGTAACTGGGCCAACGCGATTGCACTGAAATCAGGTGGGCGTGACGTAGGTAAATGTTGGCCAATGCATAAATGTGTATGTGTGTTAGTGGGTGTCTGCGTGTGTGTGTGTGTGGGAACATTTTGGAAAGCAAGAAGCAGAGGCTGTCCGTACCCTTGGCTGCCCCATAATCCACATTAAAAATGATCCACACACTTGCACACAATGTTGCCTTTCGAAATATGCTCATGCATACATATATTCATACATATATATAAGCATCTAAAATAGCTACATAGATTTTTTTTCGTAAGAACAGCAACAACAATAGACGGGCCCAACAACAATGGGCCTTGTGTGTGTTGTTCTTGCTTTACTGAATTTACCTTCAGCGCAGCTGGAATATTTCGCAACAGACTCCGAAAGGCGTTTGTATTTGGCAATTTTCAGATTTTGAAATACCACAAGGTGCATTCTAACAAGAAAATATACAAACAAACACGCACTTACACAAACACAGCTGTGCGCTCTTAGCACTCACACATACACACACACTCACTGCAATTCTTGATAGTTTCTCAATGGAAGTGCTGAAGTTTAGATTTTTATTTGTCAAAGAGGGGGCCGGGCCGGGACGCGCAAGGTGTAGCAACAACAACAACAAACTAACCTCTACTATTACTGCTTAGCCAAAAATATAACCGCGCGCGTCTGTTTGTAGTTGTGTTGTGTAGTACTTGGGTATGTTTCTGGAGCGAATTCGAACGCAAAAACAAAAAAACACACACACACACACAAATTGCAACTTAACGAAAGGGCAAGCGCAGCGAGCAAAAGTTAAAGCTTAAATAATAAACAACAATAATGTACAAAAATGTAACGGACGCACACGCGTTGCCCACATCTGTATGGGCCGAAAGACGAAACAACACTGCTGACACCGCCGCGACGGCCGCTCTATTGTTCGACTCAGCTTCTGCTTCTTGCTGGCTTTTGCTGCTTGCCGCCTCTCAGTGTTGCAGTTTCGAGCCTGTCCCGCTTCAACTGCGCGCACTCGCTCAGTAAACAAGTCGAAGTGATTTCGACGATTCCTCAAGGCCTACAGATTTAGGCCAAAACAAAACAAAAAAAAATATAATGTACTACAACACTAATAGTGTGGCTGTTGGAGTCGTGTCGGTCGGCAACGGACAACGAGTTTGCTAGTACCAATTGGCTGTCTGCTGTTTTGTTTCTTGCAAAATGCATTCGTTCTAGTTGCGCAACTTTAGTTTACCGTTTGCGATGCAATCATGCAAATAAAAAATATTCTATTTAAACTTACCGCCTCACAGTCAAATAAAAAGGCCCACTTATCGATATCGAACAAACAGGCGTTTTAACAAACTTTTAATCTGTTTGATAAATATTAACATAAAATATAACACTGAATATAGATTTGTGTCCTTTATTAATATGCATATAACTTAATACTTACTTTATCGCAATTGCATATTTTTATTTTTCAGTAATCATTGTTTACTTAAATTTGTTTGTTGTTAAGATGTTTTTCATTATTATTACTGCCATCGAGTAACACTCTTATATTTTCTGTAGTTAACATTATTTATATAAGTTACAATATAACGTTATCCATGCCGCCTGCGCTATAAACAAATGCTCCTTGCTTGACGTTGTGTTATCGAGATGCATTCGATTTATAAAAACAGCTGACATTATTCCAATAGCAAATATTATTTTACAAGAAATGAAATGTGTTTAAAAGCAATAATAATAATGTTTCTGCTGAGATTACGCATGATTTTACGTTTCTTTTATATTTTCAATCGTTACCGTCTTATTTTCAAACGACTGTATTCGATAATAATTTTGCCTGTCCGTTTAACAGCACTGTTTTAATATAAGTGCGTTCTCGCATTTGCAGGTACTGAGGTTGGCACCGCATTGAAAATTTGTTTACACGTGAAAAAGCCGCGTAAAATTCACGAACTTTGTGTAAAAGTGAAGTCAAAGCTTGCTGGCACATCTGTGCAGTGTTTTCCCATTAATAATTGATTGTTTTATAGTGTATATCGCAAATTGAAAATTTACAATTAGCTCGCTGTCTGGAGCCGCAGTCAATATAATTATACTTTCCATTGGTTTACATAAGAGTGAAAGGGTCAGCTAGCGTACCATGTAAAGAAATGGCGTCGATATGGTGCACATGGCCAAGCAGTTGAACAATGACTCCATTTATATATACAAATATGAAAATATTACGCCCACATACTAAAAGCTCATAATCTCGAATAATCGAGTAAATAAATTGTGAACCGTGTGTTTTAGTATCGAAACAGTGGGTGTTCAATAGATTTCCATGTACACCATTTTGTCCGGTTCTCTATTTCGCTTTGTGCACATTTTTCGGTTTCAATGCCCTCACATTCAGTGCTGCTAAATGCCAGAGTTTTTAAGTGCTGTAAAACGTAACAATCAACATGATAGTTTATTTATATATTTTGATTGGTTATATGAATTTAATCACAAAAGTCAAGTGCGTTTGATTTGAATTATTTTGTGCATTAACTTCATATTTATATTAACTAGCAATTAATATGCTTACCACCGCTTGGTTTCCGAACTGGCAACGCTGTATATAAATGCACTAGCGGCAGTGCGAAGGAGACGCCGATATTGTAGTTTTGACGAAAACCGAACACAAAGCAAAGCAGAAAACCGAAGCGAACAGGCCAAAGAGTTTACAAATCAATTTTTTGTGTATGCAAGAGCTGTGCATTTCATACCGCAACTTAGGTATTTTTTTCGTTTAGTGCAAGTGCACCAAGTAAATGCATAAAATCGAAAGAAAGTGCAACAAAGTGAACTTCACATAATTTGTATTGTTTTGAGATTATTTAGTCTGCTGCTGCTATAAAATAAAAGTGATATCATGAAATGCGGTGGCGGCGGCGGCGGTTGTAACAGCGGCAGCTGCTACTTGGCAATGAGCGTATGACCAAGCTTTGTGTGATATGAGCAATGTGACGAAAATTTTAATATTCGTCGCGTAAAGTTAAAAACGTACATATATGTACGATAACTGGAGATCATAAAAAATAAAACCTAAGGGATAATCCATAATGAATGCTACGTTTTTCTTCTTAACTTCAGACAGATAAACGACGTCCCTGTTTTCCTTCCTAAATTGCTACCTACCCCCCGCTTGCTCAGTCATTGTCAGACGTCGATCACGTTCTGCTGCCCGCACGTCACCACACCCTCCCCTGTTACCTGTTTGCGAAAACAGACCCGTCTGAATGGCGTTCCTATTATTGCTTTTGTTCGCATCTTGCTTCCACCATTCCGTTCGTCTGCATTTCGGTTTTGTTATTCTGAAAAACGCTCTCTCACTTTCTGTTTAATGCTGCGTTCCACTTTGTGTACGTGCGTGTCATCTTTGTACGCGTATAAGTGTGCGTGTGTGTTTGTTCACGTTCTTTCATTCTACCATTCTCGTTGATTAAATGTACATTGAACTCAGCTGGGCTGGCTAGTTAGCATTTTATTGTTGTTGTTATTCATTTTTGCCATTTTGACCTGATGCTTTGCTTCTCATCTCTTACTATGCTCGTTGTATGCGCATATAACACTTGTTAGTTTTTATCATATCGTTTGGCTATTGTGCCAAGTGATGAACTTGTCGCTTTGCTTCTCAACACTAAAACGCAAAATACCTAAATAATGGACAAAGAATTTATGTTTGTTGGAATTGTTTGCTACCTCGCACTAAGAAAAATGTTTAAAACCTCAGCTTTATCGATACTTTTAGAACAAGTAGTAGGCAACGCCTCCATTATTTGTTACTTACTAAGGCTCTATTCAGTATTGATCAAGTTGTAGTTAAAATTAATTTTTTTATTTGTGTGATATTTATAATAACAAAATTCAAATTCATTTTATTTACAGCTAATTTGTATATACAGTGTACATAGAGATGAGCACACAACAAACTCGTTCGGGAGGTGGAGGCGGCGGCGGTCGCACTCAGAAAAAGTCAAATTCCGCTCATATTAGCGGTGGTGGCGGCAACACTAACAACGATGCCGGTGGTAACACACATGCCGCAACGGTGCACAAGAAAACCGATGCGAACAAGACAGAGAAACCAGAGAAGGCACAACCGAAAGCTACCACGGAACAGTTGCGCATCGCCCAAATAACTAATAGCAGCACCACAGAGGATCCGCAGATCAAAGAAAAGGTCACCCTATTGCTAACAATGACCCAACGTTCCGAGGAGGAAGTCTGCTGTGCTTTAAACGAGTGCGATTATGATCTGGAGGCAGCTGCCAATTTCTTGATTGAAATTCTACCACAGGTACGCTTAAATTAAACAAAACAAAGAATCCTCAATTAAATTTATAATCTTTGAATAGGGCGCCTTTGCCAAGTACGAGAAAAAACGCAAGAATAAGGCTGCAAGTGCCGTTGCCGATGGCGCTGGTTGCGATGCTGACTGGGCAGATGGTAACGCAAATGCAGACAGGCGTGAAAAGTCGCGCAATCGCAGTGCCAACCGCGGTGGCCGCGGCGGCACCGACAGTCGAGGCTGTAAGTTATCAAACTACAGTCGAACTTCCATATAGCGAATGTAAATTGGGGGAAAAAAAGAACTTCGTTGAAGAGAAAATTCGTTATATAGAATTGTTTGTTTGATTGGACCAGAAAATAATTCGTTATGCAGAAAGCTTCGTTGCACAAATGTTTGTAGTAGAGAAGTTCGACTGTAGAACGCACATTGCATAGAAATGTTTCTGGGCAAGGTAATTTTAATATTTACATTTTCGATTTCGTTTTCTTAGGGCGCGGCAGAGAGGCGCGTGAGAATGATCGCAACATTCGCGAATCTCGTGGCGGTGATCGTGGTGAGGATCGCGCCAATGACAATTATCGTGGGCAGCGCAATGGAGGCCGTGGCGGACTTGGTGGCGATCGCGGTGGCGGTGGCATCGGCAGAGACGGCGGTGGTCGAGAAGGCGGAGGGCGTGGTAGTGGTTTCATGTCACGACCAGGACGCGGCGGTGGTCGCATGGGCGGTCGCAGTGGCGGACCACGCGGTGAACGGGGCTTTGGTGTGCGCAACAATGCCAACAGCGAGGATCACCATGAGGTCGAACTGTGGGATAATACCATTGCGCAAAATGCAGAAAAACAGCAACAGCAGCAGGCGCATGACGATGCATGGGGTGACTGGAACAACGAGGAGTACGAGGGCTCGCTTAAGGACAGCAAAGTTTTTACTACGAGCAATCTGAATACGCAGACAGCGGCAAGTGTTGTCAGCGGCACGGGTGGTGCAACGGTCGTAGCCGGTGAGCTATCAGCGCCACCTGGACTGGAGCATCATCATGTTGGGGCACAAGGATCTCATCTGAGTGCGGGGCTTGATGATAGCAGCAGTGCGGTAGCAACGCCAGCGGCCAGTACATCAGTCACAACGCCAATGATGCAGTATAGTGCAGCGGTTAGTAACCCGCCTCCACAGTTGCAATCATCGGTGGTGAGCACTCCAAGTAGCGTTGCGGTCAATTCCTCACCCTATGCCACAGCCGGCAATGCATCCGTTGGTGCCGCTCCCGATACATTCTCTGTAGCAGCCACACTGGTGCAGCAGGTTAAGCAGCTTCAACAGCAGCAACAACAGCAGCAGCAGACACCATTGAAACCATCGGCTGCACTATCAGCGGAACAATCTCAGTATTTCAACTCGCTGACGTCACAGGGCGCCAGTCCAACAGCCGCAGCGGCAGCAGCTGCAGCAGTTGGTGTACAACCATCAATGGTCGGCGTTTATGGCAGTCAGAGCCAGAGTGGTACATCAGCTCCCTATCCAAGCACATATGCAAATGTGTTTGCCTCGGCGCCTGGATCTAGTGTGGGAACACCAAACAGCAACAGCGAACAGTCGCAGCAGCCACAGGTGAGAAGAGCAAGGGTCAAGTTGCCGCCACCATCAAAAATACCGGCCAGTGCTGTGGAAATGCCAGGCGATAATGCGCTCAATAACATTGGCTATTTGGATGTGCAATTTGGTGCCATGGACTTTGGCACTGACGATAGCTTCGATGCGCTGCCGGAGAAGTTTAACTCCAGCATCGATGGTCAGCAGCAGCAACAGCAGCAGGATGACTATCAGACCAAGGCACAGCAGCAGCAGGCGGCGCTTTCAGCGGGTCTACAGAATGCACAAATTGTAAGTTTAACTTAAATTCGCTTTGTGGAATTAACATCACTCATGACTTCTTCGAACACAGTTACAGGGTGATGCATTAAGTGCTGCTGCCTATGCAGCACGTTCGACAGCACAACAACAACAGAGCGCGAATGCATTGGATCAATTGACCAAAAATGATCCATATGGTCAAGCGGGTAGTGGCAACAATGGCTCCACGCCATATCAGAATGCTTATCAGAGCAGCGCCGCTAGCAAGGCGAACAGTGCGTATCAGACATCCGCATCTGTGCAAGGATACAATAGCTCCAGCTATGCTAATGTTCAATCCTCTGTGGGCAACAGCTATCAGCCGTCGAGCTATGCCAGCTATCAGCCAAATGCTGTTAACTCCTATCAGCAACAGCAGCAGGCGGCCAACAATGCACAGAATGCGACGGGCAGCGTTGCAGCAACACAAAACATTCCGATTAGCGGCAGTGGCGGTCAAAATAGCTCCAGGTAAGATCGCGATACGCGAACCTTAAGCTAAATTTGTTTGCTTGAGTTTGTTTATATTTATTGCTTATACATTTTCTTTAAAAAACCCTTTATTAACTTTAGCTCTAATATTTGTATTTTGTTACGTTCTCTTTTTCTTAACTCCATTGTCACTGAAACCCTTTGCCCTTTGTTCTTTACCACAACTAAAACGCACAAATGCAATAACACAGCGCAAATGCGAGCTCCGCCTATCTCACATCGGGTTATTCGACACCACAAAGTGCTTACCAGTCCAGCCAGAGTGTCTATGGCAACACTGGTCTATCCAACAGCAGCGGGTATGTAAACGAAAATGCTTCAAATCTCCAAACCTAACCAAAATATAATCAAAAACTATATCCATAACATTTAACTGCCTGAAGCTATAATAATAATATTCGTTACAAGCGATTGCATGTTCCGCTTTTCGTTTTGGCAACTTAGTTTTAAATATTATAAATATGTATAGGGAATGTGCCTTAAAGTTCCTATAGACTGTAAAACTTTATGAGCTTTTACATGAATTAGAATGTTTTGAACATCTGTCGAGGGCTAAGAACTTTCTTGTTTTTGTGAAGACTTTAAATGTGATTCTTTAAGTTAAAGTTTTGCTAAATTGTGATACTCAATAAGCCAAGAAAAAAGCTAGTTTAAATAGCTAAGAAAGATAGTTAAGACCGGATAAATATTTTGGTAAAAGCTTTAACATCATTAATTTATCACTCAGATTAGATTTTTTTCTTCAGTTCCGCATAAACAATAACTTAATGCTTACTACTCATATTATTCTAATCATACTTACACATACTTGTTTACGTTTCTTTCCTTTTATTGTTACGTTTCGTTTTTTGTTTGAATTCCCCATTTTTCGCTGGCTTCCTCAGGTTTGCTGGCAGCGCAAGCAACTCGTCCTCGCAGTATAACTTTAGTGCTAGCGCTAAGCTTAAGGATACTGCTGCAGCCGGCGCTGCAGCCCATTATGACAGGTGAGGTGTTTTGTTTAATGCCTAATCCAAGAACACAATGCACGATATAGTCGCTAGTACAACTAACTAACTAACATTAAAAAAAAAACTTAACTAAATGCATATATCAACTGCTTGCTTTTTTCTTCTTTCACATAATCTCTTACTGGGCAGTGTCTCCACGAGCAGCGGTGTAAGTAGCAGCAGTGCCAGCACTGGAAATGGTGCAACGGGTGCAGGAAGTGCAACAGGTGCTAACCAAGCAGTCGTTTCGAATAGTGAGTGATCGAAACTCTTCTAATTGGAATTTATTGATTCAAATAATTGTTTGATATTACTTGATTTTAGCCAACAATAATGTGAGCGGCAGCAGTTCGGCCAGCAGTGTAACAGCTGGTGGCAACAGCAATAACAGCAATGTGGCAGCAGTTAGTAGCCAGGCGGGCGTAAGTAGCGGCGTCGGCGTCAGTGGTGCGTCCAGCGTCGTCGGTGGTGGTGGTGGTGGCAACAATGCTGGCTCTGCGTCGGCCGTTGCACAAACGGCTGCTGGCACCGCAGCGGTGCTGGCCTCGCTCACCAACAAGAACAGCAGCAGTAGTAACAGCAGCGGCAGTGGTGGCAACAACGGCGGCAGCGGTGCAACAACGGGCAGCGCCGGCGGCGCAGGCGTCGGAGTCAGCAGCAGCAACTCAACCGGCGGTGCTGGTGGTGCTGGTAGTGGTGGTGCTGGCAGCGGCGGCGGCGGCAGCAGCAGCGGCTTGGTGCCCACCAACATCCAAATGGTTAGTCAATATATTCAGGCTGGGGTGCCATACTATCAGCAACCCGTTTATTCCTACGAGGAATTACAAATGATGCAACAGAGAGTGCCACATGTGGTGAGTTCATGGAGAAAATGCAAAATGCAAAACAAATAAAAATAAATACCAAACAACAACAAAAACCATCCAACAACAAATCAATGCAACCAAAAAAAAAATCAGTTCAAAACTTAAAAAAAAAAAACATTTGCTAAATTCCATTTATTCATTTCTCAATTCGAAACAAATATATTACAAATGCTTCACGCATTTCAGCTGTTGCAGCTGTGTTTATTATTCTTTCTATTTCTCTTAGTAAACATTAAAAATTTTCCACGTTCGTCTGTATATATATGTGTGTCTGTGTGTGTTTATGTGCGCGCGTATGTTTGTGTCTCTGCTTGTATTATATTATGGACCGAAAAGGTTCTTTAATCCACATTGCACTTTATTGTTATTGTCAATCGCAACGTTTAAAAAAATAAAACATTTCTCACTTTTTCTACCGAATAGCAATTCCGTTGCCAAATCCAATCCTTGCATCCTTGAAATTTGTTGCTTTGCACCGATAAATAATTATAAATAATCCGAAATTGGCATTTAAAATTTGCTTACGCTCTTTAACATTAAAGGAAATATTTCAATTTCGATTCACTTCTGTTTTGTAAGTGCATTGAGGTTCAACTATTTCCACCGCATCCTCTCCACTCCACGCTCATTATCACCAATCATCATCATCTTCATCAACAACATTGTCATTTTTATTATAATTTTCTAACCAATTTTTGTATTTATTTTATTGCACACCTAACATTTTCTAACTGTGTTTACTTTGTCAATTTTGTTATGCATACAACACTGCCAGCTGTAAAAAAAGTTGTTACTTTTCGTGATGCACTGGCAACGCTGTAACGCTTTCATATTCACGGCTTAGTTCATTAAAACATATATATATATATATTTTTTTTTTTGCTTCCAATTATGCGCCTTTGACAATCGTTTGCTAACTTGTATCCTTTTGACTTGCAGCAAGGCTATTATGATCTGAACTACACACCAACGAGCCTAAACGCTGGCCGTGACAATCTGGGATCGGTGGCATACTCAACCATGACTGATGGACGCTTTGCGCGCACTGACAATAATTCCAGTCCTGTTAGTAATGTAAGTGTAATTAAACAAGCAGAAAAGAATTCAATATTGTGATATTTTTTGTTAGTCGTTTCGAGCTAACCTTTCACATTGAAAACATTGAGTCATATTATTATTTAACTACATTTTCCAACAGGTGTCTAGCACAATGTCACAACAAGCTGGCTCAAGTGCGCCAATGCTGAATGTTCCTTATGCTTATTTCTATGGAGGCAATGTAATGCCCGGCGGTTTCCAATATGGCACACCAGCCATTTATCCAGTAAGTTTTCTCTACTTGATAATTGTAAAACTTTAAAAACTCAGATAATGTGTGTTTGTTGCAGCAACAAATACCGGCAGCCAATACCGCATCCGGTGGTCAATTCCCAAAGCCATCTTATAGCACTGGTTATGGTTCGAGCACTTATGAAACATTGGCGCAAACAACTCAGGATTATAGCAAGGGCGGCTATTCGTCCAGCGTGAATCAGCAGAGTAAAACGCAAGCCGTTTCGAATCAACCGCAAGCGGGCACCGGTTCCGATTTGACCTCATCCATGTATGGCAAAGGTCACGTGGCGCTAAACAAGGTCAATGTGCGTAGCAATCAAGACTGCTATAACAAAATGTAATACATACTTTATAAGATACTAATTATAACTTCTTTTTTGTTTATTGATGCAGTCGTATGAAAAGCAGAGTTTCCATTCGGGCACACCGCCACCATTCAATATGGCGAATACACAAACAGCTGGAGGAACATCGGCCCAACCGTATGGCATGTATCTGCCAATGCCAGCTGCCGGACATCACAACATGATCCATCAGCCTATCCATCAGGTAGAGTACAATGACAATGAGCAGTTAACATTACTTAATCAAGATCCAAGTGACATGCAAGTCGAGTATGAAAATGATCAAGGCTGGCATCAGGTTCAACATCATGAACAGCAAGATGATTATGCAATGTTGCGTCAAATCAATCAGCTAAATAATAATAATTATAATAATAACAATCACATTCAAGATGATCAACATGAATTTACGTTCTTTTCTGATTGAAAAAAAAACAAATTCAAATCTAAATCACCAACATCAACATTATTACTTAGCAACATTTTACCAAAAATATTAACACATGCATATTTATTGTTTACTAACCACACACACTCACTCATACACCTTCTTAATCCATATTACCGAATTCGGATTTGTTGTTATCACTCATTTTGTATTCTTGTTGTTGCTGTTATTGTTTAACCATTACTCTATCATTAAAAATTACTTAATAATAATCATTATTTTTAATTTTTAATTCACTCGTTATTTTATTTACTTGGCACATTGAGCACTATTTAATTCTTTATACATACGTATGCTACTAAACTCATTTTAATAAGACTGCAAACTGCTCACTTATTAACACTGATGCGGTTTAAATTGAAATTATACTTATACTAAGAATAGGATTTTGAGAATTTAAAAATCGAATCTCAATTCTTTCGCTTGGAATGTGATTTGTAGCCTCTTTCTATATATTTAACATGCTTTTTATCTTAACCCCAATTAAATTAGTAGCTTCTTGCAATCGTAGCTAACAAAAATACATTTCATGCATTTAATCACAAAAAAGGAGAATATTTGCTTAAAATTTCCATTAGTTAGAACTTAGTTCTGGGTTTGCGAAAAAAAAAACTCGTTGCAATTGTGAAATGCATGAAATTGTTCGATTGTTTGACTTTTTTTCTTTATAATTTCTTTTGATTTTTTTATGGGACAACATTAGATGGACGGCAGGATTCATAGCTCATCCCGCCGGGTAAGTTTCCTTTTGTTGTTGTATCAAGTGAATAAAAAAAAAACAAACAAAAAATTTATTCTAAAAAAATAACTTCTAATCGTTTTCTTGTTTTGCTTGGTAAATATCTATATATTTTCTCTCTATACATCTTGTATCTTGTATATTTAAAAAAAAAAACTAACATATGTTCACGCACGCACACCCACTGAAAAGCAATAATAACAACATTATATAATGTATCTTGTATCATAGTTAATTAATTAGTTTGCTTTAGAAATCATTTTGACAATTTGTTGCTGATAAGAAAAATAATGAAAATGAAACAAAATATATCACGTATATTAAACAGCAGTGTTCAATTAAATCTATATATATACATCCATTATCTATACTCCATCTCTAAATACATATATATATATATATATACATATGCTTATATGTATATATATATGTAAAAATTGTTTATGCTGCTAACCCCATATAGCCAAAATATATATCTTTAATAATATAGTTTGATCAACTTTCTAATATGTTTCGTGTTTTTGTTTGCTGTAATTCCACTTTTGCAGGACTCGAACAGTGCTGGACAACGCCAACAGTCGAGCAGCCAGTCCAAATCGGCCGGAAAACCGAGTTACCCAACCTCGTACTGGACCGGACAGAACTAGCTTCCGGAGAAGACGATTTGGCGGCCACAATGTAGCGCCAGCCCATCAGTCGATTTAAATAGCGTATGCACCAATACAACAAAAACAACTGTAACAACAACAACACCCATTCACATTTATAATAATAATAATAATATCAGTCAGAGAACGTTGCCTATAGCAGATACGACCACAATAACAATAACAGCAACAACAACTACTAAAGCGACTACCAGAGTAACAACAAAAAACACAACTGCAACAAATCAGTTACTAATGCTTGCAAAGGAGAAACAACAACAACAATATCAGCCGCATTATGATATAATGAGCGAGGAGCATTCATCGGATATCGATGATAATTATCTATTATATGAAGATGAGAAATCATATTTTACTTAATAAGAAAAAGAAAATGTTTTTACTACGAACGCAGCGTAAAAAAAAGAACGCCGCCGCCTCCATCTCCTCATTCTCCTCTGTGTCCATCTCGCAACACAATGCATGGAAACGTATCGAGGTCTTCTTCGTATGGATTTGTTTTGTCGTCTTTGCTCAGAGGATGCATAGGACAATGAAAACAACTATATCTCCAACTGATCTTTTATCTAAGACCATCTGCAAAACATGTTTACACACACTCACACACAACATCCCACACACACACACAAACACACTCGCATATATACACTGAAACCAAAATACATACAATCATACAAAACAAAAACAAACAAAAAACCATACAGCCAACATTTGCATATAAAATTATACCAAGTACCATTTTTTCACATTGCATACAAAATAATTTACAAAGATAAAAGATAACAATTATTAAATATTAAAGGCGTAAAACGATTTAACAGATATATAATAAGCGTAAGATGAAAACAAAACAAACGTAAAAGTGAATGAGAAAAGAACACACACACAAACAACAAATTAATTATTGTAATCGGTTTAAACTTATGTGTATTGTATAATTATAACCTTAATATTTAAATTAAATACAAGAAAAGAAGATAAAAAGATACGATTAAATCCAAACAAACATGCAAAAAAAAAAAAAAAAACAACAAAACAAAACAATAAACAAATTTGAATGTATTTTAAACTTTGCATCGATCTGGGAGAAATTATGAAACTAACTTTAAAAAATCATTTGATCTATAACTTTATTGCGACATTTACATTTACAGACTAATCGAATATATATTTGTATGTAGTTTAAGAGTACAAAAGCATATAACAACTATTACTGGCTATGGAGCAGCTTATTGAAATCGGCATAGGCTGACTCCAGATCAAAGAGAAATTGTCGCACTTGGGCCTCGGTTAGTTCATCTGATGCCTGCATTTCGTTCAATGTACCCAGCCATTTGTCCACCTTTTGCTTGGCATCGAAATCCTCGGGTATCAGCGACAAACGATTCATATTGTCATCCAAATCCTTAACATCTGGCTGCAGTGCATCCATTGTGTTTATCTGCAGACGCAACTTATCCATTATCGTAATAAACAAAGAGACAATCTCAGCAATGCATTTCGATGTATTGCCTTTGTCATCGCGTATGGTGATGGGACGATCTTCGCGTATGCGTTCCAGTGCAGCGGGGCAGTCCAAGCGAAATTTTTTAACAAATGTGTCAACGGTGGGAAACTCATCGCATTGTACCTGCTTGAAGGCAATCTTGTATTGTACCAGATGCTTGGAGCAGGCTGCTGTGTATTCTTGCGGTGTGATGCAGTCCCGAATGTACGCTTTTTCCAGCTGCTGAATTGTGTTTATTATTGCATACAAATCAGCCATATTGTCGTATTTCTCACGTTCGCGTGCATTTCGGAATAGTTTCACCTCCTCGTACAGCTCTGGGCTTTGTTCTTGCATTGTGTTTTACTTTTATATTCTTGTGCTCTGGAAAAATACACAAATGCGAAAATTAGCTCAGATGTATGACGAAGAGCGATAGAAATTTGTTGATATCAGATGCGAAACTGTTATCGATTGCTCGCAATGATTCATTTGATTTGAGTAATCGAAAAGTCTCAAACAGTTGAGGCGCCACAGCAATGGCTACTTTGAATTGTTGGAAACAAAGTATTGTTTAGAGTTCGGTTTTTACTGTAAATTGTTAAATCAATGACGTATTCTTGCATGTGATTGATAAGGAATTGACATAAACATATTGTTGATCGCTACTGTGAGAATTACCCAACTATTCGAATCTTATCCGAGTTCTTCCGTTTAATTATTCCAATTCATGTTGTTAAGCGATAAATATTATCAAATACAATTGGGCACGGTGATAAGCACTGTTTCGACTGACGCTGGCTAATTTTCTTTATTACCAATGCAAGTTTAACTCCAATCACAAACAATAATAACTATTTATTATTAGCATATCAGCCATATCAAAGCACGGTCAAGTGTGTAGCCCGCCCGTACAATAATATAATATACTACAAATCTTTCCATGGTTTAGTTTGTTTTCAGCTTTCAATCTAATTAAGCGTGCTAAATTGGCTGTTTTGTGAGTGTGTTTTGTTGTTTTAATCGAATAGTACATTCCGATGGGCGCTGAAAATCCGCATAATAATGTAAGTAAAAAACGATTTTTGAATCAGTTTTATAAATATATATTACATTTTAAATATATATGCTACAAAGCGACATTCTTTTTTTTTTTGTCTTGCCAATTTACGTTATATCAAAATGTATAATTTAATACCTGTACTGAATACTCAATATTACTAAATATCATTTGCAAAATGCGCAATATAAGTACATACAAATACACAGACTAAAAATTACAAGCTACGAGCTAATGAGGAGAAACTTAAAAGGGCACGGCCTGTTCCAATAGTTTGTAGCCTTGACCGGTAAAACTGCGTGGCGGATATAATACAAACAGTCCCAATTGCAACAGGGACAGCAGACAGCCAAGAAAATTTGGTATCTGAAAGTGAAATTAATTAGAATGCAGCTAATGCAAAATGCATGCAGCGACTGGGAATAGTGTCACCTGTATAAATGAATCTGATATTAAAATGCCATAAATAAGCCACTGTAGGCTAACGAAAAACGATGCAGCAATCAGGGGCAGCGGCAAGCTCTCCGAGTTTTTTACACGTATCACATGCACCAGGGACGTGAGGGGTGCGGCAAAAAAGCAAACAGTAACAATGCAGCAAACAATGCCTGTATAAAAACAAACAAACTTGATTAGCTTTCGATTATGCATGAAACTATTTGCTACGCACCAGTTATATGTATCATTTTCTGAGGATCATCTTTCAATTGATTTGTGTAGACAATAACCGTAATCAGGATAACAAGTACAACGGCAAATTGTCGAACATATGCGCGCTTATTAACGGTGAATACATAGTAGATTAATGTGTAGACCAGAAACAATGTGGAGCCAATCATGTTGACCATCACGACGCTCTGCTCGTTGGTGAGCACGCCATATCTTAGCCAAAAACTGCAGCTGTATAAATACGAAAAATAAATGCGCCCTATTATATTTTTTATCTGCACATAGATAAGTACAAACATATCTTGTCTACGTCGACAAATTTAATTAAATTTGTTTTGTAGTACTTACGATAAGAAGCCACATATAAATGGCAAGCCTGAGGATTCACCTGTGCTCTTCTTTTGGATGTATTTGCGGCATATAACGCTGCATAGATTGGATTTTTGTGAATTTGCATAGATGTACGAAATAATTTGTAATGCTACTTACGTGCCAGACAAAAACTGAAATACAGTGCTAATAACCGCCGTCGTGGCTAGCAAGGAATCATAGGCCAGCGTCATAGTTTACTGAAATTAAATTATTACTTTATTATTCATTATTATTGTTTTTACAAATAAATACATGTTTTTCTGGCTAACGAACACCGCTTCAACGTCAACAAAAAAGCAAAACAGCTGACTACAATTAGAGTTGTCATGTGTCGAAAAATGTAGCAAGCAGCTATCGATATAATAGGTTATCGATAAGAACGCGGGTGCAAGCTTTTTAAACTTTACAGTGTGTTGCTGGAAATATAACAGCTTTTGTTGCTGGCATGCCTACGCAATATTTGTTGTTGGTAACTAAAAGCTTTTGGCTGCCGCATGTAGTGCTGCCAGGTGTTGAGCGCCCGCATAAGCTAAATCCTAAGCAAAACAAAGCTAAAATAAGCTATTTATCAATCAATTTTGTCACACTGAAATCCGTTGTCTCATCCAGCAATAAGCTATATTTTGATGATTCTATGTGCTGTTTGCAAATTTTATAGCCTGAAATAAGCTTATCTGGCAACACTGGCCGCATGCTACCAAAAGTTGACACGCTAGTCGCTCACAGGTGTCGAACGACGCCGCTTGCAAGAAGCACGAGTGCAAACCTTTTTGATTGCCGTATTGTCAATAAAATTCTTAAACAAATTACGTGTTGTGGTTGTATATAAAATACGTGTGCGATTCCTTGCACATTTATTTATGTATGTATGTTGGTATACAACACTTTCAAGCAAATGCAGACGTCGTCGCGTCGGCTGCATGAAAAGTGGCGCATAATTACCGTCCATTGTTAAAACGCACACGCGTGTGAAACACAGCCTTATAAAGTGAAGTTAAATTTGTTAACAACGGTAACAATTACTAGTGTCTATAAATATGCCGGCCATTAATAATGCCGAGTCTGTACATTTGAACCCGCAATTTAAGTTTGAAATAGCACCACAACAAACGGAAATTAATCAGGTGAGCAGCGTCAAAAGACAAAGGTACTATTTAACTGTATGTTGTCTCAGCACTCTGCTCTTTTTCTTTCTATTCCTCTCTCCGTTTTCTTGTATATTTTGTTGTTATACGCGTTGTTTTGTTTACAATTGAATATCGTTGAACTCTATTTCTGCTTGTAGCCAACTTTTAAAACTGCACATTTCCAACTCTCTCTCTTTCTCTTATTTCTCTTTTATTTGTTTGTGATCGTTGTGTTTGAAATCAATACATAAAAAGATTTGTAAAATGTTTTGCGGTTCAGAATTTCAGAAATAAGTACAATGACAGAAATAACTTATACAATAAAGCTGACATAATTATTTCCAGTCATATACATAGGTACTAAATATTCATTTCCACATTTGCATTCAGATGTTATTTTACATTTACATAAATTACAAAGGAAAAAATATTACGCAGTACATTACAGCTGAACAAGAGCGAAATACATGATATTTGCATCACATGCTTACATATTTTGTTTGTATGTTTAAAGACTTTTTTGGGAGACTGTCTAAGTTTACTCATACAGAATTTAGAGCTTTTATGGTCTCTCCTATGCAGACTCAAAGTACATATGGTACATTCATGCATATGTATAAGTATGTATTTATTTTGAGACTATAAAATAAATGGAATAACATTTCTATGAACATTCTTGTTTGTACGCATCGCGATTTTTGGCATTACGTACAATTTTTATCAGCTCAATATGTTTTGGATTCTTCTCTTATCAGTCGTCCCAGTATTTGTTGACATTTTGTTAAAGATCGAAGTGCAAAGCAACAAAGCTGACATTGAACTAATTAAATTTAATAGCACAGCTGTTGAATTACTTAATTGCCCAGTTGCTTAAATTAAGCTGCTAATTATTGAGAATCGCCAATTTGATCAACTCACTTAATAAGTGGTTAATAAATCTGAATAAACATAAACAAATCACTGAAAGTGATTAAATTAAAATATTTCTATTGCTTTTGCACGTTCCATTTTCCGATACTTTTGTGAAAAGTAATGTTTATTTTTGATATTTATTTTTAATGTATGTATTGTAAATTCTAATTTTTACGTTAAACCCTTTTTAGAAACCGTCATGGAGCAAACTTTTGTTATTTGTCGCTTTTGCCACTACTTTGGGCGCTGCAGTGCCCACAGGATATTGCATAGGCGTCATCAATGCTCCTTCAGAGGTATGTTTAACACAAGAAAAACAAAATCTACTTTTTCTTTACTAGTTTGACAATCATACTTGCTTATCTTTGCAGCTGATGAAGGTTTGGTTGAATCAAACGGTTCATGACAATTATGGCAGCACATTGAGTCAGAGCGGTTTAGATATATTATGGTCATCGGTTGTTTCGATTTTTCTCGTTGGCGGCGCTATTGGATCGCTAGGTGGCGCTGGATTGGCAAATAAATTTGGCAGGTTTGTAATCTTTGAATGTTAATTCAATAATGGAAAATTACTAATCGCAGCTTATCTACATTTTTAATAGACTAACTTAAATTTATGGTTACTTACTGATAGTCGTATTTTGATGGGGTTCAAAGGCTGCTCTTAATTAAATAGTGCTTGACTTTTGTTTTGATAGGCTTTTCCAAAAAGGGTCTCGTAAAAATGCGCTTTAATAAAAGCAAAAGCACGAGTAATGTTATTGTTGTGGCTTTTTTTTTAATAATTCTTAACTTTCAATTAATTATTGCAACGTAATGATTGTTAAAATGTTAAAAAATCTTTTCGAAATGATAAAATTTAGATAATAATAACTACAAACCATTAAATTTTTCCATTCACTTAAAATATCGTTGCTAATTACGATTTTTTTATTACCGAATTTTATAATATAATTATAACATTATTGACTGACCAAAACGATATTATTTTTTTTTTGCACAGGAAACCCTGCTTGTTTATCTGTGCCGCACTATATGTTATTGGCGCTGTGCTCTTCTTTTTCTGTCGGGCAGCCAAATCTGTGGAGATGTTGCTGCTGGGTCGCCTGTTAGTAGGTCTATCATCAGGTTTGGTCACTGCTACCCAACCCATGTATCTGTCGGAGATAGCTCCACCTGCACAACGTGGTACCTTGGGCGTATTTTGTGGCGTTGGCATCACCGCTGGCGTTGTTGTTGGCCAAGTGTTTAGTTTGGCTGGCATCTTTGGCACAGCCGAGCTGTGGCATTATGCGTTGAGTTTCTATTTAGTGCTCATTGTGGTGTGTTACGCGCCCTCGCATCTGTTCCCGGAGAGTCCCAAATATCTCTATGTGATGAAGAGTAATCCAGAGGCGGCAAGAGCTGTATTATTGCGATTACGTGGTCATAAATCCATCAAGTTGATTGAGCACGAGATTGCTGAAATGGAGGCAGAGGCCAATGCTGAAATGCAGAGCAGCAGTTTCAAAGATGTTCTATGCGATTCTCGCTTCCTAATGCCGCTCATCATTGTCTGCTGCTTCCTGGGCGGACAACAGCTATCGGGCATTAATGCGGTAAGTCTGGATTTATAGTTCAATGCAGTCATTCACTTAATAATCTTTTTATTTGCTTACAGATATTTTATTATTCTGTGTCCATATTTACAAAGGCTGGCTTCTCGGAAACAGTGGCACAGTGGGCGAATTTAGGCGCTGGCTGCGTAAATTTAATCATCTCTCTGTGTGGCCCACTGCTGATGGCCACCTGCAGACGTCGTACCCTTATGATGCTATCCTGCGCACTCTGCTCCATGTTTTTGTTCAGCATTGCTTTCGTTTTAAACTATATTGTAATGATATGTCAAATATCAAACATACCTTTTATCTAATTGATTTTATGTATGCTTTCAGGAATCTGTTAGCTGGTTTCCTTGGGCCTGCATTGTTTGCATTATGGCCTACATATTCTTCTATCAGTTTGGTCTCGGCCCCATTCCATACTTTATTGGCTCAGGTAATATAGTAGCTGCATGGGTTATTTAAATGTTTTATATTGTGAATGTTTACTTAACTGTTTATGTCTCTCGATTTACAGAGCTATTTGAGGTGGCTCCACGCCCTGTGGCCATGTCAATGGGCAGTCTGTCCTCCTGGGCGTGCAATTTCATAGTTGCCATGGCCTTTCCCAGTTTACAAAGCGCCTGGGGTGCTTTCGTCTTTCTACCCTTCTCCATAGCCTGTGTGCTGCTCTGTCTGCTTACGAAATTCTATCTGCCGGAAACGTTTGGACGGGATCCCTCCGAAGTGGCGCCATTGGTATCGAAAGGTTTCCGCTCCAAGGTCAAATAAGAAGAGGATGCATAGCTAAAATAAGCTTATTACACTATTATATTAATATTAAGTTAGCATTAAGTTGATTGTTATTGTTCAAATATATAGTTTTTACTATATATGTATGTATAGTTGAGGATAATGCAGAAAACTAAGTGCTTACCATGACAATAAGCTCAATCAAACAAACAATTTGTAATTGGTGACATGAATTTACAACTATTTATAGTATAAACCATAGGGACACCCTGTATAAAATGGTATAACTTTTAGACAACATATGTTTATAATTGTTGGTTACTCTTATCGCTGCACAAATTCAAGTTAATTGCCTTGAACAACTAGACTGTAACTACTTTGCTAATGACATTTATTGCGTGAAACAAATGCCAGTTAGTTCAAACCAAATGGATCTTACCTAATGGTTCAAAAATTCGCATCCTATGATTCATAGCCTAATAAAAGAAACGAAGACTTCCAAAAAATGCAATCTTCTATCTTTATTTAATTTACTTTTTATTGAAAATGAAACCGAAACAACAATAAATTAAATTAAGTTTCCCACGCCACAATCTTGACAAAAATAAGAGCGAAAAGCGTTTCTATGATTTGTTTTTTTTCAATTCGTCGATGATAAAACAACGCCATTATTTACTGACACAAACCAATGATAACTAAAAACGAGAACTATGTTTGTAACATGTTCACATATCTTTTAGTAAAAATAGATATAGTACAAGAGCACTCTTGGTGAGAGTAGCATTGACGACTAGCAGTTACCCTATTCTTAGGAGTGAAATTATTAATTAAAAGAATAAGAGAGTTCTTGAGATGTGACTGGAAGAAAAATGGGAAAGTAACCACATAAATTGAAAAGGATCAAAAAAGGCAAGAAATGCAAAGACGGAGAATAAAGTGAGAGGGAAAACAGAGAGATTCAGAGAACGATAGAGAGTTTGGAAATTAACGATATAGTTTGAACTCATTTGAACTAAAAACTGACAGAAGACTTAAAATTCTTGAGAATCACATAGTAGGTCAGTAGTTGAAACTATAATTAATGATTTTATTCTGTTTCAACAAGAGAAATAATGAAAAATGAAAATAGTACATGAAGTTACAGAACACAAATTTAATATGCCCGCCATACTCCTACTTATACATAGGGTACAAAAAGGTATCGACGCGTTGTCGTTTATAAAAAACAACTCTTCAATTTGATATTGAGAGTAAAGGTGTGTAGACAGACAATTTTCAACATACGATTCGTGTGCAGCATCGTTAGACAAAAAAGAAGCTACGGATTATGGAAGTCAAGATGGTATTAAATAATTATAAAGCTTACGTTGCCTTTCTCTTTTAGTTTGTGTCTTAAATCTTTTGTTGTGCCAATGTAAATGTATGTATATATTTGCTTATTTACAGCGCGTGAATGATGTAGCCGAAGGCTGGACCTGTATGCTGCTCCTTATCTGTATAACTACAACAGTGGGCAGCACAATACCAGTGGGCTATTTTTTGGGAGTACTCAATGCACCCGCCGAGATCATTCAGAGCTGGTGTGACAAAGTGATGGCAAGTGAATACGACACAAATAGCAACCAGAGTCAATTAAATATGTTGTGGACATGGATTGTGTCCATCTTTTTGGTTGGGGGCATTGTCGGTTCCTGCTTTAGCGCCTGCATCAGCAATAAATTTGGTCGGTTAGTAGAGCCCATATCTTTAATTTATTTACATACGATCTATTTACCAACGCTTTTATAGCAAGGGTACCTTGATGATAAGCAGCGTAATTCTTATGATCTGCGGACTGCTTTTCTTCTGGTGTCGTGCAGCCAAATCACTGGAGATGCTCATGTGTGGTCGTTTCTTGGGAGGTATTGCTGCTGCATTGATCTTTACTGCGCAACCAATGTATTTGCTTGAGATGGCACCGGCTAGTGTGAGTGGCAGCGTTGGTGTCTTCACCTGCATTGGCGTCACTGCTGGCATACTGATCGCCCAGATTGTGAGCTTGCCCCAGCTGCTGGGCAATGATGAGTATTGGCCGCACGCTTTGAGTTTCTATGCGCTGTTGGTGTTCGTTTGTATTTTTCCTCTTATGTGTTATCCGGAGAGTCCACGCTGGCTGTATCTGGTCAAGGGTAATGTGGAACGCAGTACACGGGCATTGGCTCGATTGCGTAAGGATTCAGCCAGTGTGCAGCAGGAACTAAATGATCTGCAGCAGACTTTGGAAATGAACAAATCGAGCAGCTTTTCTCAGGTGCTGCGGGACAAGGAGCTTTGTTTGCCATTGCTTTTGGTTTGTGTTTTTCAAGCCACACAGCAGTTAAGTGGTATTAATGCTGTAAGTATAAATGAAGTATATATTCAAATTTGAATTCAAGAAATATCGATAGTTATAGGAAGGAAATTTTAATGGCAGCACACCAAATTTCCCCGACACTTATCGAAAATCGATCTACCTTAAAATTACCTTTGTTATTCTTTCTTTTTTGTACAGATCTTCTTCTATTCGCTGTCCATACTCACCAGTGCTGGATTTACGACCAGCGAGGCGACTTGGCTTAATATCGGCATTGGTAGCTTTAATCTGTTAACCTCGTTGCTGGGACCGTTTCTGCTGCGCATATTTAATCGAAAACCGCTAATGATGTTATCCTGTGCCATATGCAGCATCTCATTGGCGGGAATATCCTTGTCACTGTACTTTCTGCTCCGCTCGCAGAGCATTGCACTTAATTATGTGAGCATCGCGTTCATCTTGATTTTCATATTAGGCTTTCAGCTGGGACTGGGACCCATTGCATACTTTATTGGCTCCGAACTGTTAGAGGATGCGCCGCGTCCTGTGGCCATGTCCATGGGCAGTCTGTTCTCTTGGACTGGCAACTTTCTTATAGGCATGTGCTTTCCGCTGCTGCAAAGCGTGGTGAGTTCATTTGCTTTTGTTCCCTGCATTTGCGTTTGCATCTTTTGCCTGCTGCTAACCTGGCGATATCTGCCAGAGACACGTGGTCGGGAACCCAAGGATGTTAAGCCGCTGATGAGCCAGGGGCTACGCTCGAAGAACAACTAGATAAAAATATAACGTATTTAATATACATAGACATAAGTGTATTTACATATACATGAATTTATTATATGTTTTAACCAGCCTCAGCAAATGGATAATTTATATATGTTTTCCATCATAAAATAAACTTATAAGACTTAATTTAATTTAATAAACGCATCTACCATACAAACTTGTGTAGAAAATCAAGAACATTTCCTCATTTAACGGTAAATATTGCTAATGCGAAGAAAGAGATGTTCAACGTGCGCCGTCTCTTACATATGCGCTCTTTCGCTCTCTTACTTTCTCTGATGGGATGATCACTGAGCCAATTGCTACGTCACAGGTAAAGCATCAAGATTAGCATTTGTATTCGCCGTCTATAAATATATGGGCTTCTCAGTGGGTAACAGAACGTTGTGGTGAACGTTTCACTTGGAACGGCGCATGCGATTCTCCTCCAAATGCGGCAGATTCGGTATTAAAAATCGGCATTGCCTTGTGAAGTGGAATTAAGAAATGTACGTTTAAAAATAAAATTCCGTGTTGCAGGTGCCAATAAATAAACAGAGCAACATGAATATTTGTACACTGAGCAAATAAAATAACATGCACATATATATGTAAGTACATATGTATGCAGTTTAAATAGATGTGCATTAAAATCAGCTGCTAAGAAAAACAAAATCAAAAACCCATCGAAACAAATTGAACCGAATCGCAACAAAATTAATGACGACATCGCCGTTAGTGACGTCACAGCCGGCGTGTCGTGAATCTGGCATCTGGCAAAGAATAACACAAAACAACAATAATAACTTACAAACATAGATTCATATAAACATTGCCGACAGCAGCAACAACAAATACGAGCATCCATAAACATATCGCGGCCGTTGATAGTTATCGATTGTCTATGATAAATGAGTCTGCAATCTGTTTAAATACATACCAATAAGAACAATAATGAGAATACGTATATATACATATATATAAGTATATATATAATATATAAAAATGTGATGAATGTATTTTAGATACACCGGTCAATGCACGAAAATTAGTTTTTTCTGTTGTTGGCCTCACATCAATGTCGGTTTGTCAGTCTGTCAAACGGAATGAACAGCATTTGGTAGCCAAGTAGTACAGATGTATGAACATATACAGCTGTAAATAATTATTATCCATGTCATTTGCTTTGCATACAAACACACACAAGCAGTTGGAGCATTGGGATTTTCGTGTGTTTTTATTTGCATTCAAACATTTTGTTTTTTTTTTTTTTTGTTTTTTGCTTGTACATATTTAAAAATATTGTTTTCGTGTTGCTGTTGGCACTTAACATTCTATGCCGCCTGTATATTATACTTTTGCTGTACATTTTTGACGTTGGCAATTATGGAAATATTAATTATGCAAGTGCCATTACTTAGAAGGATTCAAAAAGTTGATTTTGTTTGTATTGTTAAGCGAGTTTTCTTTGTGGCCAGCATAAACATATGTGTACATATTTTCCCTGCGATAATAACTTTTTGGGGGCTACTCAGACATAAACAATCCTAACATTTATGAGGCAATTTAGTTTTTAAGTAAACGGCATCTCATTTGCCCGTGCAATTGTTAAAAGAACAGACACTTCCCAGAAATACAAATATATTTTTGCCCAAATCATAAAGCAATTTTCATCAATATTCCCTTTTTTTACTTTCTGCCTTTTGATCTTTGTTTCTTAATGAATTGCCTCAATCAGAGAATTTAAACAGGCGGCCTCAATATATAAATCCCTCCCCCAACATTTATATTTCAATTTATCGAGTAAAAAAACGTTAATGTGCAAAACTTAGAAGAAATACTATTCCCCCTTTGTATTTTTACGATCGCTTAATTGCATTAAAAATACAAACATAATAGTTGAGTGAAACGTTTTAATTTTTGTAATTTTCCTATACATATTTTAATTATTTCTTTTGTCGTATTTCTCTGCCTCCCTCAATTTTAGTTTTCCAAACACGTTGTTTTGCTTTTGACGTGAATTTGTTTGGTTTTTAATTAACTATGTATGTATGTATATGTATGTATGTATATGTTTAGACTGTTGGCGCTTGTAAATAATGTAGACATCAATTGCAAATTGAATCGAATTTATGAGCAACACAACCAACACTGGCCTTCCAAACAACCCGCCCCCGTTGCCGCCTAAAAGATTAATATAAAGTACTTATCCATGTTAGAATGCTTGCTGCCTGTGGCTTTATCCAAATCTATAAATTAAATCATTTTACTGTGGGTCATGTGAATTAGGAAAACACAACCACAAGTTTCTTAATGATTTGGCATGGCCAGCAGACACATAAAAAAAACAACACAAAAATACAGAAATTAGACAAATGACTGTTGTGTGTTGTAGAAGTTTATAAAAATAAGCTCCAACATATTTCACACCCACTAAATGAAGCAAGTAAATGTGTCGGGCACCACATTAGACTATAAAACACCCTATAATCAGGCTATCATAGATATTTGAGCTTTAATTGCAGAGGAACAGAGAATTTAGTTTGTGATTCAACTGCAAAACAAAACAATTAGTTAAGTTTGGAAATTGCACAAGCAAACTTAGTTTGATCTCTAAATTCATACTTTCAATAATTGCAAATGTCATGTCTCCCCTCTTTTACCCCTTTTAAAGCCGCATGCATAAAGTTATATAAAACATTGGGCAACATTTTTACCACAGAGTGCTACAGACAATAACGTAACGATATGGTTAAAGCAAAACGCCTCCAATTTGACGCTATGGCAACAACATTAATACGTGAAAGTAGGCGACAAATGTCATAATCATCAACATCCACATCCCATCACGAGAGCAATCCCAGAATGCCACCCACAGACACCACAGCAACCACATATCTCATGGCCATTTGATCGAGACGCTTTACAGACCCGCCAACAGTGTGCCACAAACGCGTAGTCCTAAAAAACCAAATAAGATATATATAATTTATAATTATGTTTTTAGTTTAAAAACATGTGAAATTCATTGGTGATGATGATGCTGCTGGCGTTAAATGAATATTTCTTAAATTAATTTGTTTCAAAATGTCATAAAAATGTCACAACAAAAGAATCACTGAGAGAATTATTATTCTAAGAAATGAGTTGTGATTTATATGACATAGTTTTAAATGAAAGTAATCAAAAAAAAAAAAAAAAACAAGCATACTAATTTTTAAAAGAAATGTTTTCATTTACGTAATTATAAGAAAATGAAGGAATATTAACTTAATGAAAAAGTATTTTTACTATCATAAAAAAGTTTGTAGGGAAAACATAAAATATTTTGAATATTGATATCATATCGTTAGGGGACACCGACTTTTCTACTCGTTACTTCGTTCGCTTCGATCTTGCGTCCATTTTCAGGGCGTGTTAACATTGAAAATTCTGTAATTCCGTCTTACTGTTAGTTGGTCGATGATCTATATTAAGTTTACAAAGCATTCACAAATTGTGTCCCATAATCTAAAGTGCTATAAACATTTTTGCCATAAACATGTTCAGCACTCTCTGATGGGTAATCTCTGCTATAAAAGTAACAAACGATATAAACATATACAAATAAAAACGTGAAGAGCTCATCCGGCTTAAGGATTTATTTATTACCATTGCAGAAGTATTGTTTTGTATGCCAACTTGGTTTTTTTTATCGCTGATATATATATACATATATTTATAGAAAACTCTTTTAAAACATATGTACATAATTCGTTTACAAAAATGTTCATCCTCTGTTTTAATAGTTCGTAAAACTGACGCCAATCCAAATCAATGGGCAGGCAAATCAAATTGAAGCATGTCCAAATCAAAATCGAAGCCATTCTCAGTACGCCAACAAGTGGAGAGCCCGCAACGAGAAGCTTTTAAACTGGGCAAATTGCATGTGGATGTGGATGCGATCGCGATTGAGATCGAGTCATGTCATCGCGTCGCAGCTCCTTTCGGCGCAGAGAGAGAAGAGAGAAGCCGGCATTTGAGCGTTTCAAAGATCATTGCCGCCATTTTACGGCGTTCATGTTCAGCAATGTTGGCATCATACTCCTAGTCACATTCTATACAATAGGTGGCGCTTTCATCTTTCAGGCCATCGAAATATTTGAATACGAAAAACTGAAGTTAGACAAACCGCATCGATTCATAGCGCAAAATGCGAGCGGTGATTGCTTAAATCGCATCTGGGAGCTAACAGCTGAGAATATAAGTTTCTTTGATCTACAAGCGTACAAAAAACGGTAAATAATATTAAACAATCCAAATATTTATTTAATTTAAAATATCCTATTATTAATTTATGCAGTGTTAACGATTTGCTCTTGGAATATCAGCGAGCTGTGGTTAAGAAACAGCTGCTTGGTCCGGATGTGGATAATCAATGGAGCTTCTCGGGCGCATTTCTGTATTCGTTGACTGTCATTACGACCATTGGCTATGGCAATATAACGCCCAGCTCCGATTGGGGCAAATTGGTGACCATACTCTATGCAATTATTGGCATGCCACTCTTTCTGCTCTATCTATCTAACATAGGTAGGTATCATAAGCACATTTTTTAAAGTGTAATATATTGTTTAAACTGTTTGGTTTTACAGGCGATGTGCTGGCCAAGTCATTCAAATGGATTTACTCGAAAGTCTGTCTTTGCCGCATTTGTCCGGGCGTTGCCAAAAGGCGTATAATACGCGAGCGTCGCAAACTGCGTCAATTGGCTAGAGCTGTAAGTGGCTATTGATCAACGGTAGAAATTCATTTGAATCATATTTTTTCCCCAGCTCGAGCTGCACAAAATGGAAAGTGCGAGGGTCAGCAGCAGTAGCACGAGTTACACCAGCAACAGTAATAGCACTACAAATAGCAGCAGCACCAGCAGCAGTGATTATAGCAAGAGTTCTGCGACGGCAACATCTAATGTACTGGATGTGCCATATAGTGATTCAGATTCGGATATAGAACGCGAGATACGCGGCAGTACAGACGAAATAACCGTGCCACTTACAGTTTGTGTCTTTGTGATGGTCAGGTGAGATTGGAATAAGCTTCTTTTCAACTCCTTACTTATATTTCTTAAATATGTATATAGCTATATCTTATCGGGTGCCATACTTTTTGGTCGCTGGGAGGATTGGAACTATCTGGATGGCAGCTATTTTTGTTTTATCTCATTGAGCAGCATTGGATTTGGTGATTTGGTGCCAGGTGATCGTGTGGTAAGGATGACGATCGCTTAAGACTTGCAATTTTGATTAATATCAATCAATATCCATTGCCAGATAACTGCCGATAAAGACAAAGTCGAGTTGAGCTTTATTTTATGTGCCGTTTATTTGCTGCTGGGCATGGCTTTAATTGCCATGTGTTTCAATTTAATGCAGGTAACATGTGAAATACATACTTACTTATTTGATTGACTTAATTTAATGGCATTTCTTTTAGGAACAAGTCATACACAACATGCGCGCTATAAAACGTGCGTTTAAGGCCTGTTTCCGTTGCCGCAGCTCTTAGCCATATATTTGTTAACGTACAAAATAAATCATCCAATAAACATAAAATAACTTTGAACTTAAGACGATCATTGACTTTATATAAGTAGTTTTACAATTTTAGTTATATTGTCATGTATATTGTATATTGCAAAATTGTGTATGTTATTTTTGTTTTGTGAATTAATTATAAGTTCTAGAAACTAAAATACAACTAGTGTAGAGTTGTAGTATCTACATTAATACAATATTTAAATATAACTTTAAATACTGCTGCCCGTTGGCCATTCCTCGTCAATTAATAAAATAATGTCTAATGCCTTTTCCCAAAAATAAAAATTGTGTAGCTATATACTTTTTTCTTTTAGCAATCGAAATATCTCAGATTTTGACAATTGTTTTTCCGAACGGACCTGTTGCGCAATTAAAGCCTTTACCTGACGATCATGCTCTAACGGCGCCACATTAGCTAGCTCTTCATATTTGGGTATTGGATCCGTATACCGTTCAACGCAGGCATTCTTAAATTCCTGACGTAGTTCCTCACAAAGGTGACTGAAGCCCGGCGTTGTAAGCAGATCAAATGCCGTCATCTTGAGTGCCTCGAACTGCTCACGTGTCTTGGCCGAAACCAGTTTGCGTACAATCATATCTTTTGAAAATGTCACAGCTTTCTTTTTCCTATCCTGTATGGGCAGCGTCTTCTTTTGATCCACAATTAGTTTGCGATGACGCACTTCAACTTTCCTGCGCGGACTTGGTGGCTTGGTGGACGACACTTGCGTTAGCCGCTTCCTCTTGGGCAATGGAGACCAGGAAATAGACGCTGTCGACCCGGTGCTTGAATTTCGACTGTGACGTGAATAGGTGCGAACTGGTGGAGCCTTGCCAGGTGTTGATTTCGGCTTGATCGTTGGGGTTGGAGATTTGGGCGTAGATTCATAACGATGACGAATATTTGAGTTTGGTGAGATCAACAATGCTGCTGCAGGTGAGGAACGAAGAGGAGTGCGGTCGACGTTACTGGAATTCGGCTGCAATTCAGGCAAGTTTGGGGCAGTTGATGTCTCCAGAGACGATTGTATATCATGAACATGATCGGGCGTTAGTGAAGTCATATTCTGCGTTGGCCTGCAACGTTTTGGTTCTGGCGTCAGTAGCACCGGAACATTCTCCTTTTCGTTCCGGATAATGGAACGCACAGCTGGTCCACTTGCTGGTGTACTTCTGGCCAGTGGAGCGGATATATCGTAGTTATCTGACCCATGGTTATATCCCTTGGATGGCAGAATTCTAACGTTGCCAAATTTTGAGCACGGAAGATGATCTGTTCTCGTCTGAGTAGCTGCCGCATTGCAGCAACGGTTATTGGGTATGATGTTTTGAAATGCTATTTTTCCCTTTATTATCTGCGGCATGAATAGCTGATTTTCGTATCCGGCACATTCAACCATCACAACATTGTTTCCGGACAAAAGTTTAATTTTAAATTGCATTGCAGCACTTGGTGTTTTCTTCGTCGTAGCTTGTGTATCAATTGGTGAATTTTAAAGCATCAAGAACTAAAATTTAGATAAGCTTGTTTAAAGAAATATTTTTAAAACTCAAATTGACTTACGTACACATATACTGTCGATGTAGTCAGAGGTGAAATATTTCCGATACACTTAAGGCGTCGATTATTGATTCCGATATCGTTACAACTATCGTTGTTAACATACATATAACCAAAATGTTAGTCAACAGAAGAACCATCGACCATCTAACATTACATTATTAGTTAATGACATGGGCGAGCAAAATAGCGGATCGCAGAAACAAACAAAAAATATTTAATTAATGCAATAAATTATTTGCAACCAAAAAAATCTAATAAAATAAAGCTGACAAGGTACGAAACAACACAGTGAATACGTGGCAAATATTAATTTTCAGTTCCGTGCTGAAAAAAAGAAAAAAAAAACGATGAGTCTACTATAGTTAGTATGTAGCGTTGCACATAATTAACGTAATTGTGCCTTCTATTTTTTGTTTTTTGTTTTTTTTGGCAATTTTTGCCCGAAAGAAAAATGTCGATGATTCATGGTTTTTAAAGAAAAGATACGCATAGCAATGAAAAGGTGGCAGTGACGTGATACTTTTAGCCGCCAAACCACCCCTGCCCAACCCCTGCCCCACTTAAAAAACAACAATAAAACAGCAAAAAAACCAACACTAAAAAACATGTTCGTTTCAACACACACACACTTGTAAAAAATAATAACCATAATTATCTTATATATATTTTCTAAAAAAAGGAAAATTTCTACATTGTTAATGCATGACAAATACAATTTGACTGCAAATAAAAATTGTTTGCGTTTTAGAAAGAAAGTGAATATTGTGACCATAAATACAAACATAGCGGACATACATTTAACAATACATACATAAATACATATGTATAAATGTCAAACCAGTCATCATGCAAACACTTAACGGACACTTCATAATATGATAAGTGCAAAAATTCGTTATTCGAATCTACGCATTTGCATAGAGAAGCCAACCTTGTCATTCTACTCATATGCTGCCAATCAATAATAAATCATGGAAAACAGAGTTGTATATGTCTCTCTTTTTTTGTGGTTCTTTTTCTTCTATACGTAATTGCCGCCTACAAACTAACTACGATAACGTTGCCTTTGTGTTTGTGTGTGCTTTGCACTATATGTAGTAATTGTGAGTGTAACATTTGAAAGCAAGTTTTAGTATTATTTGAGCGGACTTTGTTTGCTCTTTGACCAAAGCGACCTAATAAGATAAATCTCAGTCTAGCAGACAGCTTCGTTTCACTTATTTTGTAATTGTCTTCCCGCATTGAAGTCAAATTGATTCCATTATCTGTAAGACATTTTTACGGTTTATGAAAATACTTTTACAGTTAAACTATTTAATAATTGTTTAAATAACATTTTGTTACCTATTAAAATTTATATTATTCTAAATTAAAGAATACATATATTTATTTTGGATGACACACTTATTTAAAAAATTTTAAATTTACGAAAATTTTGTAGTGTAATTAAGCAAAATTACAAATGGAGTTTTTTCAAGCTTTTATCCCAATAAGTGTTAAATACTTTCAAATGCTTGTATGTGTTAGACAGTAACATAAGCAATAGACTTTATCACAGTTAGGGTATGTAAACAATCAAAACTAAAGCAGCCTGATAACTCATATATGATTTACTCAGCTGATTTCTTATCAGCAATTTGATGTACACAAAGACAAGGTATCACACGCTACGGCTTTGTTTGGTGTCAAAAACCAAATAAAACGAAATGGATCATCTAGCATTCATTTAACATTTTTCATTATTTTACAGTGATTCTTTTGGACGCAACTTCAAGGCGTGTTTCGCAGAAGATTGTTGAAAAATGAATATCACAGTGATGGATAATGGTTACGAGGACGAGTCATCGTATTGTCCCGCCGTTAACAATCGCACCACATTGTTCATCAGTGCCTACAATGGCATACCCGAAACTCTAATTCTCAACACAATATTTTGGGTGTTACTCATCCTATTATTTACGACACTACGTCATCAGGCGAGCGATTATCGTTTGGCGCTGGTGAACACCAATGGCACCAAAAAGCGTTGGACAGAAATCTTTTATTCACGGGCCGCCAGCGTTGTGGAACCGCAAGCGGGCACATCCACACAAACAACGCCCCGTCCCAGTGTGGTCTCACAACCGACACAGAATGTGGAATCCACGCCGCTGACGCCCATCCAAACCGAACCAGGCATATTCAATTGGATACGTGTTACGTTTAAGCTGCGCAAAGAAACCATTTTGTTGCACTCTGGCCCCGATGCGGTGCACTATCTCTCGTTTCAACAGCATTTGATGGCCGTCATGTCATTGGTTACCATCATATCGCTAGGCATTATATTGCCCATTAATTTTCTCAATGGACCCAAAAACACCGTGTACGATGTAAACGCATTTGGACGCACCACAATGGCAAATCTGGAGCCGGACTCACCATGGCTCTGGGTGCACACTATCATTACCATATTGTATATACCGCTGGTGGTGCTCATCATGCGACGCTCTTCGGGACGCAATGCCTTTAAAAAGGCTGCCACGCGTACCATCATGATATCTAATATATCCAATAGGTTGCTAAGAATTAATATTCTTTAGATATTTTGTTTTATTAATATGGCATGGTTTTTTTGCTTGCAGTGATCGGAACAAGACCGTTATACGCAACTATATGCAGGAACTGTTTCCAGATGTGACCATCGAGAGCGTTAGCATTGCTTACAACATTTCACGCCTGTTTGTTCGCAATGCGGAGTACGAGAAAGCGCACGAGGCGCGTGTGTATTGTGAGCATCATCGCGATCGGGACACATTAATGGCCAAGCCGGAGTTTTGTTCGTGCAAGAAGGAGAACGCTTTTGAGTATTATCAGCGTGAGGAGCGCAAGTTGTCTGGCGATGTGGCACGTTTGCGTGCCTCGACAATGAATGAACCACTGGACATTGCATTCCTTACAGTTTCCACGGTGCAGGAGGCACAGAATATTGTTACACACTTTACGCCTGGCACTTATAGACAATGGCAAATGATGTTTGCACCGTCGCCGGATGACATCTTCTGGGAGAATCTAAATGTCAACAAGAGCCATTGGTATTTGAAATTTGTTTGCGTCAATGTTGGGCTCTTCATTGTGCTATTCTTCCTGACCACACCGGCCATGGTCGTCAATTTTCTAAACAGTCGCGCCTGGATAAAGGATACAGAGACAAAAATATCACCACTCGTATCGGATTTCTTGCCCACGCTAATGCTGTGGACGCTGTCGGCACTGATGCCAGTTATTGTATCGATATCGGACAAATGGATGGCTCACTATACGCGCTCCAAGCAAAACTATTCAATTATGACCAAGTGCTATGGCTATCTGCTGCTGATGATCTTGATATTGCCATCGTTGGGTCTGACGTCAGCACAAGCCCTGTTGGAATGGAGTCTAACAAATGATACGAAACGTTGGCAGTGCATTTTTTTGCCGGATCGTGGCTCTTTCTATGTGAATTATGTTATAACCGCTGCCTTTATTGGAACATCATTGGAGCTGTTGCGTTTCCCCGAACTGATTGTCTACATTTGGGCATTGCTCAAGGCCACATCGAAGGCAGAGACGCCATATATACGCAGATCCATATTGATTGAATTCCCCTTTGGCACACATTACGCTTGGACAACGCTCGTCTTTACCATATCGATTGTGTACAGTATATTTTGCCCATTGATCATGCCCTTTGCCATGATTTACATATGCCTAAAGCATATGGTGGATCGTTACAATCTGTACTTCGCCTATGGACCCTCGAACATGATATCACGCAAAGGTGGCAAAATACACTCTACAGCTGTTACAATGACCAAGTTCTCGGTGCTCATCTTGGTCCTTGTGATGGCCATGATATGCTATTTCCGTGGCGATGATGGCATGGCGCGGTTTTTGATTTTAATCATTACGCTGGCAATCACGGTGACGTTATTCATCTTTATGTCACCCATCAAACGCTGTGCGGCCACGCGACGACCAAGTATTGTGGAAATCGCTGGCCCAGCACCCGCCTATATACCCGATGTACTGAGAACTCGCACGCAAACGAGTTTCCGACCAACGGTGGCCGGCTTTGGTGGCTATGGATCGGACAATGTATCCGATTACGACAGCTCTCAATATAGCGTTAATAGTGTGGAGACGTAAGGTGGCATAGGCTTTTTATTTTGTTGCTTTTTACAATTTGGCTAAAGAAGACTCTCAATTATAAGCAATCAAAGAGTTTGATAATGATATATTTTTGTATAAGATTTTTATATAGGCCGCTGATACCTTTCCAAAGTGCTGTTAAATTAGGCAAAAAAAAAAAAAAAAAAAAATACCTTGTTCGCAAATGGAAGGTAAATGTGATACCAATAAGCCTCGATATTTGCATATGAGTACAGTAGATTGGCGTTTTAAAAACGCGTTCCCTGCTGCAACCCTCTGATAAATGTAATCGTTTGTATTTTGTATATATAGATAAATGCATATCTTATCTAACCATAAACCAAATTTACCTAATTTCTATGATTATTTCTATTGTGTTAATTGTAAATACTATCGTCTTTTATTCAATTGCATGTTGATTATAACCAGAATATATATATTCTAACTAAATGTAACCACTCCAATTTGGAACTAAAATTTATAATATATATATCTAAACCTATGTATTTCTGTACTTTAAGTATAACATTTAAAAGACATAAAAAAAACTCAATGCAATAGTTATAATATAGTGTGTTGTCTATCAAAATAAAAGCGTAATGAACTGAAAATAAGGGTAATTGGCAATACTTATACTAGTATATATATGTGCATTAAAATTTTTTTTTTATCAAAAAGTTATAAATAAAAACGATTTAGTTAATGTTAATTCTATTGTATACACCGAATGCAGAATAACAAGAACTAGTTTATTTATTTAATCTATATATATGATTCTCCCTTAACCTCTTTTAGAACAAAAATAAATCAATTATTACTTTTGGAAATATAAGTTGGCTTTTATTACAACTGCTACAAGCCGAATTATTAAAAAAAATTAAAGATGCTGAATTTATAACGCTGTTAAAATTAATTACAAGTAATTTTGTTTATTTATCGAACAAAATAATAAATAAAAGTCGTAAAACGTATGCGTATCCGTTTTACATACAGATGCAGAAATACGAGCACTAGTTTATTATTTATTTAAGTATTCTATTAATATTAGCCTGCAAATGTCTCATCTATTGTTATTTGAAGGACATGTACTCAATTATCATCAATAATAAAATACAAAACAGACCAATTAACAAAATACGAACTCTGTAGCTTGGAAGTTACTTTAAATATTGCTTTGCATTGTTTTTGTCTCTTAACGAATTGTATAGTGTATCGCAAAGATCAAAACATATTTTTGCTTGCGTTTAGCATTTTATTAAATTATACGCCTAATTCCTTTAATTTTTTTTTTTGTAGTATAACTTACAAAGCAAAATCATTGCAGCAACTACACCAGCCACCACATAAAACACTGTGGTATGGTGTATGCAACTACAATTACCATATGTATTTTTGAAATTTAACTCAAAGCAGTATACAGATACCAAAAATCGTTCGTTGGACATATTGAGTATGTTGGATGTACGATTTGATTAAAAGAAAAACAAAATAACTTCTACAATAGTTTTGTTATTTGAGTTGGCCAAAAAATTTAAAATTTTGCGCATTTATGCCACATAGTTGTATTGATTTTGATTATCCTTGTCCCGTTCCATATAATCACGATCAATCAGAGACTCGATGCGCTTTTTCAGATCAGCAGGCTACAGAATATTAGAGATTAGTATATAAAAGAGTAGTTTTTGTGGTTTAACGCACCTTAACGGGAAACGTAAGCTGGTTGAACAATTCGGTGATGAGCAAATTGTGGCTTAGCGTTTTACGCATTTTCATAATACGCACAATAGCCGCATCAATTTGATACTGACGATCCTGAAAAACGCGCTCCTCCGTCGCCTTCTGCTCCTCGTTCTATAAAGTAAACAAAATTCAATGCTTAATTCAATAAGCTGTTTGTGGGTTTGCATTGCTTACCGTTTCCTTCATTTGTATTTGATTGATTTTAATGCGGAATAATTTATTAGTGAACTCATTATTAAAATCAAATTGATCCTTATCCTCAATGTCGCGTCCCTTTGGCGTCTTGGTAATGACGCGAGCTCGTCCGCAGGCCAAAGACTGCAGAGTGCGTCGCAGCTCACCATCCTCAATGCTTGTGGCAGCCAATATCTCCTCGTAGCTCAGCGTTGGCTTATCATTGAACAACAGCAAAACGAGACCTTGAAACAGTGACACCATCAACTCTTTGGGACCCTAACAAACGATTTGTAAAGATTATTGAAAAAGTGTTCATTGATTTGTTTCATATAAACAGTTAACTAACCGCATCGAAACTGGCACGCAATACACAATTGCCCAGTGTTGGCTGCCACTGTAGTTTTCGCCCGCTATGCTTTTCAAGATAAAACTTGTTAAATATTTGCTGGGGATTTATGAATTGCGGAGGCATTGTGACCTCGGTGGGCGCATATGTTGGCCAATAGCCCATGGTTAGTATGCTGACGGTTAAGTCTAGATTGGTTACATCACGATCGTTGCTAAGCGCATGACCACGAAATGCCAAATTAACATCACGACTTAGTTCCATATCCTTGAACATGCCCTCCAGTTTGGATGTGAATCCACCGCCGCATTCCTGTTTCAATTTTGACAACATACTCTTCTCTGAGTCAACCGAGGCAGACTTGCCGACTAGCAAACGTTTAGCCAAATCCTGTTAAATATATTTGTAGTTAATTATAATAAGTGGAATATTATATGCATGCTGGATTTAATAATACCTTTTTGTAGAATGCCTCAAAGACGTCTTTGCCATGTATAAACCGAAACAGAACCATGATCTTATCCAACGTCTTTTCTAGCTCCTCGTCGGTGGTGCCCTTGTTGCCTGAGCGCAATTTCATGTCCACATACTTAGCTGTTGACAATTTGGAATATAAATACATCATTTGGTTATTTATATATAAGATGACAGCATACCAATTAGTTCAGCCGGTTTGTTGGCGCGCTGATTGATGAAGAACTCGAAGGCCTCGCGTAGCGAATTTGTGAATTTCTCGTTATGCTCAAAACAATTGCGCACAATAACATCCATTTTATCCTTGAAGTCCAGCAGATCTTGGACCATACTCTTATCCTTCTCGGGATCAATGACAATGGTGCGACCCTTTTTCTATAAAATTATTATTCAAAAAGTGTTTAAATCTCTAGAGAAAAAAAACAATAAGAGTATATTTTATCTTGCCTTGATGTAACCATTAAAATTGCCGCATAGCTCAGAAGTGCCGTTTTTAACACGACTAAGTAAGCCATACAAAAGTGTTAAATCGTTCAGTCTGTTGTCCTCTAGAAGTGAGTCAAGGCCCTTTTGCAGAATTGTTGTTAAGTGTTCAGCAAGCAGTTCCTTTTCTACATTATATATTAAAGGGTGTCTACAAAGAGAGCATAATTTAGATAAGTATATGCATAAAGTATATCTATTAAGTTTGCGTACTTTGTGCTGGAGTCTAGATAATGCAAAAGTCGCTCATTCTCCTCGGCCAGACGTTTGCTCACATGCTGTAAGTACTCGGGCACCTCCAACTCCTGCATTTTACGTTGACTCTCAGCCTTGTACAGTTGGTTGGTCGCATCAAGGAACTTCTCCTCAAACGCACTGCTATATATCTGCAGATCACAAAGCATACGCACTAAACTCTTTAAAAGGCCACGATCGACGGATGCACCTTGGCGTTCCTTCTCAATGAGCGTTAGCAGGCCGTCAACGGTGCGCTTCTGGACGACACTGTTCTGGGCAAAGTGTATGCGAAAGAGGTCCAGCCCCATGTCCCATATTGAGTGAATGGACGAATTTTGCAACACGTAGGTGCGATCCATAAATAAGAATATGCTACGTATCATGATCATTTGCTGACAGAATGAAAGCCACCAATTGTTGATTTTCTCGAGCAAAACCTTAAAAAAATATGACATTATGCAAATTGGCATCACGGTTTATGTTATGTATGTATTATATTTATCTGCTTTAAACAGTCTTCTTACTAGTTTGTCCATGCTACCGCCAGTGAGCTCCTTCAGTTTGATATTACGTTTGACATGCTGCTCGGTCAGCTCCTTGAGTTTGGCATACAACTGTGCATCCATTTTATGACTGCACATATTTACAACGGCCTGGTAAAGTTCCTCCAGTGAATATTTGATGGGTTTGGACAATTGTATAGCGATAACGGCCTCCTCCAGTTTCACGTAAGTGTCCTCAGAATAGTTATCGGGCAGTGTGGGTTTAGCTAAATGCGTTATTAAATGCAATTGTAAATAATGATGGTTATCGTTATCGTTATCGCGGCTCCTGCTGCAGCTTACCCTTGAAGTTTTTAATAACAATCTTTTTGACATCACCAGGCTTTGTGTTGTGTATGGCGCCCATGCGATTAAGAAGGTTTGAGGTAGTTGATGCCGCCCGCATTTCATTGCTATGATGCGGACCCAGCTTTGAAAAATTTGGCAACCGTTCGCCATTTGTGGACGCTGCCGAATTCATATTTTGAGCGGCGAAGGCGCTACGGTTTGTTGTCGTCGTCGTTGTTAATGGGTTGCTGTTCTCACCCTTTTTCAAACAGGCGGTTATATTCTCAGTGTCGTTTAGTTCAGTCGCATCCATAGGCCTGAATTTCTTAGCAGCACTCATTGCTTGGAATGAGGACTGCGTAGTGTCCAATACGCTGGAGCCTGTTGGTGCTCACGGCGCTGGCGCTCAATCAACTTTGCTGTCGCTTCGGAATCTTGCTACGAATCGTTGCCGCTCTAAGTGCTACCGTCCACAAGAATTTTTTTTTTGTTTGGCAATCAGGAAACTTGCTCTTGTTTTGGCATAAATTTACCCCGTGCTTGTGCGAAACAAGGCCGACGATATCGATATATGCAATGCCTTTCGCTAGTTTTACACACTTCTCGCAGTCGCCATCAGCAATAAACTGAATAGCTTGAACAAAGGCACTTTCTTTGTTTAAGTCCAAGTTGCTAGCTGTGCTTGTATACCAAAATTTCAACAGACAGAGATAATAGCACAATATACGCGTTAAATATTTATTTGCACTACACAACTCAATTTATGTCTTTCAGATTAATGTACGAAATCGACAACTTGCAATCGAGCTACCACCACGTTCGACGAAATGTTTGCCGAAATTATCAGTATCGATAGTTCTGCGATAATAAATTTGCAGGCTTGCACGTACAACCAACCATGCTCGATCTGTATGATGTGTTCGATTCATACAAATCAGTCTTGCCCGGTGAATTCAGTTTGTATTAAAAGCGCAGATTTGTTTTTTGGTAAAAACACAACCTTATATGTATGTATATTTAATAAGCGTTGAGTTTTTCTTTTATTTGTCTTATTTATATTATCAAATATATTTTATAGTGTAATATTAAAGTTTTTGCTAAATAAATACTGAAACGTGTATACAAAATGTAAAGAGTGGTGTTTGCGTTAAAAAAAAAGTTTTATCTACAGTTTACATATACATAATGATGATGTGTGTGGTATACAACAAAGTCAAAATAGTCCAGAATTGATTATGTTGCTCTCTCTCTCTCGACAGCGCTTTGGAATATGATATATTATTTGTGTGCCTAATTTGTAACAACTTCTAGGTACAGAGGGTTGAAATGTTTACTCATGTTACTCATGTATATAATATTAGTTTAATATGTATTTTTTTTTATATATTTGTTTTTCCTTCTTTCTCGGCCTCTTTAAATAAATATATAAGATTTTATATGTTATAGCGTTTGGGCTAAAGATTTACGTTTGCAATTGATTGTTAAGCTTTAATCTGAGTAAACTTTTTAATTAACTTTGTTTTATAAACTTTCATTTAAATCCTTCAACAGTATTACATAATTTGTGTACGAGTTTATTACATTAAGTTAAAAGCCAGACCAGGTCTGCTTTTATTTGTTTTTTATTTGTTTGTTAGTACATACTTATGTAAATGTATTTATATATGGCAGCGTATTGTTAAGCATATATCAATACATAATTTCATCATTTTCCATTTTCGTGCAAGCGATTGGTGTTTTTGATTTTTACAGCAGAGTAACTTTAGTGGACACCGTGTTGATTTTGGCTAGCAAGTAAAGTTAGTTAATTATATGATGATGATTTTGTTATAGTTATAGATTAAAATTATAGCCTATAACACATTTGCAGGACATATTCAGTTGTAAAAGCAATTCAAAGCGTCGCCTACTTATAGTATATGCTTTAAAATGGGTACAATTACCAATTAAAATATGCACAGTAAGTGTTTACATAAGTATAGTATACTCTATTTAGGTGCGCATTTAAAATAAATAAATATCTTGAAACATTTTTTTTTTTATAGCTTTGTGTGCGTTTACAATAATCGAGTAAAACGTTACATAAAAATACATATAGTTGTAAATTTTTGTGATAAAAAATTGTAATAAATAATAAACTTTTTTGTAATACGCATTTACACACTCACATACACTTGCGCTCCAACAAGCACACTTTCAGCCACACACACACATACAGATACAAAGAGTGTTGACATTTAATCAGGCAGCATATGTACAAAACTAACGGGAAACATGCCGCGTCTTGCCGGATGCCCCTCAATAATGCCCTCCATCCAATTCTCATCGTCAGTGCGCTCATTAAGCACAATTAGTATTTCGCCCTCCTTAAATTCCAGCTCATCATCATTATCCGCCACACAATCATAAAGCGCTCGGCATCGACGTTGTCCATTCTAAAAATAATTATATATAATAAAAACTTTTACCATATTTAATTATCTTTAATTAACTTACATAATGCAATTTGGCACCGGAGCCAACGCCAACTGGATTCTTTAACTGATTGTCGGGCGACGAGTTAAGCCTGTCATTATCGCTAGACGAGACATTAGACTCGGCAGAATGATCCAGACCGCCGCCAGATGAGTCCATATCTGTGTGCCAGGTATCGAATTCCGTGAAATTGGTGGACTGGTTGATAAGCTTTTGATTGGATGGTAGAAATTCAATATTAGTTATATGAAGTATTTAATATGTTTTACTGTTTTGTGTTAATGCAACAAATATTAGGAAACACAGAAGAACGAAGAACAGACAAAATTGTTTGAGTAATGCGCGCATGGAGTTAGAAGAGCTTTTGAGAAAAATGCCACGGCACATGTTTAAATAATAAAACAGTAAAAAACGAAACAACAACAAGACGTTCGAAATTTGTTTGGTTTGATTTGATTTGATTGTCTCTGCAATTTACCGTTTCCTCGCTGGAATGCTCTAATCTCAACATTTTTTGTTGCTTGCGCTGAAAATTTGTAAATTACAGGAGATAACACAGGATACATTGAAAACAAGTTGCAAATTTCCATAAACTACGCACGCATCTTTTCGGTTTGTTTGCTTGAGCCCCGAAACAGGATGCAAAGAACTTACCTTGCGTGGCGGCGCTATCGGTCCTTCATCCATGGAACTAATGCTCTCATTTGACTGACCATTCGGTATCTCGCGCTCTATTTGGGAATGAATGAATGAATGTTTTATATTTTAAATTCGTAATTTGAGTTAATTACCTGCTGGCGGTCCTGGCGGTGGTATTTTGGGTCTCATTAGGGCCGATTTGTCCACTATCTTGAGCGTGGGCATTTCTCCAGTGGGCGGCAGCACCAGTTTGGCACCAGCCAAATGTATATTACGATTTAATGATTCGCCGCTGGGTGAGCGCTTATGACCGAATGTAGTCATGTGCATTAAACTGTTATTGCTGCCATTTCCAGCTCCACCAACTGCACTTCCGCCACCTCCGCCTCCTCCACCGCCTGTAATCCGTGGTGAGCTCTCTATGCTGCGCATGTGCGGCAATGTTCCATACGCCACATCCATTGATTGATTCTTGTGATTGATGGAACGTATATCATTTGCATCCATGTTTTGCGAATGCCTGGGCGGATGTGGCAATGTACCATAGAATATACTTGTTGGAGCGCCACTTAATGTGCCTGGCGGCGGAGCTGGAGCTGCACGTTTCTTCAGCGAGTTCATGTTAGCCGTGGACGTTGATTTGCGTGCGCCCGTCACATGTGCCAGCTCACTCTGCATATTCAAGCTGTTGCGTGTGGCACGTACATTTTGGCTGCAAGTCGAACTGGGACTAGAGCCACCACCACCACCAGCGGTAGCATTATTGCCGCTGCTGCCCAAATTGTTGCCGCTTCCCAAATACTGGCCAACATTTGTGTGCTGCTTAGGCGAGGTGCCAGCAGATTGTGTATAGCTAGTCAGCGTAAACTGACGACTTGGACAATTTGCAATTGGACTAGAGCTGGACTGTATGGAATCGCATGTGGAGGAACGCGAGCGTAACACGGGCGAATCACCACCAGCGAAGCTGGGTGGACGTGAACGCGATTTCTGTTTCGAATGAAATATAAAATATGTGTTCAAATAAATTTAAATATAGTTCAGATTTGTATACTTACGCGCTCATCAATGACAGTCTCATCGTCACTGAAGTCTGTGGAGCCATCCTCGTTGGGCAGATTCCAATCGGTGTTGATGTGATCAAAGGCGCTCTTCTCTCGCTTTATGGCACATTCAATCTGCAAAGCAAATGAAATACAAATATTAAAAAACAAACTACAAAATGAACCGTGTTAACATTAAGCTTACCAGCTCTTTGCAGCTATTGTGACCCATCTCTTTGGCAATGTCCAGTGCTGTTTTGTTCTGTGAATTTCGTAACTCGTAGTCAGCGCCAGAGCGCAGTAGCAGTTTCATGCACTCGCGTCGATCGTGCAGTGCACATAGATGCAACGATGTATTTTTGCCCGTAACATCTAGTAGACCGGGTGGATTGGTGGCTCGATTCAAACCCTTGGGCGGCATATTCTGTATAAGAAAATCAACAATGTGCAGCGTCGATCCACCTTCGCGCAACACGGCCAAATGGAGAGCAGTTTCACCCGCATCGGAGCTGGGCAAACAGCAGGTTAGATCGGCACCTTCAGCCCACACCTGAAGTAGTTGGCTCATATCAGCATTGACAATCGCCTGCTCCAGTTCGCAGCGCAGATCATTATCATCCGCACATGTGCGCATCACATAACGCTTGGCCACATATTTGGCGCGTATAAAATCATAGCGCTCCTCCCTGTTAATTGCATGGAATTGATTAAAATACACGGAAAGAAAAGTTGCAGTTAAATTTTTAACTTACATGCTGCTCTCAGGACTGAGTTTTCCCCTGCCCAGCTTGGCCTCCATAATGTCATTCAATGTGCTGTTACCCATGGCGCGTGCTATCAGCAGATTTGCTGTTGTTAGATTGTCTAGTGTTAGGCTCTGGATGCGCGAGTGATGAACACCGAGATCACGATGCACACCCGAGCATTGTATGCATACGAGGATGCCAAAGTTGAGGCTTATCCAGGTGACATCGTTACGCGAGCCACAATCGCAACATCTATCGTTGCCCGGCAGCAGTTGTACATAACGAATCACTGTCTTTTGTAGCTCCACCAGGCTGGGGCTCATCTGGGGGTTGGCATGCTGGAAGGCTTTTGTGAGCGCCTTTTCCTTGCAATTCACTAAGACAGCCATCCAAGCCTTTTGATCCGTTTCATCCTCCGCTTGAAAATGATACGGACGATTATCTAGAACAAAAGTGAAATGAAAATCTAATAGTTGTGAACACAACGAGCGACGAGTTTGTTGTTGTCACTTACAGCTGATTAGATCAAAGCCACGCTTGTCATCGGGCACCGGCTTTATCTGACAGGTGAGCAGATTTACTCGTGTCGGCTGCTTTGATTCGTCTGCATGGAAAATATCCAGAAAGCCATCGCTGGTGACGCGACAGCGTCGCTTCTGCCACACACGTCGCACCTTGCCTTCACTTTTCTTGAGCAAATGCCCTTGACGGGTGACTCCATGATGCTTGTCACCCTGCAGCTGATGCAACGAGTAGCCAGCACCCGCACCACCACCGCCACTGCGATTCTCTGATGACGACGCATTGTCCACACGCTCAAAGTCCGGTGTGCTGCGCAACAATGTTCGTAACTCCAACAAGCTGCGCTTGTCCTCGTCCTGCTTCTGCTTGATCACAAGCAACTTTTCGCTTAGATCGCCAATGTACGTGCCAAAGTGTTCGATCGTTTGCAGTCCATCTTTGAAATAACTGCAATTCCAATAAGCTTTCGTTATATAACTTCATAGACAATAAAGCAATAAAGCAAAAAACAATTAATAAATACCCTGCAGCTAAATTTTTAACAAAATTATGTCAGATAACATGAATCTTTAAACACCAAAAATGCACTCTAAACTATTAAGCGCTTAACTTAATTTCCATTATGAAACGCACAATCAAGCCAGTTTCAGCTGTTACAGAGTACAAATTAGCATGCAGAAGGTGAACTTACTTATTTAGCGCGTGATAATACTCAATAAAATGCTGCAGTAGCTCAATGCCTGTTTTTGTTTTGATCTCTTTGTATTTAAGCAAATACTCGCATGTATGCAGCTGATATAAGCGACGCTCCTTTTCTATTTCATCGGCAACATGGGCGGCATCGATCTCTGTTCGCACCATGCGAGCCTCCTTGGCTTGGGCTTTTTTCTCCTTTTCAATTTTAATAAACTTCGCCTCGTAGTCTTTGGCTGCCTTATCAAATGGACGCTTCATATCGCCTTTAACGCCGCGCAGTTCGCTCTTAAGCATTGAGTCCACCGGAAACATGACAATATTGTTAATATTTTGCATCTGTCAATGAGAATGGGCAATTAGTTAAACTGTGTTCAAATATCTTTATTCAATGTAATATACCAATGTTTTCATTAGCGCACTGAGCTCTTTGGTGACGACAGAGAACTTGAGGAACGCAGCACCAATGTCTGGCTCATCCTGATCAATGACCTTGCCGCCTAAACGCTCCAGTCCGCGCACCATAAACATTTCATTGTCCACATGAGCTAGAAGATGATAATAATGTAAATAAGTTTGTTTTTGTTGCATGTAGGTTTAATAGAATTTGTACATACTATTGCCAGAATTATGTATGGCTTTCACGGCCTTCTTAAGTTTGGTAAGACCTTCGCGATCGAACTCCAGGCGCTGTAGAAAAACAAAGAAGAGAATTAATAAATTAACTGTAAGTAAAAGCTTAGTTTATTTATTTTTAAAAGAGCCCCCTTAACACTTACGTATGCACTGGCCGGCCATAACTCGTTTAACCTCTCGACTTTTACAATTAATATTAATTCATTTTATTGAATTAGACACGCTGTTGAATATGAGGCAATCAGTGCTTGTTCAACGAATTTAAAGTAAGTTGGAAAAATTCTAAGACTCAATACACATTCAAAACATAAACATACTGACTTATTAAGAAATAATAAAATATCAATGATTAGATAAGTACATTTACTTGGAAAAAAACAATTTAAGATTGCGATTTAATGGCAATGCAACTAAAAAAGTGAGTGGGCAGGCAACATGATAAGAACGAGCTGTGTGAAAATGTTACTAAAAGTTAAAATCATTCTAATTAAGTTATTATTAGTCATAATATTTATGTATGTGTTGTATGTTCATAAACATTTGAAACGCAAATTTCTAAGAACAATAACAATAACAATATTAATTTGGCCAAACCGAAGAACAACAACTGGTTTCCGTTTCTCTTTCTAGCTGTCAAGCGAGTTTTTTTTTTTTTTTTTTTGGTTTTTGCTACTATCCCCCTTTTTTCGGTACTTTAAACCATTGTGTCTTGATAACAATAGATATTAGAGTTCTTGAAAAGAAAAAAAGGTGACACGCCGCCGTCTGGTAACGTTATTTTTTAGCCGAAACCGCATTATATGTATTGTTATACAAATGTGAGTATTGTGAATATGCTGCGCTGCGAGGATTTAATTTTAAATAGGGCAACATACATACATATATATATATATATGTACATACATACATACATACATATATATAAAGATTCTATTTCTGTTACTTATTAGTGTGCCAAAAAATAAAAATTAACAATAAAAAAACACACAAATGTAAGGTGTGTCGTTCTATATTTTTGGGTTCATTCATTTATTGATTTGGCTATTTGGGGCACTCTTTGAAGACCCATTAGTAATAATAAATATTAAACATTCGTCAGGAACAAACAAACATAATTTTGGCGATTGGAGTGACGTGTTTTGAACCAAAACTAAAAGTTTGAGTTAATTTGCTGCACACTGGTATTATATAAGCAAAAATAAACTGAATATTAAGTTTTATAACTAAGCATTTCATTTTTATAGAACAGTTTAACTCAATATTTGCATCAAATCAAAAAAGCTTGACAGCTTTCTTAGTAACAACAAATAGAGTAAACACTTTAAAAACAAAGTGTTATTTGTTGCTGAATACCACTATGACCACTGCTGACAGCTGATAGCTAATTTTAGTAAAAGAATTGGAGCACAGAGATTTCGAAGAAAAATGTTTTTAGGCAGCTGCGTGCAAATGAATATCATGGGTGCGCCTTCTATAGATAATTTATCCCTATATATACAAAAAATTCATATAAATACTATATTGTGGTTGATTGATAAGCTTTGATCGTGGGCAGAGAGCTTCAGCTTACAGCTGAATATGCGGCAACGTTTGCTTATTCATACGCCTTTTCCGCCCGCACTTGCCGTTATCAACAACAGTGCGAGCTGAGCACCAAACTCATAACAATGTGTGTGTGTGTTTGTGAGTATTTTATTTTTTATAGAGTGTAACAGCAGCTGCAATGACTAAAAATAAAACATTGGTTTGCCTGCTTGTGTTTCCGAAGGGGAGGGAGGTTAGCCAACTAACTGCATTGATTTCAGCATGTGCACTTTCATTATTTATGACTTTTAATGGATGAAGAAGAAACCACCTGCAATTTGCGCCGCTGTCGACAACTACGACGACGTCATCGTAGAACAATTGTAAAGAAAGAGAGTGGAGTGTGAAAGAGTGAATGTGGGATTTACTTGGCGATGTGCCAATGCCCAGAGCATTGTTGTTTTATTTTCTACATGTTTGCTTTCCATAGGCCACACTTTGGAAATGCATAATAAACAAATTGGTTTTTGTGTGGGAGTAAATAAAGTGCAGTAATGTACAATTGTGTTTGTGTGTGTGTGTCTGTGCAAGCAATTTATAGCGCTGGATCATTGATTAGCTACCTTGAACTTTTGAAAACGTAAGAGAGAAAAACAAGGCGATAGAGAGTGTTATTGCTTACCTCTTCCAATATGCTAATCGTTTGACGGCAATCCGGCATACGGGACGCAAATTTTGATGTGGTAGGGGAATTGTAATCATCGCGCGTCTCCTCCACAAACTCGGAGATGCCAATCAATGCTGGCGGCATTTTGATATTATTGATGCTTCACTTTTCACTGGACACACTTTTTATTTCTTTTTTTTTGTTTTTGTGTTTCTTGTTTTTGCAAACACCCAACAGCGGCAAACTTCAAGGCCAACCAGGCAACAAATGTATCGAGTAAGATATGACCGAGGATTAGAGCGCAAGGCAAAGCAGTAACACGACCCGGACAGCTGCTACTAATGCTGCTGCTGCGACCAGCAACAAAGGATCACACGAAGAGGCAACAGGAATAAATACGCAGCGACTACGTTTACGATGCCTTCTTCGTGTTTTTGTGTGCGTGTGTGTGCGTGAGTTTTGGAATTTGTGCTGGTGTTGGTGTTGGCACGTACGTCTATATTGCTGTACTCTTATTACTCTCTTCCTTTTGCAGCAATTTTTGTTACTCCTTTTTTGATAAAGTACACACTACACTTTTACACACGCTGCCGTTGTACTTTTGATTTACGCACACAACTTTTTTCTTGTATTTGTTGTACACTTTTTAGGCGCGCCACCTGATCGCCTCATCTTTGCAGCAAAATTCGAGTCGCAGTCGAAGCGCAATTAATGTTACAGTAATAGAGAAATGCGCCGCGCATATTTACAGCCCTCAATTGTTTGTCACATTGCTAATACTTGTGCACATATTTAAGACATTTGTTTATTAAAACTGCCGATTTTTCACTTTTTTTTTACTTTTGACGCGCCCGGACCGGAGTTAAAAAGAAATATTGTTAATATTGCAATTTTTGCTGCTCTGCTCGCGTCGTCGTCGCGTACACTGTTTCCCAGTGTTGTCCATAGTTTATTTTAAGAAAAGGGCTAAAAATTCCCAAAACGTTCAAAAGTTGTACAGCCAGCGCTGTGGCTGTAAGTTTCAGGGCTGCAAATATATTGGTAATGTCACAAATGTGGTTCGCGAACTAAAAAAATAATAAAACTATTTTTTACATAAAATTAATGTAAAAAATGTGTTATTAAAATCTTTGCTCATGATGGCTTACCAGCTATTAAGAATTCCAGCTACAGAACAAACCCGCGAACAAGTTCAATTTCACCGTTCACTGAACTTGTTCAAATTGACTCATGAGTGAACAAATCAAGCACTTTTAATCTACTTTGCTCCCCAGACACACTAATATAAAAGAGATTTATATAGTGTTAAACTTAGCAATAAACACTTAAAAGAAATGGCTGGTAAGCGACAAGCGACATCGCATCTAGACCACGAGAACTGGGAGCAAGAGGACGAGCCCGAGGAGCGAGGCACATTTAAAACGGCACCGCCAGATGAGCTTAAAGCACGCGTTATTAAAAAGGCCACAAGGCGCCAGGCGGCAACCGGTGCCACTAAAGATGATGATGCCGTTGACAGTCCAAGTAAAAGTGTATTCAGTGGGTTTTCAGGTGCGTTTTCGTTTGTTAAAGCTATCGATTTTATTTAGTATTTTGTTTGGCATTTAGGTTTTGGCAAGCCAGGAAGTGCAAGCGCAAGTGCCGGAAATGCTGCCGGATCGCCCTTTGCGTTTTTAGCTAAACTGCCAGCAACGGCTGCAACTGCAGCGTCAACGGATGCTGACTGCTTTGCGAAACCAAGTAGCAGCACCGATGTGAAACGAACGTCGCTATCAAACATATTTTCGTTGGACGGAAATTTCCGTAATGATTTTCAGACAAGCAGCGCCGCCGCCGGTATAGCATCATCAACAACAACTGCAACGACAACAAGCACTTCTATTTTTGGCAATGCTTCAACTTCTGCTGTCACTACTACAAAATCGCCAATAAAGGCCGCACCAATGTTTAAGTCGACCGTGAATTCTGTGGAGCAGTCATCGACAAAAAATAGTAGTCAGATTAGTGTTTCGATGGAGCATCGCGATGCGCTGCGCGTATTGAATCTGGAGGTTATGAAATTCCTGCAAGAGCACATGGACAAGGATCCACATGTTATACTGACGCCCGTATTTCGTAGTTACGACAGGTTTTTAAACGAGCTGGAAGAAAGATTTTCAACTGAAACTACAAACTCGATAACAGCACCTGCATCAGTTGGCTTCTCTAACAATTCCGTCAACAGCACAGCTACACCATCCACCTCGACGGCTGTGGGCTTTTCGTTCGGCAATGCAAGCACCTCAACGATCTCTGCGCCCAGCGTCACAGCTACAACGTCTCCGGCTGCTGCTGCTACCGGTTTTAAATTCGGCATAGCCAGTAAGACCACCGAAATACCATCGTCATCTTCTCCTGCTGCCGGCTTTTCGTTTGGCATTAAGAGCGCAACTCACACCGAAAAAGCAGCACCGTCTTCGCCTGCTAGTGGCTTCGTCTTTGGAAAGTCGAGCAATACTCCAAGCTCAGAAGTAAAAGCAGCGCCAGCAGCTGTTGGTTTCTCATTTGGCATACCCAGTACTACTGCCACCGAAAAAGCTTCATCGTCTTTAACTGCGGCACCTGCTGCCAGCTTCTCTTTTCTAAAACCAAGCACTCCCGTTTCCAGTGTCAGTGCTAGCGAAACCGCTTCACCGTCTCTGTCTTTTGATAAGAAGCCAAACTGTACCGTTACCAGTGGTGGCACCACAACCACAATTACGGCGCCACTCTTTTCCCTTGGTCCTGCACAGACAACAAACGTTTCACCAACCAAATCAGAGGCAACATCAAGCACAACTCCAGCAGCTAGCATTTTCAGCCTGGGCGTCAAATCCACTGCGACTGACAGCATTAAAGGGGAGGCTCCAAAGACTAGCTTCTTTTTCGGAGCTAATAATAGTGATGCCGCTGATGCCAGCTCGGCGCCAAAATCAAATGGTTTAATCTTTGGCATCAAGAGCTCTGATGATAAGCCAAGCACGTCGGGGTTTACGGGTTTCGGCAAGCCCGATAGCGCCGACGCCGCCAGCGAAACAAAGATGCCAGCCTCAACTGGTTTCTCTTTTGGAAGCGCTACATCGTCATTCTCTTTTGGCAACGTTAAACCACCAACGGCTGCGGATATTCAAGCTGCCGAAAAGGAAGAGGAGGATACTCCACCGGTAGTACAGTTCAAGCAGGTAACAAAGTACAACTTGATTTGATTTAAACACATTAATTAAAATATTTTGCAATAACGGCAGGTCGTTGAGGACGATGCCATATATTCGAAGCGCTGCAAAGTGTTTGTCAAAAAGGGTACAGATTATACTGATCGCGGTGTGGGTACTCTGTACTTGAAGCCGGTCAAGGACACAGAGAAGACACAGTTGCTGGTGCGCGCAGACACTAATCTGGGTAACATTCTGGTTAATCTCATACTGACCAAGGGTTTGCCAAGCCAGCGCATGGGCAAGAACAATGTCATGATGGTCTGCATACCTACACCCGAGGAGACGAAGCCTTTGTCCATTTTATTGCGCGTCAAAACTGCCGAAGAGGCCGATGATCTATTGGAGCAAATCAAGAAGTATACAGTCTAGTCTGAACAACATTGGTTTGACGACTCGTACATTTATTTTATTGGATCGTGTTAACATCAACATATTATGGAAAATAAATGAACGCATAAAAAATTTATAAGTTCTTGAGCGTTGCTAATCCACCTCGGACACAATAACCTTTGCATCAATCAGATCCTTAAAATTAACATTCAAATTTGGTGTCGCATTAAAAGAACTTTCACAACTGTTGGAATATTGTCGCAGTATATGGCTAATGCCTCTGGGACAGGCTGTAATATAGTGCAGGATTTTAGAATTTAGAATTTCAGAATAGTAGATTGAAAATAATTACCGATTACATGAATTGTTATTTTCTTTGTGCGTCGATTAACATAAGAACAGGTTCCAGCCATGTAATCGGTGTAAGAAGATTTTGAGTTTTTGGACTCTTCTTGATTTCTGTATTTGGCCAACTTGAAAATTAAGGTTTCACCTATATTTGGCAAGTTATCTAATGCAACCGCATTTTGCAACATATCCAAGATAAAATCCAGTGACATATCATTTTTTTCGGGTACAGCTTGTACATCTGTGCTATCCGAATCATCCAAAATAGTGTCATCCAGCACCATAACGTCATCTTCAGAATCAGATGTCAGTAAACTCTGCTCAGCCAGTTCTGTGGGTTCTTCAGATACTGGCTCTTCTTCTAGTACAGTGGTATTCTTTTCCACTTGACAAGGTGATGCAACTGGCGTTGGTATTTTCTGCACCACTTCAGCATCCGCTACAACTTGAGTTGATGTTTCTGCTTCTTTTACAGGCGATTCATTCTGGGTCTCTGGAGATTTATGACTTATTGGCGGCGGTATAATTATATTTTCTAATATTTTAATTGGATCCGATTTGCGTGGAAGTTTAAACGTGCGCACTGTGTTGACATCCAGTTCCATAAGCGGACAACGAAACTCCACGTCAATTGCAGCTTCTGCAACTACTGCTGTGAAATTTTCTGGCTCCGTTCCCATTGCATCATCCTGGTAGATAATGTGATTATTGGTAGTGTTCGGTGCCCGAACAAAACTTAAATTTCCAACATCTGTATTTGTTGCTTGCAAATGGATTGATTCAATTAGCGGGGCTGTTGCTTCAAGCGGCTCCTCCTCGAGTTCTTTTTCGGGCTCCACATTTTGTCGCTTGGATTTGTTTTTCTTCGCACTTTTGCCATTTAGTTCAATTGAAGTGTCTTTCTTTGGAGCAAGCTCCAAAAATGTTGCGTCATCTGCTGCAACGGGTTTGCATTTGGAACGCTTGGGAAAATTGGGTGTGGAGCTTATTAGCTCTTTTTCTGTTTCCACCGAACGATTCTTGCGTTTTCTGCTTACTTCGGCCGCGTTTTGAATGGTGCAGTTTTTTTGCGCTTCATCAAAATTCAATGTAAATGCCTTCAGCGACACGGCTGCTTTGAGTACCATAATGGACTCTTTAGGTGGCAGATAACATCCATCGTTGGTCAACAAGCTAATGTTATTCTATTCGATTTTAATCTATTATAAATAAATGCAATTCAAATCGACACCTTGAAATTAACTTACCAGCTGAAACAATTTTTGAATGTGATCCTGCAGATCCTTGACGTTCGACCATGTTGTATCAATCAAAACTAAAGAACAGCTGCGGGCGTCAGCAAAATAGTTGGATAGATCCAACTTCATAGCAAAATCGTCCATACTTATTGAAACATACTTCAAACAATGGTGTATGTGTGTGTGTATGCATAGTGCCATCGGCATATCGATGCGAAATGTTATCGATTAAAATACCAACGTTTACGAACATCACAAAGGGTATATGTGTGAAGTTTCTATAGGCAGATTATTTCTGAAGCACAAGTGAAAAAGTATAAGCCAAAGAGAAACTTCTATAAAAATTGACAATAACGTTATGAAAATATAAATAACATGATTGCAAATACTCTATACAATAAGAGAGATTGCAAGAGTATTGTAGTTACAGGGTACTTTGCAACAAGCACACGCAACTAGTGAGTTCTCACACGCTCAAAGTATCGATACATTGAACATCCCTCGAACAAAAATAGCCCTTCCACTTCTTATATACTACTACTCCAAACGAAAACGAAAACAAATACTTTCTTATCATATTTAATTAGAGTTAATCACTGTTATTCATAGTTAGGCTTAGTATGTGATTATCGTTGGGCGCGATTACTCCCGAAAACGCACTCGCGAATTTGGTGATGATGAGTAACGGCAAGAATAACACAAACTCACACAGCCATACCCAAGGCCATGGTGCTGCTGAAGCCAATACGAGTGGGACTGCAGCAGTGGGAACCAACCAGGGATTGCAAGCACTCAGCAGTTTGGAGCAAAGTATGTATAACAGTGTTTAAGTTTATTTTGACATTCAACAAAAGATATCGCAATTAAAATAAAATATAACTTTGACATAGCTCCAACTAATTATCCCTTTTTAAATATTGTGCAGCTGCAACAACAAAAGCAGCTACAAAAGAAAAGCGCAACTGGTTTCACTCATTGACCAGGCGCAAAAAGTCTGACTCATCTTTAGTCAGTTCGGGTTCAACAGTTGCAGCTGGCGCGCATTCATCGCAGCTGCATACAAATAATAACAATGAATCCATTGGTGGGGCCATCGAAGCAAGTTGCAGCACAGCTGCGTCCGTTGGCAGCAGCAGTATTGGCGGCGCACTGCGCAAGCGTAAGGACAAGAAGAACGTATTTTCGCGGCTTGGTAAGAAAATGGGACTGGGCTTGAGTGCACTACGCAACTGGCACTCCATGGGCGATGACTGCGATTGCGATGGCGGGACTACTGATGCAATGTACGAGTTTTTGTCGCCAACCATTCGTATTGAGCCGACATTGCCATTTACGCATGATTATACGCGGTTCATAAGTAAAAAATGGCTGGAGCGACAGGATTCCCCCAACGAGGTCATGCACAAAGCCTGTTCGGAAATGCTCAAGTATGTTTTTATTTGTGTGTGTTAACTTGTTGATGAATCATGTACGTGACAAATGTTCTTTTCTTTATGTTTGATTTGCAGTCAAGTTTGGTACTGGGGCGAGATTTCCCGGCGCGATTCCCAGCGTCAGCTGAGTGACAAGCCAACTGGATCGTTTTTGGTACGAGATTCGGAAATGAGCGGTTCACAATTTACGCTCAGCTTTCGCATTATGAACGTTACATTGCATTATCGTTTGGAGTATCGCGATCAGTTTTGGCACTTCGAGGAATTGCAATATGGCTCAATTGTCGAAATGATTGACGACATATTGCATCGCTGCACAAATGACAATTTTGTGTGCTTTGTAAAAGTGCCCAACGAGATGCAGCCGCCGTTTCCAGTGATACTTAAGTATCCGCTCAGTCGATACTTGAATATGCCTAAACTGCAGGATCTCTGCCGTCGTGTTCTGCAGCGTCAAATGTCCGTTGCTGAGCTGGCCAAACTGCCAGTGCCGGCCCAAATGCTGGAGTATCTAAGCGTTGAGCGTGAATTGGTATTTCAAAGCTAGGCATTACACTAAAGCTGGTATAAGCTTTAATCAATGTGAACAACCAAAGAGGTTACAAAGGCAGCTGCATCAAATATAGATGTTTTAAACTTGATTTTCTTGAACATTGATCAGAGATATGCGCGTGTTGCATTTTGGCAAACACTCACGACTTAACTTTTTTAAAATCTGTACTTTCTTATATATTTGTATGTAGAAAACCTAATTTATAGTGATTTATGAACAGTTCTATTGTTTTTCTCAAATTTGTATACTAAGTCGTGATGTGTTTTGATTTATTAATGTGAACCATCCGTCAAATTCAAGAAGGCCATAGTGTTTCAAATCATTTTTGTACACAAACACACCTAAGCGTTTTAAACACGCACACAAGAATATTGATATAATACACCATACCTTACCATCACATACATATATGCATGTTTTAACTCTATAACTGTATTACCTAAGTATATTTGTGTTCATAAATAGAATACGCATAAGTATGTATGTTATTATTGGCCAAAATTAGTGTTATTAACTTGATTGCCCTTGTTCTTGGTCAAAAGTCTGTACGCACATTTTGATATTGAAACTAATTTATAGTTAAATCCATCTATTAAAAGTATTTATGAAAATTAAATTTAAATACATATTTCAATAAGATTAAGATCTAAACTCAATGGAGCTAAAGATATTTTGTGTTAAATTTGCATTTGATTCCTAACAAACTCTTGCTAATATACTGTACTATATATATAGTACAAGAACTTGGCAGAATATATTTAAATATACTTATATTGTTACATTGGGTATTGAATAATTTTTTTTGACGAGCAGTATGAATAAATTATGTTTGCATATATTTTATCAAAATAAAATGAAATTAAAGTGAATATACTTGTGATTAACTGCTATCTTCACTACTGCTTATCTCAAATTTATCCTCTGTCTGTTCAATATCGGGCTCCGTAGAATCGTATATGCGATAGGCCTTGAAATTTCCCACCTTTTTTCCATCCACATAGTTGTAGCTGTAGAAACAGATGCGGCACATATACGCGGGATCGTGCAACTGCCTGCGGGACTGTTCCACAATGAAGTGATAGCCGCTCGTGCCGCAAATGTAGCACGATCGTCTATTTAAGTTGTTAACGGCGCGTAAAATTGGATACGAATTGCGAGAGTTCGGTCTAACAATCTCCACTTGGGAGAAAACAAACAAATGCTCACAATTGGCATGATGTAGGTATTGCAATGGGGTGCCCAGTCGAACGGTGAGATCCAAGAAACGTGTCGACTCCATTGTAGCAACCTTAAGTACTTCGTCCTGAAGACCCTGCGCTGTGCGTGCCCATTCCAGCACGGTTTTTGAATAATCACAATTTTTTGGATTGCGTGTATCGTTGTAGAATGTGCCATTGATGAAAAAGTAGCCAGGATCTGTCTCCAGAACAGGCAGCGGCGCATCAGGCTCTCTGCTTATATCCACAAATCGTTTGCCATTGCAAATGCAGGAGATTTTGTCTCGCAGTTCCGTCAAATAGTTGCTACCCAGGCACTTGAATTCCTCGGCAAAAACTGGTCGCTCCAGTTTGAAGTGACGATGTGCAGCACGAGGCGGTCGATAGACGCGTACAGTTATTTCCAGATCAAATTCATCGTCAGACCCCATTGTTTCTACATTGGCGTTGGTCACCGATTCAGAAATCAAACGGTAACTATATTGTGTACGTGTAAATGGACTTCCACGTGAATGAGCCTTATGCTCCATTATTCCTTTGTATGTTTTGGGCAAATTTCCTTCGATTTGTGGATTTGGCTTGATGTAACGACGTGTCTCAGGCCCCGGATTAAATGTGTAAATTGGACTGTCGTCTGGCGCATCTAGCAGTGCTAATGAACAGCTTTCTTCCACATCCGGTGGGACGGGTGAATTCAATTGAAAATAAAAGGGCATTTTCTCTGCGCCCTCGTTTGGAGTGCCTATTTGGCTTATATATTCGTCAAGAAATTCACGTAGGTTTATAGGTGGTAGCGGTTTCTCGAGAACGTGTTCCATTTTACTGCAAAGATATTTGTTTTTAAGTTTTAGAAGAGCTTAATACCTTGTGGAGAAGTAAAAGCGAACTCGTGATACGAGCGATTCATGCATGCATAAAAACATACATTTCACTGCTCTTTCCCAAATTTGTTTATAGCGTCCCTGTAACTGATATTAAGCTTAAGTGTTTGAGGCTTTAGTTCTTCTGGCTTCTGATCCTCTTCAAATTTTTCTTCTTGTGGCAGATTTTCTATGTAGACACGTTCAAAAACGATGACTTTATCGGATTTATTCACGTATTTATACTGCTGTCGGCAAACTGGCTCGTACAGTGGATCCCCAAATACGCTGTCGGTGTCTTTCTCGAAAAAAACGTTGGTGCCCAATGCAACGTCATAAGATCCTGGAAATGTTTCATGAATTGCTTATAGTAATTGCAGGCTGTTTTTATGCACGTGTCGCACCTTTGAAAATGTTACCATTTATTTCGGCCATGGGCGTTTCGCTCTCAACACCAATTATTCGAATGGCAGCATCTTCGTGCTTCAGTTGATGTGGTGCAAGTTGATTTTTGAAGTCGGCATATACCAAATATTCTGTTTCTTCGTACTCCGAGTCTGAATCGCTCATTGTAAATGGAAGGTAGGTTCTATTTTCGCAGCTATTAAATCTGATTGATATCGATAGCTATCGTAGCAAACGATAATGATACTGTGCAGTCTCTAAAAACAAGGCGAAAAATATATTCGCTGCAGATTTTCTGCGTTGACTAAACTGTTTCTGTGAAAAAGTGTCAGGCTGGAGTAAATACAGAAATAATATTAAATTTAACTCTTGCGGTTTATTTCCGAAAGTAGATGCGACTGAAACTTTAACAACTTAAGTGTCAAAACTATCAAAATCCAATAAAACAAAAAGTTGTCTCAGTCGGCAGTAGCGTGTGTGGATAACCATTAGACTGCGGCCATTTTGAGCGAACACAGAAACGTCAGCAGCAGCGCCTTGCCTTTTATTTTGACGTAAGTGGTGGTTTTTGTGTATTATATGGATGCAATCGTTTAAATATATAAATTTTGAATGCACACAAACGGGCAGCTCACTTATTGACTGTTAGAAACCGGAAATTAGCAACACACAAAAAACGTAGAATGAATATTAACCCAAGCGTTACTCTTTAATAATCAAATTCGCTCTTGCAGTACGCTCTCTTTGCAGTGAATTACGATAACGATAACTACCACAGTGCCGCTGCAAGCTTTTACGCGAAAAGGTTCAGCTTACTAAACGTAAACAAAGCACCAAAGTTAAAAACAAAAACAAGAAAACACTTTGAAATGGCCGATGAAGATATTACTTTAAACGAAGATCAGCTCTTGGAGTCGCTGGAAGAAACAAACGGTGAACAGGAGCCTGAAATTGTGACTGAAACCGAAGTAAGTTTTGATCGCCAACAAACCAGTTTTAATTTCGCCTTGAATGCAAAAGCACTGGAATTCGCAGAAAAAGCTTTATTGCAAAGCTTACGAACAAAGCGGCCGCCATTTTCGAAGCGTCCCCTTCATTCACAATTTCGCTTTCTAGCTGAAACACACATATCTTTTTAAACATTTAAATCAAATTGAAGTTTTTATAAATTACTTAATTTTGCAAAATTTAATAAATACTTAAGGAGGAGGGCAGCATGCAGATCGACCCAGAACTGGAGGCCATTAAGGCACGCGTCAAAGAGATGGAGGAGGAGGCTGAAAAGATTAAGCAAATGCAATCCGAGGTAGACAAACAAATGGCTGGCGGTTCAACAACTGGTTTGGCAACCGTGCCGCTTTCACTTGAAGAGAAGCAGGAAATAGACACAAGGTCCGTCTACGTAGGTAATGTAGATTACGGTGCATCTGCCGAGGAGTTAGAGGCACATTTTCATGGTTGTGGCACAATCAATCGTGTTACCATACTTTGCAATAAGGCTGATGGACATCCCAAGGGTTTTGCTTATATTGAGTTTGGCTCCAAGGAGTACGTTGAGACTGCACTGGCCATGAACGAAACACTTTTCAGAGGGCGTCAAATAAAGGTCTGTCTGCTTAGTATGTTTATGTAAAGAGTGTCTTTTAACTCTTTTTTTTATTAACTTTCAGGTTATGTCAAAGCGCACTAACCGACCCGGACTCTCAACCACAAATCGTTTTGCACGTGGCAGTTTCCGGGGCCGAGGAGCACGCGTGTCTCGCTCCTGCTGTCACTCCACTTTCCGAGGCACTCGACGCGCAATGTAAGTCAATTGGCCATAATCTATAAACCATGATATGTGCTAATTCCGGTCTGTTTTTCGTTTCAGAAGAGGTGGTTACCGTGGACGCGCAAATTACTATGCGCCATATTGATTATTGTTTTTGCTTAACTTATAGTAAGGTAAGTTGACTGATTTCATTCGTAAATAGTCTCAGTGAACATGCATTTGTGATAGGAAAATGGCTCAATTCGTATACGATTTGAAACATTTTTCAATAATCATTTGAAAACTGTGAATCCATATACTATATGTTGTCCGCTTCCAAAACATGGTTATAACTTTCCTTAATCCACGTATATTGCACATTGACGCAACAGCTTGTTAAGCTCTGACTAACTAATTAAGCTAATGCACCAAAATATTTTCGTAAAAGGTGCTCTAATACATGCACATTTTAATCCATACCTAGACACATTTGTGTTAGTTCATTCTTGTCAGTGTGACGCATTCTTAATCTATCCGTCTGTTACCTCTGTTATTTGTATCTTAAACATTTTCGTGGATCGGGGGCACTTAAATAACATTTATATCGTTTGATTTTTAACACAATTCTTTAATCCAATAAATATTTGATTTCAGATTTTTTTAATGTATAATTTCAAAAAACATTTTATTGCCAAAACTTCTTTGTAATAAATACAAAAAAAAGAACATGCAAGAATACGCCACCTTAAAAAAATAAATAAAATATATTATACATGAAAATAATAATAAAAAAGAACAGCAGCAACAAAAAAAATATATATATATCCAAAATAGGCGCAAAAAAGATGAAAACCTATAAAATGATAATCAAAAAGGAAAAACAAAAAAATAAAAAACTTAACTTGGCTATAATGTTTTTTGAAGCACCCAACACCACAAACACCCCTTTATTACACTTTTTAATTTTTCTCAAATCAATAATATATATACATTTATATATAAATATATATATTAACTGCCTAACAACAAAAAAAGAAGAGAAAAAAGTTGGTAGCAAAAAAAAATAAAAAAAAGAAGACAAAAGAAGCATAAAATAAAAACAAAGAAAAGAAGTTCTAAAGATGGCAAGACAAAAAAGAAGAGGACAAAAAAATGGTTTAAAAAAGATATGATAAAAATGCAGATATGGAAAAGATGAAAACTCCCAAAAAATAATAAGTATCATAAAAAAATGAACCAAGATTTCAGTCTTGTTTATGTATTCGAAAAAAAAAACATAAGTTGACAAGAAAATTGATAATACCGAAAAGATGAAGAAATATAAACAAATTACAACAACATTTCTATGCCTTTCCTTTGGGTGGGACAAGGTAGGGAGCACAAACGAATAGAAGGTGAGAGGAAAATATCGAAAGCAAAACCAGTAACGATGGAAGTTTCACAGATTGGACAGTTTGCAGCGTTTATAATAAGTTTTATTTTATAGGTGTATTCAACTATATGGAATGACCGTGTGTAAAAACTAAATAAAATAAAATAAATATAGAAAATAAACAGTTCAAATTGGCTTTAAAGCTTGCTATTATACGGTTTTTATTTCAATTTCAAACAAAGTGCGGAACCCAAAGATACATTCTATGATCGTAGCATTTAATGCTCGGAATCACAAAAGTGTGCAAATATTATTGCGATGGTGGAAAAGATTCACTCGATTGTTCTACTACGTATTTGTTTTTTTGATTTTTTTTTTAGATGACGCTATTGCAAAGGACTGCCTTAGTCGCTTAGTTCTTCTTCAGGATGGCAGCCTGGACAAGAGGCAGATTCTTGCTAAGGAAACACTTGAAGCCACGATAGGCCCAGGCGCTGGCAGTTGACTTCTGCTCGTTCTTATCGGCGCACTTCTCAATGTCAGCTTTCAGCATGGTCTTGTCCTCACGTCCCTGGCCCAACTGTGCAACCAGATTGTCAACCTTGAAGCCCTTGGTGTCCTCGAACAGATCGAATTTGTTGAAAATGCACTTGATGTAGTTGCGGGTGATCTCATCATCGGGATATTCGAAGGCCTTGTATTTGGCAACCAACGCCTCGGTCACCTTGTTGGATTCGGCGCACTCCTTGCGCACCTTCTGCAGATCCTCAGCAGTGCGGACCTTGTACTCGACAGCGGAAGCCTACATGATTAAAATTTAGATTACACTTTTGGTTAGCTTGACAGGCTCGCTTCCAATCTTACCAGGCCAATCAAGGCGCAAAGGAGAATGGCAACGGAGTTCTTCATATTTGCAGGATGTTTGTTTGTTTATTGCTTATTTAAAATCAGACAATTTGCTTGCTTGCTTGCTTTCCCAGAGAGAACTAATGATTGACTGCTGTTGTGGCCTGGCTTTTATACCTTTGATATGGGAGGGGGGGGCCCCACGATTAAAGGTCCGAAGTGGGGACAACGACGATGTCGGCTTAATTTTGAGTGGCGCTCAATTGAATTTCGCTGTCGTGCAATTTAAATTTGATATGGAAAATTTAACTCGGCTTTAAAGTCTCATAGTATGGATATTTTTTTTCGCATTTATGTTGATTACCATAAAATACTAAACCAAGTCACTGATTAATTTTAGTTATTGTTCTTATTGCCTCTGCTTTATACATATTTATTACACTTTACAAAGATTTTGTCTGTCGCTGAGTGGGAGGGCATACAAATTTATTTGTTTGTGTTATTGCACTTGAACAAATTGTCCAAATTATGTCAAATAAGATGGGTTTGACCTCCGCTTAAGCATTATTATTGCACATATGTATCTATGTGTGAACATATATATGTAGGTAGCACTCTCATCATAATCAGCTTAATCCTCACTTATCTTGTTAAACAACCAACCCACATAGCCCAGCTCAAGAGATGGAAAATTTTTAGCTTAGTTGCTTTGCGGTTACTTGATGTGCGTATGGAATTGGGGTTTAAGAGTAAAAAGATTTCTTGTCGAACTAAATTCGAAAACAAAGTTAAAGTTGGAACATTTAATGGACAAACACGATAAAAATATTATAAAAGACAACGATCTCAAATCTCAATAAATTAATTAAAGTTTCTTATATAACGAAGTCTGCTAACTTTTATGCGGAGGCTCTGCTATATAGTTCGAAATCATGTCGAAGTAGTGGGTTAGGTTCAAAAACCATTATGCTTTGTTTTAAGAATGGCTTCTAATTTTTTATAATGTATATAAATTTAATAAGCTAGCTTTAAGCAAAATATAAACCAGTCGAACATCCAAGAAAACAACTACGCTATGGAGATAACTCGTATTAGAATTAGTTTTCAATTTAACCACATTTGCTGGGTTCTGTACATGGGTTCGTTGTATAGATATCAACGTTATAGGGAAATTCGTAATATGAAAATTCGACTGTACTAAGGAAATAAAGTAAACATTGAAGTTAATAAGTTTTGGTTGGGTTCAGGTGAAGATTTGGTGAACTGTTCATTAATGGTTAGTTTCTGAAAGTAAGCTTAAAAGCCAAAGAATAAAACGGTTTATCGTTGTCTGTCCTTCATTTTAGGTCTCAAGCATGGAGATTTAAACAGCTTTGGTGACGAAACCAGTTGCACGTAAGCTTAACTTAAATTAAAAACGATCAGATAACAATGCAATATATATTTCATAAGTCTAAAACCGCATCTAAGATTCTGCAATCCAAAAACGATCAGATAACTTTATAATATATTTTCCATGCGAATGCTTGCGTTTGTACCTTTAAGAACATATATATTCCTTCCTTTAAATTATTATGATTTCTGATAATGTCCACCCCACTTTTTTTAGTTACTCAAAATCTGGATCTTTTCTTAGTATCCCCATTTTTGTTGTTGGTGATCATGATGATCATGATAATGATGATGCTGCATTTGTTGCTGACTGTGATTTAAATGAGCATTAATTGAATTGGCAAAATTACGTTGACTCTAATACATGCATACAACATACAATGCATGTCCCACTTGTATATATTTGTTGTATGTCTGCTGTTCAGTTCACTACACTAGTCCACCCCTCTCTCACCCTTCCCATTCCACTGGCAATTCCACTACCCGTACTCAGTGATCCCGCTTATTGTTGTCCATAATCGCACACACACACTCGATTATTATTTTCTACTCGAATGTTCTCATATTTATGTATGCTCGCTAGACGATGTCGCGACGCGGACTACGATGGGAACGAACAAAGGCAAACAATTGGTTTTGTATTTGGATCCATGGAGGAGGAGGAGGAGAAGAACAACACCCATAATTCAGAATAAAACTTTCCACTGCAATTTGAGTTCATATTTGTCGCCTGATTTTCTAGAATTTTGGTTTGTTTATGTCTAGCAGTAAGTACGGGCAGTTTATCGTAGTAATCAAAACAAAAGAGTTTAGTTTTTTGTATACATTTATAGAAATTGTTTTAAGCATTTGATTTTTTATTGTAAACATCATATATGTATGTATGCATATGTATTTGGGCTAAGCATAATCAAGTATCATATGTGTTTAAGCAATGAATTGTGCCCAGGCAATAATGTATGCATGTATGTATGTATGTATGTGGCTATATTATCATTGAACTGATCATCACAAAATCATAGTAATAATAATTTTAATCATAAATTAAAAATCACAAGATGCATTTGAATAATAATAATAATTAAAGTATAGAGTTGAAGTACAGGAATTTTTAGTTTCAAGCAGTTCACAATTCATATAAATATATTTCAACTTAGATCCTTTGCGTTGATAAATTCTTAACTTTTCAAATAATAATATTTTAAGCAAATCGAATTAACTATGTAATTATATTATGCAAAAATAAGCTAACTCACTCTCTCTACATTATATTTTCATTTCTTTTTTGACAGAATTTCACATTTATGTTGTATACATAGGCATAATGTAAGGTATATAAACTTGGATGTCTCAACTCAAGAAATTAAGTGTGTGCATTAAACAGATTGTTCTACGAAACATACATTTATACGATAGACAGCATCACACAAACAGTAATTTATGGAAACATTGTTAATTTAGCGTTTAAGTACAGTTGCAAAAAAAATATAAATCGCAAACTTCGAAGTAACTTTTTCTGAAAGAATAAACATCTAGTTTTGCAATTTTCGGCAAGTGGATATTTTTTTATAACGCTTAGAACTTCCCCTTAACATAAATTATATTACTAAACCAATACGATAATTGTTACATTTGGTTTACCTTTATGCGTTTTGAAGAAGAGGTAAAAACATTTCAAAGAAATAGTAGCAACAAATCTACTTGTTCTACTTGTACACATAGCATTCAGAAAGTGACAAACCTATAAATTTAGCTAAATTAAGTGTTTTACTATTTAAGTAGATTTGGTGCTATTATATCCTTGGACTGTTTTTATCACTTAACACATAAATATGATAAATAATCTAAAAATTATCATATCAGTTTAATAAGTAATTTACATTACGGGAAAATTACTCACTTGAACGAATACTACATTTTTGAATTTTGATCTGCAAGTAACTTGCAGTTTTTTTTGTTTTTTTTTTTTTTTTTTTGCATCTGTATGTTTTTTGTTTGCTTATGCTTGTTGCTGTGTGCGAACGAAAATTTTGTTGTTTATTTTTCTGGAATGGGTCGAAGTGTGGCCAGCTCGATTTTATTTGGAGGCACCAGTGCCGTCTCCAGTTCTGGCATTTCGGGTATGGGATCACGCCAGTAGTTAAAGTTTGAGAACTCCACGGCCACTTCGTCATGCTTGACGGGTGGAAACAGTTGATCCACAATATAAGTCATGCTGCAGTACCTGCAAAAGTATGTGTGGAAAAAAAAAATGAAGTCAACAACAATATAGAATAAGCAAAATGACAAAAGTTATGCAACTGAACTAGATGGATTGCATTGGCCTTGATCGCCTAAGCGTATGCCACACAAATTTGCAGCGCAATCTAACCTCAAACTGACAACATAACCTCACAAAAACATGTTTACATAAAAAAAACCTCTAACTATTGCCACATTCCACGCCAAAGTGAAAATATCTAATAACAGCAAGAGTACGCACGCATTTTATTTGTGTATAAATATGCAATTTTATATATATAGTATATTAAAATAGATCTTCTAGATCAATAAACAACTTAAACTCTATGCTTATGTTAAAGAAAGCAAGAAAGCTTTCAAATTTTTTGATTGCTTTAGCTCTTAGAACTAAGAATAGCTTGTTTTGAGCATTCGCTTACAAAGCCTCTGCTCGCTTAGAATTATGATACATTTTTGTGGAAGAATAAGCTATCAAAGCGTACTTCCAATACCACAAAACTATCAACTAATAAGACATATAGAAACTTAACAATATAACATTCTCATATCACAATTGAAATTTCTAGCCCTTCCTTAACTGATTAATATACATTTGGTGTTTTATCATTTGCCCATTTGGGTGGTGAGGAGAGCAGTATTTCATTTTTGGCACCATGATGATTTATAATGAGGTTCATATTACGTTCATGAACATCATCATCAACATCATTGGCATTGTCAAAGTCAGAGTCGGACTCATCCTCATCATTGTCATGATTATCACTGGGTTGTCGCTCAACGTCCACATCGAAGTCATCGCTAAATTGTAGCTCCTCCTCCAAATCCTCATTGTCGAATACATCGGTGCGATATTCGTATTCATCGTTGTGCAGCATCAACGGAAAATATTCATCGACTTCGAGCGACTGATTGATGTAGCCGCTGTATAAATTTGACAACCAAAATGCTTCAGTTGAATTTGTGCACTCTCAACAAAGGGTTTGATTTGCGATTGATTGTATGAATAATAATGAAGTTAGTTCCTACACAGACATAGAATGTGAATACATATAACCTTAACCTATATACCTAACATTGCATATTATGGGGTTAAACACGATGCGATTTGTTTATGGCGATTTCGAATGTGGCATGAACTAAAGCTTAATAGGCTTTCATAGATTTAAGCTCACTAGAAACTATTTAATGAGTCTTGAATGAAGACACCAGGCACCAATTATTGAAAGGATAGATGTGTAGGCTATTTTGGTTGGAGATCTCTACTTACGATGATTGGAATGTTTGGGTCAGCTCGTGCTTTAGCTCGCCTTTGGTATTGATGGTGAAAATACGCATGATTGGTATGCCAACGGCACGATATGCCCACACATCCTGCAAAAACACGAGTTAACGTAACACTATTTCGAATAAAAAAGAAATAACGCTTACATTTATGCGATTGCCGTAGCCGGCATAGAAGGGTTCCTTGTCGGGGAACAAATCACGAATATCCGTCAAACAGGCGATCTTAAATTGTTCCGGCTTCTTTTCAATCACTTCGCGATGAAATGCCGATATCAATGATGTGGGGTTCAATAGCAATGGTCCATCTGGTAGCATAACATTACCCTGACGAATCGAGCGTAAATATTCGCGTGTCACACGTGACTGTCCAATGGCACGGGCCGACAGATAGAGCAGCTTATAGCCATTCTGTTCAATTTTGGAGAAGAGCTGTGCAACGCCCAATTGGGCCCAATCCTTGCCGACCATCGGCAATATGTGACCCAAGACATCGGACTTGGTGATGGTCCCATCAATATCCGAAATGACAACCTTATCATTGTGCTTCCAGCGGAATAGATAACATTTGCAACGGGTAGTGCCCTGATAAGCAGTTGTCACACTAAACTCAATCTCATTGATGCCCTCCTTGAGATTGAGTTTTTTCTATAAGAAAGAGTATAAAGTTATTAAGGCAATAACATTAAGAGTATTTGATTACATACAATGGCCGCCGAGCTAAGACGCAACGTTTTCTTGTAGCGCTCCTTGGTTTCATCGCTCTTGTTGGAGCCCATGGTCATCGCCTCAAGGTTGTCCACCAAAGCGGAAGTGTTTTCGGCATTTATCAAAGAATCACTTTTGCTTAGCGTAGGATCGCTTATTTCCGGTGAATTGGGACGTGATGTTTGTGTGCTTACAGCGGCTTGATCACCATCTAAAAATTAAAGGAAGATTAGCAAAGGACACAAGAAGCATAAGAAATCAGTTTGTCTCTTACCTTTCTCATCTTTTTCAGTTAGACTCTTGCGGATGTAAATGCCTTTGTTGTTATCCTGATTGGGTGCAGCATCCTGAGATCGTCGCCAGCTCCACCAGGAACGTTTGGTTTGACCAACATTGTCCGTTTGGTTTGCAGCTTCTGGTTTCTCATCGCCTGGAACTCTAGGCGTTGGCGATATAAGCTGCTTGATGTCTTCCTGCACAGCAACACAAACAAAATAAAACACAAATATAAAAAAATTTAATACCCGAAATGAAAGTTGTGTTGTTCTTAAAATATTTGAATTTTTGATACCAAACGTTGACATAAATAAAAAAAAAAAAAAACAAACAAAAAATATAAATGAAATTTAGGTGTTTCTCTTATGACTGTAAATACAATTGTGGCATTAGTCAAAACTTACTTCGGTTAGATTTTTCTGGAATGTGATCATTGTCATGACAATAGTACATGCAGCAATCCAGGTATAATATTTGTCATGAAGGCGCACAACTAGATTTGGCGATGCGAACATTTGTGGATTTTTGCACACCTTCATGGTGATGGTGATGATCAGGGGATACAGCGGAGCGGAGCGGCAGGCAAGGCATGAGCAATGTTTATAGTTATTGTTAATAAGTGCAGTGCTTTGTAGCGCAGTGTTCTTGTGGGGTACAATAGTATCGAATGAATACAAGCTAAAAAACTATCGATAATAGGCAAATTGCAAATTGTACTGAATACCCCCAACGCAATTTATGTTGCCTGCAATCAGAACTACCGATAGTTTTGCAGTTCCACACAAAACATTTGAAAATACATGTCGAGTACTTACATCTGCATAGGTGATTAGATTACGATCAAAATCCTCATGTGAGGGTTGTGCACCATTCTCTGGCATGCCGCACGTGGACATGGCCGCAAAATCCAAATAACTAGTTCAAAATCAACCAAGAGAAAATGATGTGAACTCTTTAAATAAGTAAATTAGTTTAGCAGCTGCTCACTTCTTGTTATCTGGCAAAGGCGCCATCCGTTTACTCTCATCGAAGTCAGAGTCTAGGCTTTTTTGGTTGTCCTCCAGGGAGCTAGGTGAATGGGGCAAACTGGTGCCATTGCCACTTTCACGATCCTCATCGCCGCTTTGAGTTTGCTTCGAATCCTTGGGTTTGGGACTGGGAAAGTAGAGAGCTGCCATTTCGGGATCCATTGTGCCAGCATCCAGATCAGACAGGTAAATATCACCGGCTTCGGTAACACCCTCCTTGCGCAAACGATTTGCCCGCTTCATAAAGCTAAACATACTGCTGAGCATTGACGTGCGACGCTCCTCAGCGACAAGTTTCTCCTGCTCCGCCGTCGGCAGTTCACCCCATTTCCACAAAGCGCTGTTTTCATTATCGGCATTTTCATGATGACGCTGACCACGCATAGTCGTCTCCAGCTCACTGTCGCTCTGTATGGGAGTCGAGGGTCGACCGGCGCCGCGAACACCGCCTGAAGCGCCCATACTTGTCGGTGTGGTTATCTCTGTGTCACTAAAGAAGTGAATATCAAGATCGTGACGTGCAACAGTCGTTGGCGTCATGTGCGTTTGCGTCATTTCACTGGCAGCCGTTAGCAATGGTGCCGATGAAACTGCCTGCTCCTCATTGGACGACGAGTTTGTGTTTCTTGAAACGCTCGCGGGTGCATCAATCTCATCAATATTGCTGACCTTTGACGAGCAAAGAGAGATAGCATCTGCGTTGCCGGTATCAAATCCCGCGGCACTGCCAGCAGAGCTACTCGAGGATGTTTTACGTTGAGAGTTCTTCTTTTTCATTTGTGACTTCTTGCGTCGTTTCTTGGTCTTGGTTTTGGCATCATCCTTGTTGGTGGTCTCGGTATTAATAACTGGCGTAGCTGAATTTCCACCGCTTGGTGTTGTCAACAACACCTCCGGCTTAACTGAAGTTTGAATAAGTTCCATTTGAGGTTTGGTTTCAGGTTCTGGTTCTGGTGCCGTTTCGATCGGCTTCGTATCTGGTAGCTTCTCTGACTGCTTTTTGTCCAGAAATAGCTCTTCATGCTCGGCCCATTCCTGCCGCATTTTCTGTGTAGTGTACTCCTTGAGCTTATCAACCAAGTTGCGTCGCTCCAGCATGTTATCTGTGTGTCTGGAGTGATAAGGTGCTTATTAGAGTATATCTGGTATGATATGGAAATGTTTTTAAATTCTTTTCAAGCATGCAAAGCAATTCTACCTGCGCTGTGTGTAATCCGAGGCTTGGTTCTCGAACTTGCTGCCTTCGGCGATATTCTCCTTAGGCTCATCCTTGGACAGATCAATGGAGTTGCGACGCGGCATTGGCAAAGGGATTTGCGATTCATCGCTAGCGCTTCTAAAAAAATATGAAAATGATTTATGTATTTAGCTTGCTGCAAAAGCATGAGAATCTACTACAAACGCACTGTTGTTGAGCAGAACTTACTTGTCGGCAATGACGCCGCTAATGTCCTCCATTGTGTCATTGGCCTTATTGTTGAGAGACTGAAGGAAACTCTTTGGTATGGGTGATGTGGCTAAATTGGCGGGCAGCTCCTCGCCATCTTCTTCGGGACATTCCTCAACAAAGAACGCCTCGCCCGAGTCGCCCAGCTTCATTTGTATATCAACCGGAGCGCCATTTATTTCGATGTCCACCTACCGATAAAAGCATCAAATATAAACAACAATGCTTTTCTTCATTTTTCTCTTGCTCCTGTTCTGTACTTACCACCTTCTCGCGACTGCGTAACACGCCCAGTTTGCCGAAGCGCACATGGAAGGGCGAGCATTGGAATTCGCCATCCTTTTGCTCCACGACGATCACATCGATGGCGCCGGTTAGTGTTGCCGCATTGATATCATTATAAAAATCGGACAAGTTGCTAAAAACGCGCACCAAACTGTTCATCTTGAACGGAAGTAGTAAATCGACGTGGTTATGCCTATCGATATCGTCTTCTTGAGAGTTCTTGCTTGCGGTGTACACACAGCGCGTTTGTGTATAAATATGTAGTATGTATCTTCAGTTTTTGTTTGTGTGATCAAGTGCAATTAATAAGCAGTCATTTTGTTTGTGTTTGCACTTGTTTTTGTTGCTCAAATGATAAATTTTACCTTAGGCAAACTGTAAATGGCAGAAAACACAGAGGCATGTCATAAATTGATTTGCCTTTTGGCATTGTAAATATTATATAGTTTTCGGTGCTTAAAAATAACCTTATGCGACATCAAACAACCGATCGTCACATTATTCTATTTGTCATTTAAATACAGCGGCATGTGCATTAAGAGCATCCGCATCAAAAGAAACAAAACAAAATTAAAAGCTTTTGCGGAACATGAATATCATCAGAATTTTGTTGTTGCTAACCGTTTTCGCTTTTTAAAGCTTTTGCGCAGAAAGTCAAGGTGATTGCATTCGTGAATGCAAGCCAAACAAATACACAGAACAATTTTGGTCTTGTTGCCTAAAAACCCACAAAGCCTAAAATGGAAGGCGTATGTACATATGTACATATGTATGTACATATATAAAGCGAATTCGGTTTGGACATACAAGCATACACTTTGCTAAACTTACTATACCCATAAGTTGTTTGTTTGTAAATCTATATGACTATAGTTGTATGTTATGCAATATTTTTTGCTAATGAAACGTGTTGTACTTGAAATATCATTAATGAATGCAACAAAATGGCAATTTTATATGTTTTCATTTTACAACTTAACAATTGAACTACATTCAAAGTGCATTCACTTGCCATATGGGCATGAATCTACAACAAGTTCAAGGCACACGCAGAGGTGCACAGACTTTACGCAAAGTTTAACTGTTGAGCTTTTTTATGTTGTGCATACATTAAATTGTTATCGATTAAAGAATATGCTGTGATAATGGTCGCACAGCAATCAACAGTTAGTTCAACGATTTAGTGGTGTGTTTATATTTATAATGTATGTGTGTGCGTTTGTGTTAAATCGAACACACAATCGTAATGTCATAAACTCATTACTCATTTAGCATGCCACTGGAAAATATCACGCGATGCCGTCGGCAGCACGCATTTTTAAATTATGGATCAGTAAATTAATAAATTTGTATTTTTGTTTGACAGGCCTGTTCGTTAAATTTGCACTTTGTGTGTGTGTGCGTTTTTTTTATTTTGTCTACGTTTTACCTGTTCTCAAAGCTCAAGAAATTAATTTGTCTGCAAGCTGCCAGCCAAGCGTAAAGGTCAATGTACAAATAGCTGGACAATGTACTATATGTATGTATTTGTTAAATTTTATCAAAGTATTTGAGGTTTATGAGTGCTTTCTTATCGCCAATGAAAACGGTGAGAAATATTGTGTGCTTATATTACTGTCGGAATTAGTTTGTTCTTCTTTGTATTTCATCAAACAAGGTTCTGCAACTACGTTTTTTCTATGGTTTATTGATTAATTTTTTTATGCTTGCTGGTTCAGTTAATGCTTTTAATAATGCACAAAGTCCAAATTAAAGTGCTTGCTGTTAGAAAGACACACAACACGCCATCTATCATGCGTCGTTAGCGACTCTGTTACTTTCACCTGCAAACAACCGCAGCGTAACGCAACGTGCGAAATGCCACAAACAAAACAAACGCACAAAACTAAGCGAATAAAAAAGCTCTCTTACTTTGTTGTCTCTGAAATAGAGAGTGGTGTGGAACAACACAGCATTTAACATTACGCCAGACAGTCTACCAATAAAAAAAAAAAAAAAAACTGTAGGGCAACTAAAACAGGCTGGAGAGCAACGCAAATTAAATGAAATGTACACAAAATAAGCGATTCGAATTCGGCGAGAACGGAAAAACAACAACAATAAACACTACATCAATTGACGTGTATGCACAAATGTTAATGTTTGTGTTTATTTACTAATCGCTTGGATTTAGGCTGCTTAGTGAATTGTGTTGAGTCACAAAGAAAGTCCAAAAAATCACTCATTAAATAACGCAACAAGAAAACAAACACAGGAACAAAGTCGAACAATTCTGCTTGCCAAGAAAAATCACATTGAATTGCAGACGTTTCTAGTATAATGGAAATTTTATGTCTTCGCTACCTTAGATATTTTTCACTTGTTCTTGCTTTTTCCTTCTCGAATTTTAGTTTGTTTTTTTTCCACGAAAAACTAGCAAGACAATTCCGTCTTTCTCTATTTCTGCTGCTGCCGCACTTGAGCTAGTTTTTTTTGTTTTAGTCAAAGTATCTTTTTAGTAACTCAATATAGTATTTTTCAGCAGAACGTTTTTGTTAAGTATTTCTTTTATTCTGGGTTAAGTTTTTAGCTTTACCGCCTCGCTTGCTGTCCCGACGACAGCGTTGACACAACTGAGCGATCGAGAGACGGCGTTGCCTCTTTTTAGTTACTCAAACGCGCCAAAGCTAATTTAATTTAGCACCTGTCTATGTATGTGTGAGTGTGGGAGCGCAATAGAGAGCAAGAGCAGCTGGCACGTTGCGCGTCTGACTTAAGAGTAAAAGCTTTGGCTTCTGCTTATTTAAATGCTCCGAGAAAACCTGTAAAACCGGAATATGTGTATGCATGTGTTGTATTGTTTTTCTCAAATTTGTTGCTATGCCTTTGACTGAAGCAGCTGTTCACGAGAAATCCCTCTCACGCTCTATCTGTCGTTTGTCTGTTTAGCGCTCCAACAAAAACTCATATATAAGTATTATGTTAATAACTGTGCTTATCAGCTGTACGCCAGTAGCAGCTGTTGTTTGTACGATTGTTGGCAAATTGCATTTGATATATGAACATACATGCACATGTATGTACTTGTATGACCGATTGTTGTGATGACGCCGCCATATAATTTCATTGTCAGCCGCATGATTTGTTGTTGCACTCATCCGTAAGAGCGGAACTTTACAAAGCTTTCTGGCTGAGAGACAGGAAACGTCTTGCTCTATGTTTGTTTGTACCTATTTATTTATTAATGTATGTATGTATGTATGTCTTGAATTCATCAAAATATTTAAGCGAAAAGAGTCGCAACGCACGTGCTCATGGCCATCTACATATATGCGAAAAATAAAATAAAACAAGTCGGCCAACAAAATCTGTCACAGTTTTTGCCAATGGAATCTTTTGGTTTGTACAAATTGCCGTCGAGTGCCAAAAATCATCACAATGATAAATACTACACGGATACACTGAGCAAGACGGGGCAAACAAACATAATATATAAAAACTTACCAAAAACAAAACAAAATACAACAAATTAACAAACTCAACGAAAAACTAAGAGTTTTTTTCCATATCAATAAATTAAGTTTATTTATAAATTTATATGGTATATAACTAAAGAAAAACTTCATTATTATTTACATCGAACAAATTGTATCAAAACAATATTTTTCTGTTGTTATTTTCTACTTTGTCAATTTGAATGCATATATATTTATATAGTATATTTAATATCTAAATATATAAAGGTAAAAATATAACAAATACAAAATAATTGGCAAATGCAGGCATACAAATAAATATATTTATATAGATGTATGTATGTATATTAATATGTTTAACTAAAAGCTAGTATATAAACAAAAACAAAAATTAAAATAATAAAATAGTTGTTGAAATATGTTTCTTTTCTGTTTTTGATTTGCGTAAGTTAAGCGTTTTATTACTTGTTAAAGAGACAAAATGCAATAATTTTAGGATTAGGATTAGGATTCTATAAGTATGTAGGGATGTAGTTTCTAATTGCATTTACGACGCGCATCCGTTATAGCACCCCAGAGTTCGATAATGAAATCATCGGTGAAACCAAACGATTCCAGATCCGAATTATCAATGGCCTCGGCAAAGTCCATGGAATTTGACTTCTTGTCGCCCAGATCCCAGATCTGTGACGCCAGTTCCGTATCGTTAATGCCCATAAAAGATTCCAGTAGATTATTAATTGCCTCCACGCCCGCCGTTGTCGCCTCATCAAACTTGGCCTCAATCTGTGCATTGCCATTGGCCTTGAAGCGCAACGTTTCCTTGCCGCTGCCATAGTTGCGTCCACCATTGGCGCCACCGAACCCACCAACACCGGAGCATGAGGCACGCGATTGACTGCGCGGCCCAATGCCCGAGAAACCACCGCGCACCGGCTCGACCAGGCGCAACGTAAACGTTTCTCCCGTTGCAATGTCCTTGAGCATGCGTGCCACCTCATAATGCCTCTTGCCCACCATATTGATGCCATTCAGTTTCTCAATGTGATCGCCCACAGAAATGTGCTCGATGCGATCGATGATGGAGTCATCCTTGATGCGTTTGATGAACGCATAACCAGCTCCGTTGTCGGTAATGGTCAGGCCAAGTGCATCCTGTGTCTTAACAATCTCAATTTCCTTGGCACGTCCCTTGCGATGGGCAAAGATGAAATCGTCGAGACCAATCTGACCGCCCAGCAAACGCGTCATGTCCACCTTGTGTGAGTTGAGCGTACAAAAGAGTATTTCCTCTTCGGATATATCAAAGCATTCCGCAATTTTCTTATATAGCTCGCGAACACTAGCGAATCCTGTTATTAGCCCTGTTGGACTACCGTGCGCCAGTTGGCAGTGAAAGATTAACGGCGGCTTCTTCTCCAGCTCATTGTTGTTATTCTGGTGTCCATTGTTGTTGTTATTGTTGTGCATAGATGCTGAATTTGTTAGCGAGTTGCGTCCCTTAATATCCTGACTGATATCGCTGTGATCGGAAGAGTTCTTTGTGGATTTACGGGCAAAGAGCGGCATCTTGAATTTATATTAAAAATTTAACTTCTTTCTGTAAACTTCTTGATAAACTCGATATGGATATTCTTTCGATTGATTTGCAGTTGTATATTTATCCGTCTATACATGTATGTATTTATCTGTGTGCGTAGAAGAAGATTTTGATATTCGTTTTTGTTGTTTGAATATTTTCAATATTTTTGGTTCATAATGTGGTTAGCTGTTTAGTTGTTTCCGTTCCCATAATTTAGTTGATATATATATTTTTTTTATGTGTAGTATGTGTGCGTATGTACAAGTAAAACACCAATAAACCATGTATATAAGTAAATATACATATGTATGTATAAGCCCTGTTAAAATGGTATAATTATTATGTGAAGATATTTAAACTTATATTTACAATTATTAAAAACTGATTTGTAGATTTACTTTTTGCCTTATTTTTGGTATTTTTCTAAGCTATATTGATTACAAAGTACTTGCTAGTCAGTCATTTTTTAAACACAAATTTATCTAATCTATTTTAGTATAAACAAAATTTATAACCAAAGTTTCGAGCTAGAAGTGAGTCAACGTTCAAAGTGCTTGCAGTTAAAAAACAGCTTCTTTACTAACATAATACAAAAGTTAACTAAAAAGTAATTAAAGTCACGTTAAATACACCTTTTCAAGTATTTTTAAATTGTGCAAAAATATATTGTATGCATTTAATTTGTTATAAACAAAGAAGTCTATTGTGCACTCAATTAAAAAGTGAGGTTAAACATGGTCACATTGGTTTTTTTTTTAGTCAATATTGTATGTTAAAATAGCTTACCGAAAACTTTAACCAATGAAATAAAACTTTAATTATAAAATTTACATTAAAAACAGTTTAAATTTCTAAAAAATGCGAAAAAACGCATCTAGCGACGCAAAATACACAACGAATCAAAAGAAATACAGAAATAACTAGCAAAAAAACACTAAAAATGTTATTTCCACTTGATAAGATTTCAACGTATGACAAGCGCGTGATAACTGCACTCAGAGAGAGCAAGAAAGAGAGCGAAAGAGAGAGAGAGAGTGGAAAGATAACGTTTGGTGGCAATACTGCCAGTTTATCAGCGAACCGAAACACATTGAATACCCAATTTTTCCAAACTATTTTCGTCATTCGAACCGAATTCTTTTTTATTTTTTGCTTCAAACCCAAATCCGTAGAAGAGAGTCCAGGCCGTTAAAGTATAAAAAACGTTATGAAAGATGTGACCAGATTTCACGACGATAGTTTTATTTTCTTAACAGCTTTCTTATCGATTAGCAAATCTTAAGGCGTGTGTTGATTTTTTACTTACATTTGCTGCACTCTTCGAAATTGATTGCAACACATGGAAAGTGCACGGCAAAATTTTGAAAAAATTAACTTAAACTAAACAAATTTCTTGACAAATCAAACAAAACTAAACATCAAGAGAAATATAAAACAAAGATCGACTGTTTATTAACTTTGTAGCAAAGCGTTAATAATCGAATGACCTTGCAACCTGGCAACAGTTGCACAAAGACTAAATTGCATTCAATACTCAGATCTAAGGCAACATGAAAGGTTTTTTTCTTTTCTTTTGCGGTTAGTGTAATTTTATCAGTATAATCTATGGGTTTTGTTCTTGTTTGTTTTGCTTTTGTTTTGTGGTTTCGATTTGTTAACTTTGGTTTACCTTGATAGTTTTTAATATGGTTGTGGTTGCCTTTTTGTTTCATTTTAAGCATCCGCTTTAAACATATTACTTAGAAAATGTTTCAAACCAAAAGAAAAGCTGCAACAATATTTGACTAACAAAATGTTTCAAGTAATTCTAAGAACACAACGAGAGAGAATGAGGGAAGAAACTTGAGACGAGCCCCTTTAATAAAAATAAAACAACATAAGCTGTTTTTCTTTATAGAGAATAACAAGCGCTATTCACGATTATTCTTATGATGCACATGATAATTAGGTATAGTATTTAAAAAATCACTGTTATACACATGCATTTGACCGCACAACCGGCTATTTCTAGCTGATCATAATGGGTAAACCGGCGAATGAAAAAAAATCGTTAAGAAACTACAGCACGCATCAAGGTCGAATTGGTTGAGTATTAGGAGAGGCGCGTGTAGCAATATCCGCACCTTTCGCACCAACTACAACACCAACAGCAACAACAACAATAGCTATTTGAAAAAATACAACGCAGTTTGGTTTTTATAATAGTCAAAACATGCCGGTCCTATAAACTAAAATGTGACAGCGCCATTTAATGATCAATAAATGAGTTGAAAGAACTTTAAATTGAACTGAAACCAACGAATACTTTAATTGAGCTTAGCAAACTTTATTTAATTACAAATGTAGGAAATATATACAAAGAAATTTTTAATTTTTAGATATATCAACAATATTTAATTCTGTTCCAAAGTCATTTATTTATTTAATATGATTTTGTTTCAGTCCTTGTAACATTTAGGAAAATCAGTCTTGTTTATCTCTATAGAAACGAAGTACATACATATATATGCATCTGAATAACAATATGAATCAGCTTGATTGTTGACACGTGTGTCCCAGATTATGTGGGTGACACTATGTAGTATATGTGTAAGTATGTGTGAGTACGTATCTAATATCTATGTAATATGTAGTAAATACATTTAATTGGCAAAACACTTCGCGTAAACAACACAACACAATTTGAAAGCAACAACAACAAAATGTTTCCGCATACGCAAAGCAGCTGGTTCTATAAAGATACACACACACACACACACCAACACACACCCCCACACATGCAAACATTCAAATAGTTGTTATTGTATGTTTACTCGCGCCCGATTGGTTGTAATTTGTGGGCTCGACTCGACTAGAATGTGGGCAAAGAATCTTTTCTACTTTGAATTGTGTAAAACAAAACATACATACATATACATACACATGTACATATGTATGTTTTTTACAAAATGTATCCAAGGTGCTTAGTTTCTATGAGGTAAACAACATTTAAATGTAAACAACATTAACTGCGCATGGGTTTAATTCTTCAATTGCATTTGTAGTCAGCAACAACAACAACAACTTTATGAACTATGTAATTAACAATTTTCAGTTATCGCTTGATAAACAACAAAATATTTGTTTATTTATTAATATGCATTTGCGTTGTAAGAAATATGTTTTGTTTTAAGGAAAAGTTAGGTGGGAATCCTATATTGAAGTAATTCATTCATTTATTAATAAAAATTGAATAATAAACATATTTTACTGCTTTTTACTTAAATGACTTTGAAACATTTTAAAATATTATTATAAAATGCCTTGGCTTTTGGAACCGTTAAAAGGAATTAAGTTTCAAATAAATGTTCGAAAATATAAGAATTGTTGATTGTTAAAGATCTTTTATATATTTCAATATTATAAGCTTCAAAGCTCTCAATACGCAAAGGGTATAGAAAAGTATGTAATGCTTTATAAAATAAATAGATACAAATGCGTTAGTTTGTTGAATTCTCGAGTGCTTATATTATATACATACAAATCCACACGACTGTGGTATTCTGTTATGTATAGGTATCTATAGTATATGGAATAGTGCGGTGTGCTTTTTTTATTATTTGCTAGTTTGCCTCATACGATAGCCGAAAACAAAAACAAAAGTAAGTGCCTTACGGGTAGAAGGGATTAGAATAACATATCAAGGTTATTGAAAGTACGAATATTATGTTACGTACAGAGAGAGAGCATTATTATTATGTTTATAATAAAGGAGGCTTTATCATGAATGCGCAAGTTGTTTGCAAAATATAAATGTACTCAGCTATTGCATAATACTGGCCATAAACAATGATAATGTTCTACATGCAATTGAATAAATAAATAACATTTGCACGTCAGCAAATTGTCTTTGTTGTTTTGTTTGTTGTTTACACAATAGCGATTACAAATAATTATCAAACAGCTAAAGCGTTCTTAACTGACTCTCCACCAGTTAAGTTAAGACGTGGAAACTTGCATTAAGATTGCATTTTTAATGAACAGCAACAGCTGTTACACTTAATTGCATTTTGTTGTTGAGTTTCAATGTAGTTTTTATTGCACTTTGAATAAGTGATCTGAAATGTTTGCATCAAATCTAAAAATACATATATTCAATTCTTATTATTATAACAAGGGTTTCTTAGTTCAAGTTACTGGACTTTAATTGAATACCTTTAAGCCATAAGGTTAAGTAATTCTTTTCCAAGCACATCAACAAAATTATCCATGGTAAAAAAATCTATAAAGAGAGCTGCAATTTAACATTTCTCTTAACTTGTGCTCTTTAAAAGCTTCGACGCAAAGCTTTACCGTTGCAAGAGCTTTGTGTAAACTTTGTCTCTCTCTCTCTCTTTCTTTCTTTCTCTCTCTATCTCTCAGGTCGCTGATCGAGTAAACTTTAAAAAAGTTCGATACCGTCGTCAACATGATTCATAATTCGTTGACTAGGTCAATATTTGGACGAACCGTATGGATTTGCTAACGGTAAAATTAATTTCAAGTGATTTTTCGCTTAAATTGCTTTCAGGCAAACCAGAAAGTTGATCAGCTTATTCGGTCTCGCTATATATTTCAAATGTATTTTCGAAATCTTGATAAAACATGTAAGCGAACTAAATGTACTGTGAAAACTGAAGTGTTGATGACGTTTGCAGTATTGTGTGCCATTTGAATACCCTGTAAATGTTTTAATGATTTATAAAGAGGGTAGCTAGATGTGCGGTTGAGTCTGCATTGGTTGAGTCATGACATATACTGTCACTTATACAAAACGTCATACAAAATACATTTGTTTGTTTTTAGACTATGTTGCCGAAAAAAAAAGAAAAACTAAATAAACAAATGTATCTTGAAGACGCATTGTGGTGCGTTGCTCCGGTCGGATTGTGCACAATTTATTTATACTTATTTGTATATAGCATTTGTGTCATGTAGCACGTTTTTTGTACATTGAGCGCCATTTTTCATAATTTGCTGACATGTGCGGAAAAGCCATAAGAAATACAAAGCAATATGACTCTGATAAATTGCTTAATTCGTAAGTCTTTTATATGTATTTCAAGTGCATTGAACTAATAACTTTAATGGAGCCAAGGCACCCTGTATCAGCAGATTATGGCCTATAATTTGGAGCACAGGCAATCACACACACACACACACATCTACGTATGAAAATGATTATAAAAAGACTTAGGGCAGGTTTGAAAACATTTAACCGTTTCACCTCGCTGAACTTAGCGCGTTCCAGGTAATTTAGGCATACAACAAATTCAACAAGTTCACAATATAAACTACAAACTATGCATATTATAGAAAGCCGCATAAGAGAAAAAAACACAAAAAACAAAGCTAAACCAATTTCGTTAATGAGCGCAAGATGAAAGAATATGAAAACTTTTGTTGTTGTTAAGGTCATTAGAAGTCCAAATACACACCAAAAACAACACACATATTTAAATGTGGAAACAGGGTTCGCATAAATAGTTTTCGTGTTCAAAATGCACTCAACAATTGGCTGTCGTTTATTAAGATCTTCAACGAAATGTTTAACAAATAATGGGACTTTAAACATTACAGGAAAATGAAATAACAGCAGTTTTGTATAACAGAAGTATAAATGTTAGAAGCGTCAGCTGTAAACTTACAACAGCTGTAAACAGCCAACAAAGTCCACATGCTGTATGCAAATTTTGAACTTTACTGCTGATACTTAATGGCAAATTTGTCTGATTACGGCCATCATAGAAGCTTATAGAGCGCAGTCGCCATGGCAACATTGTTCACAATAGTGTTGCATTTAATTCCTAGGGGCGTGCTTGCAACCGGTTCATAATACGGTCTCTATATAGTAATGTCACGCAAACAATTTACATAAATGACGTCGCTTCCGCTTTGGGGTAAGCGCAGCCAACAGGAACAGATACAATGGCAAGTAAAGTGTATCACAATGCAACACAAAATAAAAAAACAACAAAACAAAATCATGGCAAACAAATAGAGGATGGCTTGGCAAAAATACAATCATAAAAAAGTATTAAACGAGAAGCACGAACACACTTATAAACCGTCAGAGAAGAAGAGAAAAAGTGTTGCAAAAAAGCAATTGCGTCTGTCTGATTGGATTGTTTGTGCGGAAGTAGGAAAGCAATCGATGAAAAAACAATTTGCACAGCGCCTACCAACTGCTAACGGCAAATGTTTGTTAAACAGATAAAAGCAGCAAAGAAAAATAAAGAAAGATAGATAGACAATATAAACAACAAACTTATACACACATTTCTTTTTGACCAAAACAACAAACCTACTAACCAACTTCACGGTTTGTTAGCAATTTAATTTGCCTACAAATGGTTTGAATTTTTTACCGTGCGTTTCTTTTCAGGTGGTTTACCTGAACGGGTGCTCATTGCTTGTGCTTTGGGGCACGCCCTCTCAAAGTTGAGAATTTTGGTGAAAAGATAAAGCGGCCGCGCCGCACGTGTTGCCAACACATTACAGAAACATTAACACACTTAACGCTTTTTGGCCAGCCATATAAAATGGGAGCACTCTTTGGGAAATTTGTATATCCAAATATACACATTAGAAACTACGAATATCATTTGGAAAGCTATAAGTGAATCATGCTATGTTGCAATATCTACTGGAACACTCAATCAATATTTGCAACAACCCTTGGGAAAAAAAACCACCCGGCAAAAACTGTAAGCAACATAACCTCAATGTAGGAAATTGCATGTCTTTAACCGCTTGAGGTAGGAAATGGCCAAAGAAAAAAAAAACACAACTAAGTACACAGACACGTCTAAAGGTCATAGACATAGCTTTATGTTGCCGTGTCGTATATTTGGGGGTTGCTATAAAAAATCGTTATATATATAATAGTATGTATATATGAATAAATATCCGGTCATGACATAAGCATTGTGGGTGGTTGACAACACTTGTTAACAGTTGATTCTAATTAATTTGTAAGTTTGCGGCATTATGGAGACACTGTTCGACGCGCAGCTGAAAATGGATGTCAAAAGTGCATTAAATCTTTTTATCGATTCCTAAGTTGTTATTTTTGTCGCTCTGGCCCTTGTCCTCGCCCTTGTTTCTATGCAGGCATCTCTTTCGCACGCACTTCTATCAATGATTCTTTCGTGCGCTTTGCTTTTCTTTCCTTTGCATAAATAGACAATTGATTTAAGTAGTAACAAATGTTAGTAAATTACAATTAAATGTGTGCTTTTGTTATGAGTCAGGCAGAAGACTGAAGATGTGCCATCACCTTTCACTTTATTTTGTATTCGTTCGAAATTTGTTGAATGAATAAATAAATCTATTGTTAAATGGGAAGCGGCATTAAAAAAACAATCAATATAATATGTATGCAGACAAAATTTAAGCAACGAAAGTTGAAAATTGTCTACGCACCTGTCACCGTAGTTGCTGATGGTTTCAGGCTGCGTTTGCCTGCACTTTGGGCACAGAAAAGCACCGTAATGAGCAAGGAAAGCGGACATACGAGACCAGGTTTTTGTTGTTGCTTTTTCCACCGCACACACAGACAAACACATTCAACACTTGCACGAAATTTCTTTCTTTCACCCGACACAGACTTAACTGGTTTGTGTTATATTGCACCACCCGAGTATTGTATGAGAGAGGCACACTTCAATAACTTGTAATTTAATTAGCACTTATTTTGTGTGAACAAAAATCTAAAATTTTGACGACTGGCGCATTAACTATTTATTCTACTGCTCTAAGCAGCTCATTTTTCACTACTGTATGACCAACACGCACACACATTCAAAGTGTCGCCGTCGACCTGTCTGTTGTATTTGTTTTAGTGATGTAAGTGATACAAGCAAACATCGATGCACCGATTCTTTCCACAGCGATTGCTAAAAATTTATCGATATGGCTTATTTAATTAATACCTGTGAAAAATTTTTTTTGCACTTTCAAAGACATTAAAAATAACCAAAGATTTATGAAATTAAGTATATACGTAGTTTAAGTTCATAAAGCTTCATCACTTATTAATCGATATATTTGTAAATCTTATCAAACAATATACCACGATCTGCAATAATATCGATAACGTAACAATTGATTTAAATCTTGATCGCGCAGTAAGAGTCTAACCTCGCACAGGTTGCTGATAATAACATTTCCATGTTTTTAATTTAATATAATTTTTATTTAAAAATATACATATTATTAGTTGTAGTTATTTTAAACGCTGGGAACTTGTTTCTGGCGTTGAAATGAAAAGCGGCTAAACAAATTAATAACAATATAGAACAAAGATAGATATATAAAAAACATAAAAATTTTAAACCAAAAATTATAAATGACCATTAGCATTGGTTACAGAATTTTTGCTGTGTGTACAAGTGTAAATATGTGGGAAGAAATTAAGCGATTGTTAAGCGCACAGAACTTAAGATCCGCCGGAATAATGCTTATGCAATTTTCGCAGCTCTGGACACCACAGCTGTATCATTCTCGTGATTTAATCGGCCAATTGTAATGCCCTGGTCCTCACCTAACTCATCATCGTCTTGCTCAGCATTTTCCAGCTGCTTTTGACGCTTCAGACGCAGTTCAAAAACCTCGCTTATGGCATCGCGGAAGCAGATAAAATTGTAATCAATGACGCCTTGTCGATTGAAATTCTCTTCGCGCAGTATGCAAACCAGGGCTAAAAACTTGTTTACCTCGCGCATATAGAGTATAGTATTGTTGTTTAATTTTATTAGACTAGAACTGCCACTGTCAAAGGCAGTTTCCTCAGAGCTATACCAAGATAAATATATGAATTAAATTGAGCAAACATTTTGTATGTCATTGCTTACCTATAGATGCTGGAAAGATCGATGACCATATCAATCATGTCACAGCATAATTCGTAGGCCTGCATATCAACCGGTGATGAATCCGTTGCTATGTAGATTTTAGATACGACATCAAAAAGAAATGCTTTCTCAATGCCAGAGTTCTACAAAGTTCAATATTGTTTAGTTACATCATAATTTACAATCAGGTTTCTACTCACTGGTATGAAAATGTTTAACAGATTCTCAAGCGTTGGCAGCTGTGGTATCAGCTTCTGCACAACTTTCGAGAACGCCTCGAATATTGAATGATCATAAATCGATGTCAAGTGAAAACTTAAATGTATCTGATCGAGGCCCGACTCGCTGAGGTCATCCGATGAGCGCTGGTGTATATCACGTTGCGATTCCATTTTCGAATCATCACTAATGCCATCAACCTATGGGAAAATAGACAGCTGCAATATATTGATTGATAACGGTTCGTAATCTCTACTCACCTTGTGTATAAAGACCTCGAATTTAATGCGAGGATTAACTTTATATGCCTTAATGACCGTATTCTTGAATTTGGTCAGCGCTTCATTGTAATCATCCTTGGCGTCAATGACGAACACGAGCGCTCCACAGCCACCGAATATCATGTCCGAATCAAATGTGGGTTCAATAAAATCAATTTGACCGGGAAAATCCCAAATTTGAAACTGTACAAAACTAGAATTGTTGATGTCATCCTTAACAATTTTACTTGTCGATTCGAGAAAGAGCGTCTCGTTGGGGGACATCTTGTGAAAGACTACTTTTTGTATGGAACTCTTGCCCGATCGTCGCAGACCCATTAATAATATGCGCGGTTTTGTTTCGCTGTTGCTCGACGCATTTGGTTCAAGTTCCAAGCCATCCTGATCATACGCCCCATAGCCGTAATCCTTTGGGAACGAGTCCACAGGGTAGTCTTCATCTTCGTAGCTCTATGGGAAACATGCAAGTCGCGTTAAAAATATGGTTTATAAGCATTAACTGATGTAAGCGATAAGCATTGGACTGAAAGACAAATGCATTTCGTTTAGTTTCAGTTTACAGTTTTAAGTCTCATTTTCTTTGTATCGCTCATCACCAATTTGTATGGCTTCTTTGTTTATTTACCATGGTGACGTGAGCGTGAGTTGCTTGTCCACGGCTGTTGTTTTTTTTACATGCAAATAGCTTAAAGCTTTGTTGAAACAATACAAGCGAATAAAATAATTAAGTTTAATTTGAAAAAATAGCACACAATACAAAAACTGTTTCTTATCGGAGACAAGGTGTGTACACAACAGCTGAACAACAGCTGATTATCAGATAATGTCAAGTGTGTGCACACTTGCTGAATGTACTTAATTGGTATTTAAAATAGATTTTTGTAAAATATGATTGCGGTATTTTCAATATGAACTGTTAACGCATGCGGTCACACTTTTATTGTGTCTTTTGCAATTTGATCAATTTCGCGAGATTGTTGAATATACCTTGTTTTTAAAAACTTTAAAATAACATGGCAGCGCGAGGTTTATTGTTATTGGGCCAATGCATGCCCTGCATCAAGCAGAATGCTTCCAAAATACGCATACGCCGCATGGAGCTGGATAAAAACCTAAACATGGTGCGCGTTGTTATTTTTGTTTTGATTGTCAGAGAATTTATATGTAGTTCGTTTTTGATTTTTTGCAGTACTTTAAAAAGGATACATTCTTCTTTGCCCACGATCCACAAAAACTGTGCAAAACCGGTGATGTGGTGCTAATACGTGAACTGCCAGAACGCATGTCCCGCCTCATTACACACAGTGTGGAAAATGTCGTCTATCCGCTTGGTGACATAACCGATCCAATTACTGGCAAGAAAGTTGTGGTCGGTAAATACCGCGAAGACATTGAGATGACCAATCAGCTGTTTGGCAAGTCAGAGAAAGCATTTGACTACACAAAGGCGCCGCCACGTGGTCGACTCGAAGGCACCAAGGACTTTACGCATGGCGAAACCTATATCAAGTATCACGAGGATGGCAAAGATCAGCCATTTGCCGTGTAGCCTTAACTAGTGTAGTTCATAATTGTTGCGTCTTTAAGATTTTTATTAAGTAGCAAACACAAAAAAAAAGTTCATTTTACTAAATATTTTTATTGAAAATTGTCGATAAAATGTTGATGCATTTTGTTTTTGTTTGTTGCTGCGTTTCGAATGCAATTTTCGATCACGTGCCATAAATTACAATTTTTAACTAATCACAATCTCTTACGATACTAAAGTTGTACTGGAGTATAGGGTCTGCCACATGGGCGTTGTCATCGCATAGTTTTTTCTGCAAAAAGTATGTTAACTATTTGAATGCTTCACAAATTATTAATTCTTCTTACTTGTTCCAAATCTGGACTGGCGCGCAGCATTAAGGTTCGCACAAACTTGCCACGATTGGGCATTTCCAGATCGAGGATAATCTTATTGCCCGGCTGCTTTAGCCCATTGACCCAGCTGTTTGATGGCGCCTCATTCTCATCCGAATCCCCGTTCAACTGGGCGCCCTGTTGGGCGTTGGTCTTCGATTGATCGATTTCGCTGCAGACGAACCACTGCAGCGGCTTGCTAGAACTAAAGTGAAGACATGGGTTAGCTACCTTTCGAATTGTTTGCAGCCGCCTTACCTCAAATGCAGCTGCAAGCTGACTGCCTGCAAATAACGTGAAACGGGCACCACATAGCTAACATTGAGGGAGCTGCCTGAGCTCGGACAGAATTGCTCCTCGTCAATTGTGTACTTGTTTTGACCGGCCAGCACACAGCTAGAGATGCTCCAGCAATCGAGCTGGGCAGGCAACGCTGTCACCGGCGCAACTGAAGCAGCAGTTGCTACTGGTGAAGCATCATCCTGTTCACTGTTTGAGGCGGCAACAACGGATGAGGAGCCATCGACAGTGTTGTAGGAGCTTTTGCCATGATAGACTCGAGTTGCAGTGCTGGTATCATTTTTAGTCACAACTGATTGTAAGATAAGTATGTCTGCATCCTGTTCCTGTTCGGCAGATTGTAGCTCATCCTCGACAGTTTGATGCTTCACATTCGCATCCACATTATCCACAGCAACTGCAGCCGACTGCAGTTCCACAAAGCACTTGGACTAAGAGAATAATATGTGAACATAAAACCTTTTTTCAGTTAACAAATCTTTAATCCCACCTGACAAACATCGCTAACAGCGGCATCAGCACCATCAGCACCATCCTTGCACTCTGTAGGTTGGCCAAAGATCGGTGTTCTCAAACTCTTGTGTCTAATCCACTCGAGAATGCGTTGATTGGCTGATCTGCGGCCCACACTGGAATCCCGCAAACCCACGCCCGTATACTCAAAGCCAAATAATGCTGTAATGGGATTATCCACTGCTCCCGATTCATTGGTATTACTCAGATTCTGTAGATCCAAGGCATCGGCGCTGTCTTTGCCACCGCTGCTATTGCGCAACACAGCCGGCGGAGGTATATCCAGGGCCAGTGCGAGTGTGCTCTGTGGATGACTTTGTTCGGTGCTGACCTTGTTGGTGGTCAATGCTAGGTTGGATGTGGGTGGCGAAACCGTTTTGTATACATTATAAATGGCTGCATCGCCCGCATTGAGCTTGCGTATGGCCTGACCGGGAGCAGATGATGCCACCGGAGCATTCTCCACAACTGTGCTGGAAATTGTGCCAACAACAACAATATGCTCATCTAGTTTTGGTGAAGATTTCAACTGCTGCTGTTGTTGTTGTTGTGCATCCACATCGATGGAGTTGTTCTCAAAGTCCTGGGAGAGACCGGCAGCTATGCTCGCTGGCTTTTCCGAGGAGGAGGATGCTGAGCTTTCTGTATCATTGGTGGATGCAGCCAAAATTCGACCCACTGTGCGTACGCTTTGTAGCAATTTTTGTGCTGCTGCCGCTGGACGCAGTGCCTCCTGGCTAACGGGCCATTTGGATTTGTTTTTGCTGACAATTGTTTTGTTGCTGTTGCTGTTATTGTTGCTATTGTTTCTAGGTGCTGTTGTTGTAATCCTCGTATGTAGCTGCTGTTTGGGCAGCGCAAGATTCACTTGTGGATTGTTCATGACAGCCATCAGTTCCTCCTCCTCCTGCTGCTGTTGCTGCTGCTGGACCTCATCCCCATCATTCATTCGCGATGCACTGGGTCTTGAGGTACTTGCAGCATAGAGTAAATGGGGCCAGGAACCATGGGTTTTATTTTTAAAAAGTGTTTGCCAGCTGTGCTGAAAATTAAAGCGATCCTCGTCACTGAGACGCGTTGAGGGATCGGGTCGAAAGAGGCGATTGTCGCCGAACATGGGTAAGTTCTCCAAATGCTTTTGCTGCTTATTGTGCTCCACAAAATACAGTGTAGAAACGGCGGCCAAACTTTTTTTTAAACATAATTATCAATAGTTTTTCTTTCTCAATTTACTTTCTTCAACTACTTACCACGCAGCCATTATGATAATCAACATGAAAATAATTATTTGCATGAGCCGACTCGAACAGATTTCATAGCCATCGTTGCTGCGATTGTTGTTGATTGGCTTCGTTTGAGGACGCGGCGGTAAAATGCAGCGTGGCTCTAGAAGATTCTTGGCACGCAATTGGTGGATGTTGTGACTGTTGTTGGCGCGTTCTAGACTCTCAATGCGTGACTCCAACGAACCGGTCACCTTGCACAGCTCCTTAACGGCCCCAATATTCTCCATTAGTATACGATCCTAAAGTTAAGAAAAGAAATTATATAAAAGTGTGTTGCACTGTTTTTCAAGTGTTTTACTGTCTTGACTCGAGTGTTTTTCTTTTTAACAATGTAAGTATTTTGATTTAAAGAGAATAGGTATCCTAGATAATTGTTTTCAAAATAGAAAAAAATATAACGCTTTTTTAAATTTTTTAAATGCAGCGCCAAAACAATGTAGCCGTAAGTTCTTACAAAATAGTGTGCACACATTGAAATTAGGTAATAATTAAAGAAAAGTACTTTTAATGTCCTAAGGGAAATCTTATGCCTTTAAGGATATATTGTAAATTGCACAACAATTAACGATTAAAACGAAAATAAAATTAAACGCATTCGGAATTTGCTTTCTCATACCTTATTGACCAGCAAAAAGTTCTCAATAACATTTCCATTGGGCAGTACAACGCTGCCAGCCTCTTGGACCGCATCCGGTATAACCTCACGCACCTCCTGTGCTATAACGCCCGTATCAACAATTTCCCTAGTGTCACTCTCTCGCCTTAAGCCCGAATGCACCGCATATTCCGGCTCATAGCGATATCGAACGATGCGTATCTTTTGCATATTTCGCAATTGCACCGATGTATCCAATTCGGCAATTTCTTGTTTGGCGCGACTATCGCTGGGCTGGACAATGTGGCCGGATACCTTGAGATTGCCATGGACCACAAGACTCTCATCCGGTCGATCTGTATTGATGCCCACACGACCCGCATGGAAAATGGATTCCTGTGTTATGCCGCGCTGCCAGCACAAATCCACATCGGATTCAAACTGACCCGGATTCGAGGCACGCACAATAATCCGTTCGCTACCATGGCTACAAATGGGAAAGTGTCCCGATGTTGTGTGCACATGGAGACCAACAACAAGCTGAAAGAAACGCTGCTCCGGATTTGGACGACCCTTCTTGCGCATATTATTATTGGTTGTCTCCGAGAAGTGCAAACGACCTACGGTTATTTTGCTGACAATATGGCTCTGGAGATCGATACTGAAATCGGATTAAATATAAAAAAAAAAGAAAAAATCTATTCCTTAGTTTACTTACGGTACTGGATAGAATGGCTTCTTGGAGCGATCGGATTGACTTTGCTCCACGCGTATCGTTTGATTTGGTGCCTCAAATTTGACACCATAGAAATGCAAATGGAAGGATTTGATTTTCTCCAGGCCGGACGGTGTCTTCACAAATTTGGCATCGCCCTGTAAACGGGCATGGCAAGTGACCTGGAAATGGTTCTTCTTCTGGCACACATACGCATCATCTGAGACGCTGAAATTGAAGCCTTTATCGGCATCGACGCGATAGTAGATGACGGAAAGCTCCTGCAGGTTTTGATCACAGAGCTTGTGCCAGTTCTCCGGCTGGAATGAACTGAAGCGGATGCATTGCGTCATAGATGGATCACCTGCTTCGCTACCGGAACCCGAGCCCGAACCACAACCGGCAGCTGTATTGCTTGCCGGCCCATCCAGGCTATTCTCCGCCTGCAAGTTGATGCCGGACGGCGCTGGCGAAACGGAGGCGGAACAATGTGAGTGGGCGGGTGTCTTGCTCAGATCATGATCACTGGGACTGCTGCTGCTGTTGCTCGGTGCTATGGCTATGGAATGCTGTGAGCTGCGCAACGGACTCATCTGCAAGCCGGGATCATGTTTGGTCATTTGCCCAAATTCCGGGCAATCCAGCTGGGTGGACATCTTGCGCTTGCGCGACAACGAATGCACCGGAGTCGTTGGAGTTGAGCTGCGATTTAGTGATAATTGACTGGTGCCAATTACCTGGACGCGATCGCCCAATCCCAGCGAGGAGGTCAGCATACAGGTGGACATGCTGGACAGATTCTGATAGCTGCCGCTCCCGTACAAACCATGTGCATTGTCATAGTGCTGAAAGAGCATATGATCCGTGGGCAAATCTTGATGCTGTTGCTGTTGCAACGGCAGCAACTGTTGCTCGCAGTTGAGCTGTTGTTGCTGCGGCTGCTGCTGCTGCTGCTGGTGGAAACTGTTGCCCAGATTTGATTCATGTTTCACCCTTATATCCTGAGCTGGAGCCACAAAATGATGTTGCTGCTGCACTGGCGGAGGTGGTGGGGAAGTGAATTGTAAATCTGTCTGCAACATATGTTGCTGCTGCTGTTGTTGTTGTTGTTGCATGTTGCCCATTCCAGAATAGATAAGGTCCCTGGCATTTATTGCATGCTGTTCTCCCAGCGGACTGTATGCCGGCTCCGAGCCCGAATCGGGTGGACTTTCTGGCAAATGTGTCAGAGGCATTGCCATTCCAGTCACCCGACCCGTTACCGTTGACAACTGTGCATCCAGGACATTCATGGGCGGCGTGTGCGGTGATTCCAACTTTGAGATGCCAACCACATGGGAAAGCTCTTCATTGTGTGATGGCGGCGGTGGCGCCTCATCAAGATTGGCAACGCCGGCGGCTTGCATAAACAAATCCAACGCTTCATTATCGATGCCATCCATGAAATCGGGGCGAGCTTAAATCGAAAGAAGAAACAATTTTACATATTGAAAAGAGCTCTCGACTGCCGTAAATTTTAGGAATAAAATTCAAGTCAAAGTTATTATCTAAGTAAAATTGTTGAATTGTATATGTTTTATCCTTATTTAAACAATGTTAAGGATTATAAACAAATTTCATGTCTCAAGCAGATCCAGCTTTCAAAAATGAGGTTACAATTTGTAACATAAAAACATAAAAATTGCAGATGAATAGAGAACTTTATATGTTTTTTTAGTCATTTAAAAAACAAAAATTTCTGTCCAATGTAAATGAAAAATGCTTAAGTTATTTTTGCAGCTGCCCAAAGTTTGTAGTTCATTTCAGCGAGTTCACATACGCATATTTTGTGCTATTTTTAAACTTATTAATGCACTGGCACTGAGGCACTGATAATAATTAATTGTTATTGTTTTTAAGGGGCGTTTAAAGCATGTAAACAAAAAAAAATGAGTAAACGTATTTAAATGATAAGTTCAAGTTCCTAGCGAGCATTTTTTGTGGATAATAAAACTAAATAAACGAAACATCAACTGATAGCTGCAAATATTTCAAGTGTTTGATCGATAAGTGCGACGCAGTTAGCTTAATGACAGCTTTAGTTATTTATGCAAACATTAAAATAGAAATACACACACACAGACACACATACCATTAAGTGTTTTGGGATAATCCATAATCCGTATTGTTTTACTTTTTTTTTGAGGCTTTGAGCTAATATATATTTGAAATGCGCCTTTTTTCCAAGCACATACGAATTATACTAAGAGACAAGTTAGCAGCTGCTGCTGCAACAGCATCGCAAAATTGGTAAAAGATAATTCGATTCGATTAAGAAAATAAAACACACACAAAAAGAAGACAACAACAATTATCTAACGCACATGTGAGCGAACATGCGGTTGATGCACTTTTCACAACTGGCTGAGCAGTGAAAATGCGCTTTTCCATTTATTATATTTACACAAAAAAAAAAAAAAAAATGTATAATAATAATAAAAACATTAACTAACTTAAAAGCAGAAGCTCGACAAGTAATTGAAAGCGAAAACGAAACCCAATTTAAAATAATACAAAAAGAAAACAAAATGTAAATCAAAGAAGAAATTAAAACTAACTTTTGTATTTGCAAGTGGTTTTATCTTTGGCTTAAATGTTTTTACAAATGCATTGACATTTTCAAAGCTGTTTTCAAAAACTGCTGCTTTATTTAAGTAAACCAAACTGTATATTTTTCTTTTCTTTGTCGTTCTTTTTTTTTTTTAGCACGCGCCCAAACGTCAAATAGGTTGTGAAATTTTTGTGCACTGCCAGCAAAGAAATTCAATCAGTGTGCAAATATTTGAGTTTTTACCTTTGTCCTGGACTCAGGATTATTGATCAAACAAAGTTTCTTTTTTGCTACACGCCTCAGCAACCCAGGCGACATTATTTAGAAATGTATAAAAATGGTATATAGTATATATAATGCATGTATCTATAGGCATTTGTTGCTGTAACTGTGTTTGTCTATTTGCTTGGTATAAGGCAAATTTTGTTAAGCATAACAAACGCCGAAAGCTACATCAATTTATTTTATTTGCCCATCTATTTTGGTACTAGCTAAATTTCAGAGTCTTTGTTGTTGTTTGTGGCGCATATTTTAGAGACCAATCGAAGGACATTTTATTTGCTTTTTCCTTTTTTTTTTTGATAACCTAACCTTGCCAAAGACTATAATAATTTTATCAGCATGCATTTATCAAATAACTAAGCTGCTAAATTTTAAGGATTTTTTATATAATGATGATAATAATGATACTAAAACGAGTTAAGTAGAAACTTATAGATGAACTTAATTAAGTAGAGTTTTTATTATGTAAAACATATTTCGTTATACTTACAAAAGTCCGGAAATTCAAATTCCATATTCATATCCAAAAATAGTTATCAAATAAACGTTTACACTTCAGTCGCATCCTTTCAAATGTCTTTTCCGATTACAGCATGGCCACGATTGTGAGTCTATAAGAATAAACATTATAGCATGCCGATCGATATGATCGATTTTGTTACAACTTTGAATTGTTTATTATTATTTTTGTACTCTCATATTTCTTAACTTCAACAAACGCCTTTAAAGAAAAACTGCAACTTGACTATCATATAAATTTAAAAGTAACGCAATAACCTTTCAGAATTGTTTTTATTTGTGTTGAGTTAAAGGAAGCGTCAAATGCTAATTCTGGTTTTCCACAATTCCCTGAATTTAAATGCAATAAACAACAATTTGCAATGATTATTTGTTTACAACTATTCAGCTATATGTTTGGGTTTTAGTAGAGTCGGACTTTTAATTATATTTTTTTTTTGCATATTCGAAATACTTTTGTTCGGAAATTCCGATAAGACAATGACGTCGCATATTTGGACAACACATTTTATGCACTTGCCATGATATCGCTCATTTGAACTCTGGACCACACAATTTTTGCATTGGAGAGAAGCAAAATAAATAAAAAAAATTCCAAAAAGCTGAGATAAACCAGCTTACAAGCTTATATCGCAATTATTTTTTATACACGTACATAATATTTGCATTATATGTTCATGACATTTACGTAAGCATATAATGTTTGGAACTTACATTTGTTTTTCTTGGAACCAACTCTGAGGTTAAGAGCAGCGTTTCAATGTTTTTGAAATAGAAACTACTATCTAAATATTATTGAAAAATAGTTATATTAATAGATTTTTATGGCTTCGCTTTGAAATTTTAATGTAACACTTAACATCAGCGCAGGTAAGTATGCAAAACAAAAAATCGAGCTATTTGAATATGAAATCTTTATGGCACATATTTTCTTGAATTTTCCAGTGATTGAGTTTTTGTCGTTGTCTTATTTAAATTGCGTTTTACATGATGTTATTTGTTGTCTGTCTGCTTTTTTTCCTCTCTTTATCTCTACGTTGTTGTTCTTATTATTTCCGACTAACGATAATTATGGCGCAATAAAATTTCAAATATTGACATGCGGAACTTGCATCCGTTTGGCTAGCGGATGTCTAAAGGAGATCTTACTTTTACAAATTTAAGAATTCTTTTAAGATTCTGTGTGCTTAATAGAGGCTAGCTTGTACCAACATAAATAAAATATGAATATAACATAAATAATAGCAACAATAATATAATATTTCTATAAGTTAATGTGGTGTTGGATTTAAGCCTATTTACCTAGAAATATGTTAATAGATATCTATAAAGGTCTCTCATATATAAAAAGACAACAGCTTCAAATCAATGTAGACTGTAGACATTCTTCTGGCTTAAGTCTTTACAGTTGCTGTTGTTGCTGTTTTTGTCGCATTCATTGACGTTGCTGTTTTGTGTCGTGTTTGTCGCAATGATTTTGATTAAATTAACGCTTTGGCTTCGGCAAGTGAACGATGTGCTGAGATGTGGATATACATACATAAGTTTTTGTTTGTGGATATGGATAAACTTTGCGCAAAAGTTCCCAAGCAGCAGACAACAATACAAAAAATAGCTCAAGTGACTTGATTTAGTTTGACGCAATAGCTAAACAACAATAACAATGACGCGAAATTTTAAAGTTTAAAAATATAAAGTCAGATGAGTGAAGAATATTCTCAAGAGTTTTTCAAAGATGCTGCGTAGCATGATAAAATAATAGACACAAAAAAATAGCCTGTAGCAAGTGTTGTTATTATAGTTATTTTGCCGGAAGTTAAATGTAGCGGTAGTTCATTGTTGTTGCTGGCCGCTCACCCTTGGGCCACAAAAGCAACAACAGCAACACATATAACAATGCCGATCAAAGCTGCAAGAAATAGCCACCAAAAGATGAAGCTATAAATCTTCAAAACTAAAAATAAAAAAAAAACATACTCAGGAGTCCAAAATCATGTTAAAATTCGAAATTGCTGGCCTGCTAATTGCCGCTCTGGCATGTGATTTTTGACAACATTTCAATTACATGCGAATGAATTGAAAGATACGAAAGCCAATGCTCATCAGACCAGAACTAAGTAAACTTAAGTTATTGGCCAAAACGCATGATATCGCATGGTAATATAAATATGTATGTAAACACAAGGAGACAGACGTGTGTCTGAATGAGGTTGACAACAACAACAACAACAACACTAATCAATTGAATTAACATATGAGTTCTAAAGATTTGAACAAATAGTTTTGATTTTTTGTATTTGCGACACCTTAAACACCGATTCGACAGACTTGACTAAGATATAATATAATATAAACACCGATTCGACAGACTTGACTAAGATATAATATTGAACAATCATGGGATACAATTTTACTTTTATCTTTTAGTGCGTCACAGCAATTGAGTGCTTGAGATCTAAGAAGTAGCTAAATATATAAATAATTATGACTCAAGTGAAGCTTACATCAATATACTATATATGGGACATTGACTTGCAATTAACATAGTTTAAGTTTATATACCATACTATACTCTATAGGGTTAAGAAATCTGTTTTTTTTGGAAAGTTAAAACTGTGCAAAACTTCATTTGCTTAAAATCTGCTTGATGAATTTTCGCCTTAACCTAATTTACCGTTAATTGAGCCTTTATATATTGTCAAAGCTTCAAAAATTAGTAATCAAATGGGAAGCTTAATAAACCGTTGCTTTACCCACATAACTAGTCACAGTTCAAGCGTTGCCATATTTGCAGCATTTCCTAAAGCTGTCTTAAAAGCAAGCTACTTTTTAATATGCACATTGATCAAATTAAATGTTTATATTAAATAAATAACAAGTAGCTAGCACACATATTGTATTCCAATGCATTTTGCAGAAATCCGGTATTATTCCACTTAACTGTTGCTTATTTCTTGTTTCTATTGAATTCCAATTGAAAAAAAAAGAACCCAAACGGATCTACAGATAAAAACAAACTATGCTAAATAAGTAGCGAAGATTTGCGGCACACTCTCGCGTGCTTTTTTACCCTCTTACTTATAAATATATACGAGTATATCTTTCTTTTTTTGCTTGAGCGTTTTACAAATTATTGCTGTTGTTGCTGAGGTTGCGGCAGCGGCAGCGGCTTTGAAACTCAACCAACCGGTTGAGTTTTATGTCTTTTGCCTGATATTCATATGATTTTAGTTAATGTTGTTGTTGTTTGACTGTTGTCTTTTTGGTCTTATTTTGGGCTATTGGCATATGGGGATATGTTTTAGTTGTTGTTGTATTTATATTTTTTTTAAGCGCAGGTTGAGACATGACGCAAAATAAGAAGAAACCGAAAAGCAGCAACAACACTCAAACAGAGCAGAGAAGAAGAGGCGCGCACGCAAAACTGGCTGATATTTTGAACTTGGATTTCTTTAAGACCGAGAGAGAGAGAGAGAGAGAGAGGAGGGAGACAGCATAAATTAAGCACATCGTGCAGGCAGGTGGGCGGGAAATTTGTTGAGAGTTTTAAGATGTGCCAGACACCAATAATAATAACAACAACAACAACAATGACAATGACAACAAACAAAATCGTTTTGCATTCTTTAATATTCGTTGTATTTGTTGTTTTTGTTTGAAAGTTAAGCAATCTACGTGGCTTTATAGCTATTTTATTGTAGTTAGATTATCTTTCTTGCACACAAACTATTTCGCTCGAGTGCTTTTATTTATTGTTATTGTTGTTTTTTTGTGCTGATGCTGCGCAAGTTTTGTTTTTTATTTTTTGTTTTTGGTGGGAGTTTCATTGTTTTATTATTTGCTGATAATTTGCACATTTTTAGATACAATTTCGTAGTCACAACTGCAAAAATAAACAAGCTGTGTATTTGAGCGTACAAACATGTTTATATTAGACTGTCACACGCACACAAACACACACACATATACGCAAGAGCATTCGCTTTTGCTTTTGCACACTTTATGGCTTTATCTTAATTTGCAACAATTTTCAGGTTTTTCACCAAGTCGACACTTTTGCTTTTATTTTCTCCATTACTTTGGACAATGTGTGTTATTTTTTTGCATTCTTTGAGTTGATTTCTCTCTCTCTGCGGCGTTAAATATAGATATATATTATAGCAGCATTTAAATTTGCACAACACACACACACACACACTTACACAAAAAATTTCCGTTATTTTGACGCTAGTATATTTAACTATAATTGTTTACGATTCTTTTGAACGCTTTTGTATTATTTGTGTGCGTTCACGCTTCGTATGCGCGATGTATGAATACTAGCTTATTATTGTATTTTTTGTTGTTGTGTTTGATTTGATTTATTATTTTAATTCTCATTCGTACAGAGCACCGATATCTAAATCGTTTAGAGTATGAACAGCAACTGGGCGATCATGCGCTCCGTTCGCTGTCTCTTCATATCTCTGCTTAATGAAGCTTAGCTTCGGCTTTGGAGTTGCCACAGCGCTCGACAACTTTTTCGCTCATCTGGCAACCTAAAATACGTCAAGCCATCGCTCAGACTCACACACACACACACACACACATGCATGCATGCAGGCGCAACGTACGGACGATAAGAAAAATTGTAAATTAAATTATAAACTAGCCGCAGCAACAATGGGGCCTTAAGCTTGAGGCTATAGTACATATAGGTATACATGTATGTATATTACTTAGTACAGGCTTGTCGACTCTCACGCAATTAGTGGGCAGCCGAGCGCTGACACAAATCCGGCTTCGGCTACGCTCGACAATTCTCGAGTATCTCTTACTTCGGGGATTAGCACTCAATGCTCTCAATATGTACATTTGTATATTTTCTCGCCTTTAGCTGTAATGCAATACATTGTATGAATGTATGGATGTGCCTGCAGTTAACCCATCAACGCATAGTTTCAACTTTAAATCACTTAATGGAGCTGTTTGTTTACAAGAAATATATGTATGTACATATATATATATATGCGGATACATACATTTTGGGTAGAACGTATACTGTGATTGAATTAATACGTTGATTTATGTAAATTACACTAATTCATATTACTCAATTTGCTATTTAATATTCATTGCTCGACTACTGAGGCTGAGGCAATGATCTCGTGTTCTCAGCTCTTCTTCTTTTCTGCTTAACGGTATTCAGTTACTTCTGGCATAAACTTGATAGTCATCTTATGTGTTGTTTTTAATTGAAATAGTTTAGGTTTACAGTTTTAAGCATGAGTAAGTTTTTCACATCCCATTTTAATTAACATATTTTAAAACACTCTTTTATGTTTAAAGCTACCATTCTGAAGCAAACCAAATACTTTTATTGTTTATAACAATTTAAGCTTGTGTAAATAAAGATTTAGACGAATCAAGGTGACATTCCTACATATCATACACATTTTAAGTTTAGGTTAAACTAAAGGCCTTGCTGAGTTTTTCCAATAAATCTGGATTATGTTTTGGCAACTCCTTAATTCCGTTCAAGATGTTAATTACCACTAAAAGAAAAAACAATTTCATATAAAAAGATAGTTTTGACGGTCATATAAAATTATGCTTACTTTTCTTCTCCTCCTGCGACATTAGCATAGCCAGAATAGAGAACTCATCATTTTTGGCTATCTCCAGAAGAACAGCTGCTGTTGTTGGCTCCTTGTTGGGCACATAGAAATCCTGCAAGGTTTGCAACAAACTTGCAAATGTGTCTGAATCAAAACCAGCGCCAAGAACTTTGCACAAGTTTCCTATTTCAATAGATTTTAAATATTGATATTTCTGATTTGGCGATAGTTCCTTCCAGGCAATGTAGAATTGAGCGGTGCCGGTCGGTGCAGTTGGAACGTGCTGAATAAATTGAACATTTTACTTTGATTCGTTGTGTAAATAAAAATGATATTTACCTCCATTAAGTTGACTATAGTCTGCTTTGCTTGTGGCTCGGATTCAATTTTATCAGTATTTAATGTGTTAGACTTTGTTGTTTCAACGGTTTTTTCTTCTTCACTCTTCTTAAGAGTCTCTTCTGTGTCTTTAAGTATCACTGTCTGTTGTAAGGCAGTTAGACCAGTTTCTTCAAAGATTTTTGAATTTTCATTAAAATCTTTAGGATTTTCGTTTTGTGAAACGGCGGCAGTTTTGACAGGATTATTTTCGGAGGTTTTAGTTGTTGTAGCGACTTTTGTTGATTGAGTAGCAGCTGTTAGCTTGGATTCCTGAGTTTGAACATTTTGTATTTGTTTTGTTTCCAAGGTTGTATTTTTGCCCACATTATTTTGTAACTTGCCCTTTTTCACCTCCTCAAAGGGTCCACAATTGCTGTTGAAAATCTTGTCAATTTCCTCATCTGTTATACGCAATTGTTTGGGCTCATCTTGATTGGGTCGAGGCGAAACAACGTCCACAACGGGCACACGTCGCATCGGCTGTTTGGATCGTTTATAAGCTGGCTTATCAAATGGCAAAATCTCAACAAAGTCATCGCGATCTTTACTAAAATTGGGACCATGTTTGGTAGCTGTAAATTAAGTTTAAGTTTAAGTCTGAGTTCTTTTTGGTGTAATGTGAAAATAAATACCAATTTTGCGCAAGCGTTCATTGATGCGCTCAAGGCTGCGTTTGGCCTCAAGGTTCTTGGGATCGATGGCCAGGACAGTGGTGCAATCCTTTAAAGCTTCCATGTTATTACCCAGTGATTCATTTGCTTGCATTCGACGATAATAAGCCTTAACGCACAGCTTGTCCAACAAGATGGCTGCATCGCAATCCTCAATGCAGCTGACATAGCTGTTAAGAAACTGAATGTGTTAAGTTTTTGAAAAGATAAGAATATCTGAGTGCCTACATTTCCTGCTTGAGGTAGCACAATGCTCGATTAATGAAGTATATGGAGTCGTGAGGATAATACGCTATGGCTTCAGTGTATGCTTCGATAGCTCTTTCATAATCCGCCTGCTTAACATAATTGTTGCCGCGATCCTTTACATCATTCGCTTTCTTGTGCTGTTGCGCCAGGAAGTCCGCTGGCAAATCCCGCTTCTCAGTCGGCGTGCTTGCGGCCGAGCTACTAGGACTAGCAATTACATCCTTCTTTGATTTTTTAAGCGTATCCTCTGTCTTTGTCACGTGGCTGCGCACTGGTGCGATCTACACAAACAGAAAAACACATAAGTATCAAACGATCTTTCCGAACCATAAAAAAAAATCATTACTCACGTTTGGTTCGATGGTCGGAGCGGGCGCATTTTGCATTGCCAGCTCTTTGGTTTTAATTTCCTTTTCCCATGAGTATAGATCTTGAACTGAGCTCTGGTATTCGCGTGCGTTTTGTCGCACTTGGAATTGCAAGTCCATTGCTTTCTTTTCGCCACTCATTGTAAGATGTGTTAAATTTTTGTTATTTTCTGAAAGAGCACTGTTTTTTTTTTTTTGTTACTGTCATGACAGCGCTAATCACTTAACATGCCCTGTTATGTTCTTACCAGCGCGCACTTTATTTTACTTTGAACAAAATATTATAGAAAGTCGATTTATTGATTTAATGAATACAGTTTGGTGGGAAATGATCTAAATAACAGTTTTAATGAGTTTTATTATACTGGACCCGCAATATTTTTAGTGAAAAACTGCGATCGAAACTAGAAATTTAATTTTACAGCAGCTTACCAAATGACAACAGAATCTTAACAGAACAGCTGATATTTTGTTATCGATAAGAACGCAAGCACAACTCGGTAATCATCTGTATCGATACTCAACACTTATTTTTATTCTAGGTATCGGAAACTTGATGGAGTAAAATTATTTGTTTATATATACACATCTGCAGCGAAAACAAAGGAGGAGCACTATTAAAATGCTGAGGTTAGCAGGCTTAACTGCAGCCATGGAAGCGGCCGCTGGCAGACGTAAGTAGGTAACGAGTGTGGGAGCTGCAATTATTGTTTGTTACATAAAGTAACATTTGAATAATTTACTACGCAGTTTCACCTACAGTGCAACATTTAAGTCCAAAAAGGAGTCCCACTATGATATTTTAAATGTTAGCAATGATTGCAGCAAGCAGGACATACGAAACGCATATGTCAAACTCTCCAAACAGGTGCAACAAGTCAAAATGGCCGCCAGTATAGTGTAGCTTATGTATTTATTATGTTTGTTTTCAGTATCATCCAGATGTGCAAGCCAATGCAGATAGTGCTGAGCGAACTGCGCGTTTTGTAAAAATAACGGAGGCATATCAAACACTCGTAAAGTCATCGACGCGCAAGGATTACGATGATAGTTTAATGTGGTTCCCAGGCGGCACGCGGGAAACAATTCAACCATGGGAAGTTAAGCCCAATTATAGTGCTGATCCAGGACCCTATTATGGCATAAAAGGCGTGAATCGCGTTTCAAACTGGCAGGTAGCTTTGTTTCTACTATCACTGGGCATTCTAGGCGCATTCTTTGGCTTTAGCTCCGTCAAGTGAGTTACACATGATTATTTAAATTATAAGTATAGCTTTTCCTTTTCAACAGACATTCGTTCGAGCTCCATCGACAAGTACAAGACGAAATCTCAGCTGAGGCAAATTCTCACCATGCGGCTGTTGTTGCCGACGCACAAAAATATGGCAATCAGGAGCAAATGCGACGCATGGTGGAGCGACTGGCTAGGGATCCCTTGGGGCGAACTGTAGCAAAATGATAAATTTCTTGTTTCATAGCTATTTAGAAACCTTTTTTGACTGTATATGTTTATGTACTAATTTGAAAATAGATAAATTTTTATATTTGCTAAGCTGCCTTGAATGACTCTGAAATGTTAAAAAACTAAACAGGAATTAATTTATGGTAAAATCAATTGACTTGCATTTATTTCAAGCTTAAGACTACATTTTGAACATTCATTAAACAACATTTAAGTTTTATTTGTATTTTAAAATTATTTATTTTTTCTTTGAGCAAATTGGAACACTTAAATTAAAGTCGCGACGGGCGAAATTTAATTGGATAAATATTTATATAAATTGCACTTGTATTTCTTTTGTTTTTTTCTTATTATTTTCTACTAGATTAATTAAAACCACATCAAGAAAGAATAAAGATCTCGAGCGAAATTAATATATTTTTGTTTACTTAGAACCCGCCACCAAAACTACAAACTAAAAATCACATATTTTCTATGAAATGCATAATTGCTCGGTGTGTTTGCAGCAATTACAATTAAGCCTTTTGCGTATCCTTGTCCAACTCCTTAGCCAAAACGCGCGCAGACAAATGTGGCACGGCTGGCTTAAGGATAACATCTCCTTGTGGCCTGTAATCAGCATATTTCAATTCGTAGACCTGACGAAAGCCTAGCTTCTCCATAACTCTCGCCGAATAGTGACTGGTGCAGAGGACATGGTAGACAGATATCTGATTATCACGCATATACTCATAAGCGCGTTCCGTTAGGCGTCCGGCAATGCCCAGACCACGATATTTGCTATCCACCGAGATTATTTTGCCGTCAAGTATAACATCCTCATTGGGATACAAATCAAATATGTTAAATTGCTCTTCTATGTAGTCCATGAGGCTGAGTATCTTTTTAAACTTTGGATGATCACAGGAATCAGCTGCCTTTTCAACCGCCTCATTAGCTGCCTGTATAGATAAAGTTGTTAATACATACTTACTACAACAAAAATATAAGAAAACTTACTGGTCTCCGCAAAAGTCCATTAATATATACGCCCATAATGTCACCATTCTTGTTGACCGCTTTGTATGAGCAATTATCCTTGATTGGTTTCACTGAAAACTCTTCGAGCTCCTTGCACTCGTTCATATCAAGAAATGTATTCAATGGTTCATCCTACCCAAAAAAAAAGAAATGATTTTTGCATATTAGCCATTTTTGTGTATCAACTGGCTTGGCCTGTTTATTGTTTACAGTTTATTTTTGTTTAATTTAAAAATTGACATTTATTTAACATCAACTTTGATAACCTGCTGCGCAAGTAGATCTGGTTCTCATCAAGTTTATTATTTTATTTTTATTTTATTATAAAATGCTATGCTTGGCTGGCAAAATATAAATATAAGTATAATTGACATTCAGATTGATAACTTAAATTGTGAACAAATTGTTTCGGTTATTAGCCGGCACGGTTAGAATAATAATAATAAAATGATTTATGCACACGCATTTGTAATTTTCATATCTTTTACGATCAGCGTCATTTATTATTTATGGCATTGCTAAACGAAAACGGAACCGGAGCTACAGTCATTCAGTCAGTCATTCAGCCATTCAGTCAGCCAGGTGTGCGGCATCATTTGCTTTGTTTTTCAGAAATCAATAATGCAGTTGCAAGTGAGTTTAAAACAAATAAGGTTTGTCACGCGTTTGATTGCAAACTGATCAAGCTATGCTTAGATGCATGCAAATCCTGCAAGCAAAATCACATACATATCTTCTTAAAACTGGTTTAAGCTACAGTTAAACCCAACCTAAAACTCAAAAGGGGTTTCCCAATGAATCAGCTAGTTAAAATGCATGGATATGGGCTACTCATAAGCAAAACAAGTTCACATTCACAAATATCATTAATTCATGCATAATCAGAGTTTTGTTTGTGAACTTAATGAAGCTAAAATCTCGCCCTAATATCACTAATCAATATTTATAACATATTTGTTTAGATTATTCGCTTTGTTCTTCAATCAAAAAACTCTCAGCTAATTATAATATAAATTAAACAAGATCAAATTTTACCTTGAAAAAAAATGTCTTGAGCATTTTTAGAACTGCTTCGGTGTCCTCGGGACGCACCAATTCAATTGTAAAGGGGCATTCCTCATTTACAGTTGCTTTTGTTGCTGTTGTTGTAGCTCTTGTAGTAGTTGTTGTTGTTGTAGACGACGACATATTGAGCACGTCCAATTTTTGTGTCAAACGGGCGATCGGATATAAATCGTTGAGCTGTAAAATTGCAAGTTGGCGAAACAAATCGTTAAAATTCACCAGCAATACATTTAAAAGTAATGCTATACATAGTATATTGTGCATATGCTTGTTTAGATTTATTATGGTTATTTATTGCTATTAGATGAAAGTCAAACATTTTAATTTGCAGCACATGTGCGTTTGTATGTATGTATGTACATATATCGACGACTTTCGAGCACTTTTCCATTACCATAACTAATTTTCATGGCCGAGAAGAAAACCAAGCTAGTGAAAAATATTTTAATTTGTTTTTCATGTACTACATTTCTGACAGATCCCATAAATTATGGTCCAACAATTCGAATTAGCACTTGGCTCAAAATGCCTCAGAAATATTTGTGTTGAAAATATTTTTGTTTTTGGCGGTAATACACATAAAATATTAAAAACAATTAAGAATATAAGTAAGAATATTAGAGTCATTTATAAACTAATTTTGGAATGATACATTTTTGAATTTTAAATGCAACAATAATAATAATTTGCCTCTTACACACCCAAATAAACAAAAGTTTTCGTAAATTGAATTGTTATGACATTATTTAAAGTAGGAAGTTGGGCTTCAATATGTATTTATTTTGTTAGCGTCAAACCGTTAACATCGAAATTAACATATGCAAATATAACTTAAAAATTAATTAGCAACATGCTAAATCCCTTTTAATAACATAAAGTTGTTCTGATCAAGAGATTCCATAATGATATAAAGTTGTTCTGATCAAAAGATTCCACTTATTTTTGTTGTCTAGTGTATAAGAATCGGAATCGCAAGATTGCAATGTATTATGAGCCGAAATGTTATTTCAAATATTTATGCATATTTGGCGAAAAATTTCGCATTTGAAGCGAGCATTTCATATAAAGTGGCATTTCAAAGCACCAGCCCCCAAATTTGTGTATATACTAGTATATATAAATTGTTTGAGCTTATAAAACCAAGTGTTTACGTTATCATAATTCTTCTGTGCTATTATTGGAACACAAGTGTTCACACACACTCTCCACTTTTTTTGAAACCCACTCAATTAAGAAATGTTTACACTAATGATGATAACTAGTATATATCCGTATTTGGATTTGGGGGTCGATCAACTACAAAAACTTAAGGTAATTTCTTTTGAAGTATGCCACACTTACCGCACATCTGGAGTCAAGGACTCGCCGTTTGCTTTGCAGCAGCGGCTGCTCTCGCATATTTTGTACCTCCATTTTGTTTAATTTACTTTGAACTTTTAGTGATAGTATGTGTGACGCGTGCGAAAATGTTAAAAGTAGCAAGGAAAATCTCTAGCGAGTGTTTTTTTTTTTTGTTGTTGTTGTCTGTTTTAAATAAATATTTTATTGCTGTTGCCTTTTTGCGCGGGCGTTTCTTTGGTATTTTGTTTTTGTTTTGTGCGGCGTTTGTTTACAAGTCAATATTTTTTTTATTTGATTAATTTATGTTTTTTTTTGTTAGATTTTCTTTGATCTCTTTTGCATAGTTGCTAAAAAACAGTTGACAGTAACAATTACTGCTTATTTTTTTTATAATTTAGCAAGTCACAGAATCACAGAAACACATTTAAATTAATAAACATTAGGATAAATGATATGAATTTTTGTTGATTTAAGTCCTTTGCTGATATTGATTAAGAATTTCGCCTTTTGGCGTTAAGCGAGCGTTTAGCTTCCCTAGACGAACAATGAATGCCAAACATTGCAGCTGTTTGCACTTTATATATTGGTTATTGGATTGATTAACGTATACGCAGCGTGTGCTGAACCTGAACCCGAAACGACTACAAGGCAGCCAAAACGAGAGAGAGAGAGAGAGCGAACAACCGAGTGAGCGAGAGCAAAGCAACATAGGCAACGTAGGACAGCTGACGGCGGCGAAATTATTTAAATCTCTCTGACTTCCTCTCTCTTTGCCAGGCACTGACGACTGGATCTCGTTGTGTTTGTTGCCTGCTGCCGATCGCAACTGAGCACTTAAATTGCTGGACGTAAACAAAAGCTAAAGCTAAAACTGTATGGACATGTCAACATGGCAGCGACGCAAGCAGCAACGTTGGCGCCTCGTTTGATTATTCCTCTCTATGAAAATATACATGTGATTGTTTGTTTCTGTGTGTGTGTGTGAAGGTAAAGGCGGAGACAGCAAGAGTATTATTTGCATTTGCTGTCTGAGCTGTTTAGACAAATTAAGCAAACTTGACGCGTGCGTGTGTGTGTGTGTGTAACTGTTAAAAGAAAGCTCTCTCACTCGCTTACACTCTTCAGCTGTTAAAAGAGTTCGGCATCGATCAAAACAAATAGTATAAAAAGAGTCGAGTGCAACTTGGCATCGTGACAGGTTTGTGAATGGCTATTGTTGGTCAATCAAAAACATAAACAAAATACCGCTGCTTTCCGACTGCCTGCTGGCAGTTAAAGATAACGTGAGATCAACTTTAACCGTTGCTTCCGGTGTCCGAAAGCATTGTTATAAAGGAACTGATTAGAGTTAGTGATCAGGGATAATTTCACGGAGTCGTGACAATTACAATAGGTTTAACATCAAATTCGTGTTAATCGCTGATTTAACATAAGCTTTAAATATTTTAATTTAACTGCGCCTGAATTCTCATATATTTTTACAAAAATAATGCAAATATTCCTTGAGTTTGCAACTCTTACAAATTGCATTGTTGTGCACGATACATTTTATGCAAATGTGAGCCACCCTCAATTTTTTTCTCTGTGAACCCTAGCAAATAGTATTTGCCGCCTGACATTTGGCAAAGAGGCAGATGTATGCGGATCGACTGCTGTCTGTTTTTACTATACAAATACTCTTTGCTGACAAACAGAGCGCGCATTTCAATGCGACGACACTCTCGACTATTCTCGAGATGAAGGTGGAGGCGGAGGTCAGTTGCGATTGGGTGTGTTTGCATTAACAACAGCAACAACAGCAACCACAACAGCAACAACGTCGTTGACATACGACGCCCTCACTTCTTCTTGTTGTTGTTTTTAATTCTTTTGTATTCTTTTCATTATTTTTTTTTGCTAGCTTTGTTTTCGCTCTCGGATTTCTGTTTACATTGACGGTCGTGCGCTCTCGTCAATCAGCAGACAGCAAAAAGGTAAAAAAAAGCAGCCCTCCCGTTTGCTGGCTGCGCATAAATTAATTTAAAATATTTCTAAATATCGTTTATTAAGTTGTTTTAGTTTATTTTTATTTTTTTTTTTGTTGCTGGCTTATTGACTTGATGTGACAAAGATATTCTTTGATTATTTGTTTTTTTGTTTGCCAGCAATTCAATTATTTTGTTTACTAAAATTTTATCAAGCCGTTTGCGCTTTTTTGTCATTGTTATTATTATTGTGTAAAAATTGTCACCGTTGAGCACGTGATTGGAATTTTTTTGTATAATAATTGTTTACATATCTGGCATACTTATATACCTACTATATCTAGATGTGTTTGTGGTTTTTAGTTTAGTCATAGTCATGGCTTATTTGCGGTTAAGCTGTGCTCTCAACCTGTTTTATTTTTGTTACTTGTTCTGTCAACTGTAGAGTTCTTAATTTAGACAATTGACTGATTTTTTAAACGGATTGCGCCAATATAATCGAAATATGATCAAGCCCTGTCACAATTTGGTGGCAACCCTTTATTTGGTCAATTTCAGGTGTTAAAAACGTTTTTATTTATTCATCACATGGCTTGGTTCCAGTCGCCATAATTAAGTTAATGCGATTAAAGCAATTTTCATTTTCTATGTGGATTTTGGCTTATCATGACGTTTTCATATAATATTAACAATCATTAATATTATTAATTTCCCTTTTGTAGGTTTCAAATGTTTTAGTATTTCACACATGGCGTATACTTAACTCGTATGCGTAGCATTTGTGAGAAAGGGACAAATAGAGATGAAGATATGCATATAGAGGAAGGGAAATTTCCTTGGTCTTGGTTTGAGAAAACGGGGAAAAACCGGTCACAAAAGTGGAAGTTAAATAAAGTTCCAAGTTGGAACAATGCAATAGGTTTTCAAGCACCTGAAAATGAGCCTGTTTATGCATTCGAAAAAAACTAAACACATACTATTCTAGGTTTTGTTGCTGTTGTTGCAATAATTGTGCAATCATTAGATTTGCTCAATTGTGATTTGCAACTCGAATTTGGCTTTCGAATGTTTGAATAAGGCCATAAATTGCATTGTCTACAAACAAATTCGCATGCAAATTTCCATTTTCATTTCGCATTTCGAATTTCCGCTTGATCTGTTTCGCAACGTCATGCAACTAATGAGCTCCAAGCTATCAAATTTACAACTTCCATTTCAACTGCATTTGTAGTTGTGCCAAAAACAGAATAAAACTTTGTGTCCCGTGTTGGGTGGCAATTAAATTGCCAACTGCCATTAGCAAACATACTAAATGACAATTTACATATGTTCTGCGTTCACTAACAACAGTTTATAAGGCAAAGATTACTCAATTATTCATAAGGCAGCTCCGAAACACGTGTGTAGGCATTTCAATATGCTTGCATTTTTTACATTTTACATAATGCAGCACGGCACACGCTTAATGACTTTTAATGATTTGTCATCGTTAGTATAGTATCAATGTCGTTTCTACAACTATATTCATTATTATAAAGACATTAACGCCGTTTAAGTGCGCACTTTGGTCGAGTTGCGCATGCAAATTGCAGCTAAATGATTTAGACACTTGGCAATCGACCATTCATTTTATTTAAGCTGCAAGTTGAGAATTTATGTGGGAACAAACATATAATTATTAATCGACGGGTGTAAATTGCCTACACTCAAGCTTACAAAACGTTTAAGATAATATCGAGCGAGAATTGTAGTCGTAGGAGTGTATTGCTTTTATATTAGCAATATTTATTCAGAGTAACAATCGGAAAAAATCCGAAAAAAAAATCAGTGAAAAAATCATGGGAAAATCGAAAAAAATATTCTATTGACTTTGGGTTATTCTGGGGAATTTATTCCCCATTTATTCTATGTTTGGAATAAACACAAAAAATCAATGGGATAAACAATTTTCCAGCTCATAAATTCAAGAGAATATTTTTTTATTTGATTAAAAAATTAAGTATAAAATGAATTTGAATAAAATATGCATTTTTATAGCCAGTAAGATATTTTGAATTGGTGTAATAATTTTATGATTTGATTAAAAAAAATATACAATAGGAATATGATTTTTAACTAACAAAGGAAAAGGGAACATGAATTAAATTTTTGAATAGTTGCAGTTAATTTGAAATTTAATTTAAAAAATCCGCATAATTTAGTTATAATTGTCGAAAACTTGTACCTTATAAATTAAATGAATATAAATATATTTAAATATTTGTAAATCTTTTAGGCACATCCTAAAGGTAAATCTACATGTCAAGTAATACAAAGTTGGTTTGTGTTTCAGAACCAACAGGTTCTTAATTTTAAATTCAAATTTCATAGTCGTGAATCAGTTTGCCATGTGCAGTTAAATTTTGCATATGAAAATTAAGCATTGATTGGATATCTAATGAATGAATGCATTCGAAAGACTTGAAAGCATTTAAGATCGAGTTTGCAACAACATGTACTTAAAACAAATTCGCTCTGGACAAAGTTTAATAGCTGTTCTTAACAAAATGCTTGAACGCTTCAAGGTTGATTTTGACGCTTGAAAATTGTTTAATTAAATTGTGTCAATTTTGCAAACGTGTGCAATTGATTAATAATACTTATATATAACTATATGTATATGGCCCTGTGCAGCAATATGCAAATCCGTGTTTAAAAAAAGACTTGCAACTATGACACGAGCACTATAATTTATAATTTATACGTTTAGTTTTTTAGATTTTAATAGCTTTAAATATATTTGTAAAGTTATGAATGACGAATGGCCAGCTAACTATATGTTATTCGAAATTATTGTAAATAAAGTAAGACGAGCAATAAATACACTTACTGAAAATGCCTTGAAAAGGCTTTGATTAGTTTAGTTAAGTTAGTTAATGAGTTTAAATAGACAAAAGGATCAATCTTATGAATCAAACTATTTGAAACAAACAGCTAACAGAGTACTGTAAAGACATAGTTACAATACAGTGAAACTTCTTATGGGTGAACAAAACACAGTTTGATTTGGTGGGCTTAATGAAAGTTGCATTCTAACTTTGCGAAACAAAGTTTGTCATATATTTTCATATTTATGTGGCAGCAAGCAATACACGTGGCAAAGCGGAATAGTAATAAGTTACGGCTGTCATACATTTGCATTTGTCAGAGATTTTCATTGCAAAATAATCATAAATCTTAAATAATAAATGACAATGCATGCGACTGGCAATTACCCTGTGCATTAACCAAATGCAATAAAGATTTTTATGTTTGAGACAAATCGATTGATCTTTTTTAAACCTTAACATTTAAAGGGTATATTGAAGATAAACTCTCTGCAAATTGCTTCCAACTAGAGAGTGATATTTATAGTCAATTTATGCAGACACGTGTAGATTCCTACACATAGTATTTATCTCATAACAATTTAATTAACATTAAAATTGAAGAGAGTATAAAATGAGCTCAATGTTTGGCCACAAATTATTAAAAGTCTGCGACTTTTGCGACAGGTGTGTGTGTGTGTGTGTGTGAGTTTTATGCTTGACAAAGCGGAATTGATTTGACCCCATATGAAAAGGGTGGAGCGTTTGGTGGAGTACTGGACAAATGGCCCACGGTCGGCTGGAGCTGTTCGTTTGCCGTTCGCTGTTGGCCGTTGGCTGTGTCGTGTGTTTGGCTTTAAGTCAACATTAAATGCTGAACGTGACTTGAAATTGAAAGCCAATATTGTCGTCGCATATGTCTATGTGCCACAGAGGCGGCGTGATGCATTTACTGGCAACAAGCCAGACTTTTTAGTTTTCAATAATGAAACTTCGAAAACGCCGCCGCCGCCGTGTCACCTTATCATCAGACCGTGAGTTAGTGGCAGTGGGTGTTTGTTTTTGTGTTTTTATTGTTTTAACTTGGCCATAATTAACGCCGCCCCAAGGCACCAGTACTCAGACTCAGTTGGCAACAGCAGCGGCATTGATTTAATTCTATTCTTATTTTTTGCAAATATATATATATATATTTTTTTTTATCGTTATTAAACTTTACATTCTAAAGACATTAAAATGCTTTTATCTCGCAGCAACAAAAAAATCCGACTAACAAGAATGCACGTTTAAGCAAAATGGGCGGCTATTATATTATTATTATCACTAAATGAACCATTAGATCTGTGTGCTCTTAAGTGGATAAGCAGAATACAAAATCCAGCACGAAATTTGCCTATTCAAAAATGTACTTGCAGGTTTTGTTCTCATTTTTTTTCGAGCACATGAAAAGCAATAAAGATCCATTAGCGGCTAGGCTAGTTCATTAAATTGCACCCATAATATCCAACGGTCAGACGATACTACATATATAGACACATACATATGTACAAACAGATACATACATATGTGTTTTGCATGCAGCAGGGGAAACTATATATTTTGATAAACAAAACAATTTGTTTGGTTTGCCCATAAAATGTGTGGCATCTTTCAATAGGCTTGAAATTGAATAATTTTATTGCGTATTTAAACTGTTACTTTAATATATTTCAAGGGCAAAGTTCAATTTTCAGTTTCGCTGATGAAAAGATTTTCAAGTTCTAAATGGATTGATTCTTAAAGCCCCACAACAAAGACCTAAAAGGAGACCCCAATTTATTGTGCTATGGGATGAACCAACCCCAACTAAAAGCCAGCATAAGTTGTGCAAAAAACCCATCTCCAGACAATGATATATATTCATTGTTGCATTGGCATTTGCATATAGTGGGAGAAAAAAGGATTACGAGCACTGTCAGCTTACAATGCAAAATGAAAAGATACGAAAAAAAAACTCAATTACTATGCAAAAGTGGCAAATGGAAATGTAAATGCAACGTTTGGGAGCTTAAAGCTCAATTAAAATGAAATGCTGGACAAAAAACTGGTTGATAATGCTCTACATATGCCGCAATTGCAGGCAGCGCCAGCTGAAAATCTGCTATTGTTGTTGCATCAACTAATCTGGCAGCATATTGCAGTCGCTCCCATACCCACACCGCCCTTTCGCAGGAGCAACAGAAGCAAACAATACAACGCATATCAAAGCCCCTCTCACAAGGCACAAAACGCAAACAGACAGCAACTAAATTGGTGGCAGGAAGCCAGCGAGGCAGTCAGGCAGCTGGCGCACATCATCATCATCACCATCGTCATCATCATTGTCGGGAACAGCATGATGATAATTTGCTTTTTGCCGCTTGGCTGAAGTGCACTGGCAACAAGCTGCCTCGGGGCTTGTGTTTAAATACCCTGTAGTCGGTAAAGATGCGGACATTTTTAGCTATAAATAGCTTTTAATAGCATACCATCTTTTGGTGATAAGTCCGATCAAAATAATCGATAAATATTTGTTTCAAACATAATTTCTTCTTTTTTAATCACTAGACTAAGAAAAGAACGTTTTGTTTCACCAACTTATGAAGTTAGTAATTAAGTAGTCTGCCTTTTGGAAACTTGATTTTTTATAGATAGCCACATAAGAATTTACAATCTAATTTAAAAAAGTTAGTACGATAAACAATCAATTGAAAAAGAATATTTTTCTTAATCGCAAGAAAGATTCTATTAAAAGTATTCCGATTATTTTAATGAAAAACTACGTATACGATATATATATATATATATATATAAATGTACGTACATACATATATAGTTTATGTTCTAGTCAAAGGATATATTGTCGTCGAGCAATTTAATTCGTTAAGCTCGTTTACTTGTTGTTATTTGTTCTCTTTATTCTGTTCATGTTTGTTGGCGCCATTTTGCTGTTTGCCTTTCCTCTTGTAATAAAATGAGATCCGGCATGCTGTTTCCTTTGAAAAGCTCAAGTTATTGTTGTTGTTGTTGTTCTTGTGTGCTGACGGTGTGCTAATGATAATGGTATTCAACTGTATAGAGTCTAAGTCCTCGACTTGCTACAAAGAATATATATATTCTTTTATGCTTTTAAATACTTGAAGAAATTCAACAACTAAATCTGCAGGGAAGTAAAACTCGCTGGCGAGCTGACTTGGCAAGTACTTTACCAACCCACCCACTGTTGCCGACAGGCAAGAAGAGCTGCTTACTTGTCATTTGTTGACAGATTGATTTTGATGTGTTTTTATTGTGATTGTTATGTTTCTATCACAACAAGAAGGGAGCATCAGCAGCAGGTCCTTTTGAATGCTGATGCTTATCTTTGTTGATTGTTGCCACATTGAAGTGCCACTGAATGGGCAAACATTATAGCTTAATTGGATTTTACTTAGATTAGACCGCTCATTAACTGGAATGCTTAAAGTATACAAAAAATCAATCTTTGCCTGCAAAAACTAATCAAATTAATGCAGACTCATTCATTTAATTGCATGATTAATGACTTTAAGCATCCTGCTGCCAACTTTTGCCAACTGTGCGCATATTTCACAGACCACAGAGCATCTGGATTTGATTTCGTAATAGCTTCGAAGCTTGTTTCAAACAAAGTTTTCGTAACGTCATTTTGCGCATTAAATGCTTAAATTGAATTTAAAAGTCAGCGAAATTTTATTGGGACTTTTACCATAAGCTGATTTGTATAAAATTAAGTTGAGATTGAAGGTTTCTTGTGATTTCTTTTTTACATACTATATAATAGTGATGTTGTAAGGGGTTCGCAATAATCTAAGGTCAAATAAGGCTAACAGAAGCATAGACAAATTGATATAGTTGGTTGGGTTATCAAAAGAATCTTATTCAGTAATCCTAAACATTTAAAACTTGTGTAGAACTTTATATATATTCCAAGCTTATAAGTCAAAGTTACGTAATAGAATAAAATTAACATATTGTTTTGTATAACGTATTTCTTTCATACTTTTATATATTCAAATCTGATTTCCTCAAGCTCATCCAATTAAAGCATAGTCCTTTAGCTCAGTCTGAGGCCAATTACAGTTACGAATTACCATGACTGCATTTTATTTGACACACACACACACACATACGCAAGCACACTCATGCTGTCATTTACTTGAATTCAATTAAGTGAGATAAACGAAGCTGAAGGAAGCGGGTCAATAAGCAAACTGGGATTCGTATTAAGCTTCTGCATTCCAACTTTGTTTTTGTGCCGGCCAACTTTATTGAAGCGTGTTAAACTACACACAACACAAACTCGTAACATAAAATCCAATCAAATCGATACAAAACAAGAAGAGGGGAGAAGAAAGCTCAAGGAATTGCTACAATATTGGGGGGGCGTATACGCAACTTTTATACAATACAATGTATTCGAAGGGAATTATTTAACTGAAACTAGACCTTAAATGTATCTTCTGAGTAATTGGAATTTTATCTTTGGTAATCATTTTTTTCTCTTTTTTTTTTGCTCAAATCAATTGAAACGAATTCCTTGTGTGTGCGTGCCTTGTAAGTTTTTGCTCTGATTTTGTACATTTTTTTTTTTTGTATTCTCGTTTGATTTTTTTTCTTTTCGCCCTTGGTATTGTGTCTGCATGACTTTGATTTTTATGGCATTTTCCGCGTACGTGCGGGATTTCTTTTGCCCAGCTTTTGTATGGTTTTCACATTTGTCACATTTTGTAGTCGAACATTTTATGTGATGTCCTGTGTGTGTTTGCTGTCCTGGGACTCGAATCGAATGTTTGCGTGCTCAACTTTGTTTAATTTGGTCAATTGTCACGACCTGCCAACCGCACCAACTCTACATTTCCATGTTAAGGTATTTAATTTAATAAACAGATATCTGGCACTAACTTTTTTTGCGTTTTCGTGCTGATAATACTAGCAATTAAGTTTTTTCCCAAAGTCTTCCAGCGAATATTATCTTATCATAGCCGTGCTATTGATTGTTGGTTACTATTTGATCATATATAAACCAATTCTGATAGCCTTAACAAGAATCTTTTTCCATATCAAAAAGTAATTCTTTTGTTTCCACTTTAAAAAGTAATTTATTGTTTTGAGTGTGTACAAAGGTTAAAAATGTTTTTAATTTTCTATTAAAAAAAAACATTTTGATAATAAAACTGTCAAACTACAAAAACATATAAATCATCTATTTTTAATGCTTAAAAAAAGTAAATATATCTTTTTGCCACAGACGTTTCAGTACATAATACTTATAGGGTCAAAACAATTTTTTTTTTTTTTTTTTATAATTTGATTTGGTCTTTTGCCAAAACGTCTCGCAACTTTGTTTCTGCCATTGTTTGTTTGTTTTAATATATATTTGTGCCACATTTAATCAAGTTCTCGACTATATAGTGAACTTACTTAGTATATATTGTGTTTTGTTTCGAAAAAAGCTTGCCATAAAACTGAACAAATTGTCAAAGTGCCACAACGACAAAAACATATGGCGATAAATTGTAAATGCGAACATTTCCCTTATGTGCTAGATGCATAAATTAAAAATAAAAATAAATTATACGAAATGGAGCGAAAAGACTTACGCGCCTGAAATTGGCTAATAAATGGTTGCCAATGTTATCCTCCTTCTGCAACAACAAATTTTTCGTCTTTAGTTTTTGGCTCAACCAAAAATTGTATTTGTCCGCGTAGTTCGTGTTCTTTGGCAATTGATTTAAATTTGTGCGCCCTGATTTTGTTTAGTGCTTATTTAAGCGATTGACCGTTTGCACGTATTAACCACGAGGGCAACGCATTTGATACTGAAACCGAATTGTTGTAAACAAACCAATTCAACCCCTCGCATTGGTGAAAATGCTTTGCGCCCCACTCAATTTGCTGTTATTTGGGCATTCGAAACACACTCAAACTGATGCCACGGACAACCCCAAATTGTGCTCGGGCTCAGAACGACAAGCGAAGAGCAAATGCGTGCTAAAAAGCTGAGCGAGCTTTTCAAACATTTTGCACTCAAAACTTGGAGCGCGAACGATAACAGTTGGAGGCCGTTGATAAGGGGCAGTAACTTGAGTGCACAGAAACAGTTGCATTTGCTGGTACATAATATAAACACTAAGTTCGATAAGAGTTTCTTGAGCAAACATAGCAATACAATGTGTTATTGCCTCATTCTTATCATTAAGCAGAGTGGAGCGACTTATCAGCCAAATTACCAAATTACTCATAAGATATAGTCAGCATAAACATTAAAACCACCCGTTTCTGGTTAATAAAAGTGCTGCATATACAATTCATTCATTTATATTACTTAATGAACATGCAGTAACTTGCATAATTTTATTAATTTCTCCATAGTTCAACTAGTGCAATTTTTGCTCTTAAAATACGCATACATACATACTTGTATACATTTGTCACAGATAACAACGCACTTTTCGAAACAATATTTTTTGTAGCATGCTTTTAAACAGTTTTTTTTATGACATTCTTCGTTTAAAACGAAATTTGAATTTGATACATTTTAGCGCAGCACATTCACAGTGCTGGCAAACGCGCTGCGTAAGTGCTGTTCATTCATTGCAGTATTCATTAACACTGTCGAAAAAAAATATTCCATGCAAGGCAAGAACGTTGAAAAGAAAACTCGCGTATAACTGAAAAATAAAAATTGAATAATAATAACAATTTCAAAGGATAATGCATGGAAGTTACACAAGCGAGCAACCCACAGATTTTCAGGCTGCCACCGCCGCTGCAGCGGCAGCAGCAGCCGCTGCGGCAGCCAGCGCTACTGTGTCTGCTTTAAGAACAGCTGAGCAAAGGGAAATGGAAAGGGAGCGTGAGCGAGAGAGCAATAGTAATGACCCGGATGATTGGAGCGAATGTGGATATGGGGACAATGATGTGCAGCGCGCACTACGTGGCGGCAGCGCCGCCGAAGACATAACACAATATCCAATACATGGCTGGGTGGATGTCACTGAGGAGTTCAACGAAGCCTGCGCCGAGCTCCTGCCGGGCGAACTGGCCCAGGATATGCTCTTTGGTCTGTTTGAGGCTATGTCGGCAATTGAGATAATGGATCCCAAAATGGACGTAGGCATGGGCTTTGATAAGTTCGACTTGCCGCCGCCCTCTTTCGAGGCGGCCATTGCGGTAAGTCATTAGCTTTTAAGTAATTCGGAATTACTTATTTCTTTTTCATGTGTATTGGTTCTGCAGATGGGCGCTATAAAACTTGAGGGACTAGAGCCGGCGGAACTGATTGGCATTTTTGATGCGCTGTTTGCGTGTTTGGTGTCCTGGCTGGAGGGCAACTCCATGGATCAAGTGCTCTTCACCTGCCTCTATTTACACGCTCCGTCGCAGATTAAGGATAAGGCGCTGCGCGTCTTTTGCATAGCTGTGCGCAATCTCATTGTGGTCATTAAGAACATCATAATTTTGGCGGCTGTCAACGAGGAGGAGGATTTTCAATTGTACGGCAATTCGGCGCTGCTGGGTGCGGAAAAGGCACAACCCTCAAGCATAGCTGGTCTCTTAAAAGATGTAGAAGATGAGCTGGTGCGCAAATGCAAACAGCTTTCGCAAGCAGATAATCAATGTCTGATGGCCGTCGTTCACAGATTACGATTTATGCGCAATCTCTTCGGGGCCATATACCAGGTGGAGCTTATGGTGGGCGCCCAAAGTGCCGAAGAGGCGGTCAATGAGATTTACAAGAATCTAAATGTGGCCACTGAGCTGCTACCACTAATCAAACGGACTATAGATCGCGGCACCCAGCCCGTTGAGGGTTGTAAGTAATCAAGAAATAAATATATATGAATATTTTACTAAACTCTTTACCAAATTACAGCAGAGGCGCCTAATCCAATGGGTTTCTCACCGCGCATACATGACCGCAGCCAACCGCCTACATTTCCGCGCAGCATTAAAATACGAGAACGGCCCGCCAGCTATCAATTTCTGGAGGAGATGGTTGGACGTTTTAAGTACGCATGCAAAGTGATACGCCACAAGGATTACTATTCTGCACTGGTGACTAACGAGAGAGAAAGAGAGAGAGAGAGGAGCCTTGTTCTATTTGTTCCTTTTACTTGCAGAACTTCTTCATCGAATTTAGTCGCAAGTCTGGACATTGCATCCTTTCGCGCAGCGTTCTGCAAAGTCTTTTTAGCTCAAGTATTCGTTTGGCGCATGGCAAACAATCGATGAAACAGTTTTTGCGTCATTCGGTGACTGTGTTCAACTCGCCACCGGTCCTGAATGCCAAACATCCGGTGTCCACTGATCCGAAGGTGGTGCAGCATTTGGAAACGTTCTTTCGCTATTGCACCAATATGAACACGTTCAATCAGTTTATACGCTTATGCGGATTTAATCGTGCCCGCCAACGCGATAAGCTGGCGCATTTAATTGAGAACTTTGATCCGCTGCAGGTGGATGCGGCACGTCTGGACTCGCTAATGAATCAACTGGCCAATGAGCGTGCAATGGAGGGCAATGAATCACATGCAACGGCACTGAAGCACAGCACACATTTCTCCACTTGGGTGCTCTACAATTGCTTTCGGGCAATGCTTATATATTTGATGTCCGGTTTCGAGCTGGAACTGTATGCTGTGCATGAGTTTCTTTACATCTATTGGTATCCCTATGAGTTCCTAGTTGGATTTCTTGTGTCAGCGCTAACACGCACAGAGAATTTACTATTGGCCCAGGAGGAGTATGCCGAGCATCAAAGTAAGATTCAGCCAAATTCTGGTGGTGGCGGTTCGGGAAGCAAAAATCGCAAGGCAACCAAACCGAAGAAACATAAGAAACAACAGCGTCCCTATCGCCAGGAGATTGTCCACTATCATGCCATGCTCAGTCTGTGCGGTGGAATGTATAAAGCAATGGGTGCTCTAACCAAAGATGGACGTGTGCGTCTGCCCATGTCCAAGTTTGACAATGAGGAAATACGCTACAATCGACGCTTCGCACCATTTGTGCCACTGACCAGTCCCCCACCTGTGTCCTATGCCGAATTCCGCAATATACGTGATCACATGATGCGCAACAGCGTGGAGGATCTGTATAGTTATGCAGCCAAGCATTTTGATCAGGCACGGAATGTGCTCGAAAGCATACAAAATCCGGAACAGGAGGTTAGTTCATTGTTAATATATATGTGGTTACTTTATATTTTAGCTAATCAAAGATATACATTTTATTTAGATTTTGGATTTGTTGCAAATTGCGCGAACCAACTTTGTGGTCATGAATGTGCTTGGTCGTGGCCATCAGAAGGAAGTGAAACGTCAGCCAGAATTTGATTTCTCCAAGCATTGCTATTTTCCTATTATAAAAATCAAATAGCCCTTGTGTTCAAATCGATCCTAATTAATACTTGTCTTAGCTTGTCGTCGTACATAGTATGTACTGTTTCTTTAGTTTGTTTTGTCAATTACAAAAAAATTTGTTTGTAAAATAATGTGTTTTCTGTAACATATTGCATATTGAATCTATTTACTAGATTTTTATAAAAGCGTTAAGTCACAGATTTACACAAATATAATTGTTCTCACGATACAATATCTTGCTTAATTATATGCTCCTCTACATAGCCGTTTATTTGGCAACTGCGAGCACATGTGTACACCGCCAAAACACCCCAATCCAAGCGCTCATCCTTGAGCAGCGTTAACATTTGTGGCATTATTTGAAACTCAAACTGGCGCTCACTGCCACAATGACAACAGCTGGGCACCGTTTGCAGCTGACTGAAAATCGTATCTTCCACATTGGCTATCCAAAGCGGTTCTCCAGCCTCGCTTTTGTAGCGTACAATTTGTTCAGGGTAAGCAGCAGTTAGCTTCTTAAAGCGCTGAAATGATTTGTCCTCCGCTGCAGCAGAGCTGCCAAAGTACTTGTCTAGTTCCTTTTCGGAAACATCGCTTAGTTCACCCGTTTTACCACTGGCCGAGAGTTGATCAAACTCGGCTAAACACGTTTTTTCATCCTTCTTAACTTCATCAATTTGTTCACCGGTGGGATCGCTTTCTACGATTTCATATTCGGGAAATTCAATTTCAGGCAACGGTTTGTAAGCAGTTGCTGTCTTGGCAACGCCACAGTTAGGTTTATGCTGAGGCCAATGAGCGCGCTGATGAGCCGAAGAGCAGTAAAAAACCGCCTTGCAGCGACTGCAACTATGCGGTCCCAGACAGCCACAGGCGGTACACAATCTTCTTGAGCTCGCGATGGCAGGCTGAAAAACAGTGAGTTAGAATGGGCTTGCTTTAAGAAATATAATTTGTTGATACCAGTGGATCTCCTTCCTCGGATGGGTCCTGATCCGAAAAGAATTTGTTCTTCAGTGGCAGTTGCGAGCGAAGCACTGTAAAGTTGCTAAGAAAAATATATATGAAACCTATTAGAAAGAGCTATGCAGCTGATAACTTTAAGCTAGGATCTTTAAACAACTGACTGGGCAAAATCGGTTAATGTATGCTCACTTACTCTGCATTGTTGGCTAGCTGGCAATCTGGATTGCGACACATAAACACATATATGTTACGATGAAAATTGAACTCATCCTCCTTTGGTGCATACAGCTGACATAGAAATGATTTTGGGGCCTGGCATTTCTTGCACTGCAGTTGCGCTGTAGTTGGCAGCGAATCTAGTTCCAGCCAGGCGGGCCGGCCACCTAGTTTGCTAGGAAAGTAGCGATTACTTAGCCAGCCAACATTTTCCACTTGCTCTGCAAAACCTAAGACGGCAGCCATGGCGTGTTTACGTTTTGTGCCTCAGCGCGTGTTGTAAACGCAGCCCTGGTCATTATCGATAGGCTATCGTAAGGAGCTAATCGATAGTGCTGTAAGTGTTGTAAGCATGCAAGCAAAAAGTGCTGTCAAGCGACAGAATTTAGTTTGCTGTGAAAATGACACGACCACAACGCAGCGCATAACAATAATAAATAGAATTGTGTTTAATAAAGTGCAAAGTGAAATAAATACAAAATACGTCACTTAATGCATTCGCATTATATGTGGTTTCCAGTTAAAACGCTGCTACTGTTCGTAGCTGCTGGAATCCGATCGCTATCGATAAGTGTGCAGCTGCTGTGAAAACAATAACAACAAGCGGAAGCATTTCAGTTCGCTCGATTCGCAGGTCGTTTTGCTTGTTGGTGCTCTCGTGTACTAAAAATAGTCATTGAACCACCCACGCAAAAAACGCATAAAATTCGGCAAAGCAAACTTGAGCAGTGTGTTGACTTTAACAGCGATGCAGTTGCACAGAATTAATAAACAAGTCGGCAACAACAACAGCAAAAGCAACGACGATGAGGAATTTCTGTAAGTTTATTTCCGGTTTTTGTTTTATATGTTTGTGGGTAAGCTTTTGATGCTGCATGCTCGTGTATTTATGTGTGTGTGCTCGTCTTGCTAAATTTAGTTATGCATGTGATAGGCTGAAAATAAGAATTGGAACACCCTGCCGTAAACTCTGCCGGCTACGAAACTAACGGGACACAAACGTACAAGCACACACATAGAGGGATTCACACACTTTTGTCACCTTGCCAAGAAAAGTGCTTTAAACTGTTGCGCCAAGTTCTCACAATACGAACGAAACGACGTACAATATATTAAAACATAAAACAAGATCTGAGAGTAACACAAATACGGGCAAACACACACACACACATGCCCACATTCTGGGGTCATATTGTTAAAATCAATAAATGCCCAATATTTTCTCAATGTAATGCAACCAAAAATACGTTTTTGCCGCAATTTACTTAAAAACATACAATTTTACATCTGAATGTCGTCAATGTCAAGGAAGGCTGTTTATTAACATTCATTTGGACAAGCATGTGAAACGTTTGATTAGCAACAACAGCAACAACAACAGTTAACGTCGCAGTTAAAGCTTGCGTTATATTGCTTACCTCTCTCACTCCCACGCTAATAAGTATACGACGTGTAGTTTCTTTATTACGCACAGCTATGGTTTTTAGAATAAGAGAGAGATGCCAAGCGTGACATTCTGGAATCCAGATTTCTTACTGATCAAAGTGTTGTATTATGTATGTTTTGTAATCAATATGTTATATTGTGCTCGTTTTGCACTTCATTTTGTTTTTATTGATTTTTTTGCTGTGTTGTTTTACACTGCTGTTGCAGTCGTTATGCTTGCTCTCTTTTTCTCTTTGTTTTTGTTGTTCTGAGAGGCATTCAGTTTTACAGTTTAAAGGCTTTTGTTTTCTTATTTACTTTGCAGTTACAACTGACGCTGCGGTGTTGCTGTTGTAGTTTTTGAGTGTGCGTTTTTTTTCTTACACCTCTTTTGAATTTTTGTTGTTGTTGTTGGACTTTACGCTCACTCTCTCCTTGTCCCACTCTTTCTTGTCCGGGTGGGTAGCTTTGAAACCGGTCACTTTCTACAGCTTTTATTGTGTTGATTTTGCTTCATTTTAATTTTTTTATTTTGTTTTGTTACCCATCTCACGTTTCATGTTGCAAGCAAGTCATTCCCTTTTCACCTTTAACTCTCTCCTCTCTTCATGATTCGAATGCACTTTGCCTGGCCTTATAAAAAATGCAAATTAAGAGTTGCAATTGGTTTTCCAACTTTACTTACTGTATGTACAGCCAACTTTTACAATAATTTCAACTGTCAATCGCGGTCTTGTTTTTTTGTCTTCTTTTTCTTATTTAATATTTATCAACTTTACGGTTTTATTGCGTTAGTAGTATTAACACGAGAAGAACCGTGACTCCGCCTTCTTTATTTCGTTCTCTCATTGCCTTTTGTCATGAAAATCCCTTGCAGCAATGCAAGCTGCCAAGGCTAATAATATTTTAGCAAGGTTTATAAACTTGTGCCACTTAGCCCACCCGCCCCTGCGCCTTCGCCATCACCTTCACCTACAAAGTTTCATTGCGTACATTCGTTTCGGAATTGAATTTGTCACCAGTTTTATGGGCCAGGCAACCAAATGGCCGAGACGCCAGCCAGTTGTCGATTTGACTCATAAAGTTTTTTCTTAAAAAAAATAAAAACAGTTAGCAACCTTTCAAGCAGCTGTCCCAGGTAGCTTAGTAAATTAATTTAGCTTCACAAATTCGGATATTAAATACCCTGTAAATGCAAAATGTCATAAATAAATTTGTTAATTGAGCTTAGTAAGTTTTTTAAACAGATAAAATAAAGAACATAACGTCTTGGTGCGATAAATCGATAGACATTTGTAAGTAGAAATGCTTATCGAACAACTTTAGTGCTGTAAAGCGCAAAATTAAATTTTCACTTAAAAGGGGAAATACAATCAATTAGATAGTTGACTCGTCATCCTCACTACTTGCCTTTCGAAGTAAACTCTTTGTAATTGTCATAATTGGAATTCGTGGCGTCATAAATATAAAAGTTTTTTGAGTGATTTAGGCAGTTTCAAATATGCATAAAATTGGTAAGTCACAGCTATAAAACTTGAATTTATTTTTAAATGCCGTCATTTTCATATCGGCTCTTCATATTGGTTATTAACATATAATTTTTGCTAAGCTATTGAACTCATTTTGTGTGGCATTGATCCACTCAAATCTAAACCCTCTTCCAAATGCGGCTTTATAGAATCCATATAAGTGCATATAAACACTAAGCTTATATGCATAATAGTATGAACATTAATTTGGCATACGCTTTATTGATTTACGAATTGCTTTTGTTGCTGTTGTTGTTGTTGTTTTTGGTAAGCAAATCTTATCATAGATTGCACATGCTGGTCCTCAGCTGTTGTCCATGCCTGGTTTGCGGTATGTGCGGATGGTTTGGTTTGATTGGAGGGTGGTTTGAGGGACTCTGATAAGTATTAACTTACGGACATTATCGATGCGTGGCTGCCATAGCCAGAGGCAGCAATATTGCCATTGTTTACTCGTCCACGCGTTGTAGACACATTGATGTTGTCGTCGCACTAATATACATATATCGTTATACTTTCGTATATTATAGTAAATATTTAATACGGTTGTCTCTTGAAAGAGCTATAAAACATACGGGAAATGGTTTTTCTAATCAAAATTTTCATTAATCTGCAAGCTCCCATTACCAAGTGATTACTGTACTTCATATAAGCACATGCTGTTTGTATGTAGTTGAGGTTCTGATAGCCGAGGCGTGCGTCATGCCGGATAGCATTTGCTTTGCGATTCGATGTGATTCATATGTAGTATATGGGCAAAGTCGGCGACAGCCATTTGGGCAGACTCTGCATTTGAAATGGGGCCACTTGAATTGGGGCCTAAATTGCTTAGGCATCCATCCTCCTCATCATCACAATGTATTTAGTACAGATTTCCATCAATGTATGTGCTCGTAAAACGTTTTTTTAAATCAATAATACTCTTGTTGGTTTTTCCTACTTGAATACTGAATGTGATTCTTGTTTGTACTCATTTCTTTCATTTTCTTTCTTTGTTTTATTGCAGGAGCGGCCGCTGCATTGAATGAGTGTCCTTGGCGTTGCTGCATGTCACGCCACGCCACCATGTCCGATTTTGTACCCTGCGATATATTGCCAGATCTCTGGGAAGAGATACTGCGACGCCACTGGACGTTTCTTGAAACCGAGGAGAGCATCGAGAAGATCGCGGAGCGTAAGAAACTTGATGGTAAGTGCACACCAAAAGTTGATAACAATTTCGTTTACAATCATTAAGAAATTCCCTTTCAATTTTCCGCCAGGTTGTTTGAAGGAATTCTTGTGCGTTGTGCCCCATGATCGCAAGTTCTTTCTGCCGGAGACGGGGCATGTGCTGCGTAAGACAGTTTGTGAGCTAAATGAGTTTACGGCACAGAATGCAATGGTTGGCTTCGAGGCCATCAGTCAGTATGCCAACAATCTGTTCACCAAGCCCTGGCGCAAGGAATTCCGTGTGCTCAAAGTAAATGTCATTGATAAATAATTATTTTCAAGGGTATACCATTATAAATGTAGACAGTCTTACAGACTAGCACTTGCCACGCAAGGCAGAAGGCATTTAAAACGCATAAATTAGATTTACCATTCATAAATAGAAGCAGTTATATTAGTATCGATAAATTATGTATTATCTCAGAAATCTATTTTGCAATTTATGATTACTATACTAAACACTATCAAACAGTTATCTACACATTATTTACACATCATACCGAACAACTTTTTAAGTATTATCTAGAAGCTCGAATATAACTTTAATCTCTAACTCTTAATCTTATCCTTCCTGTAGACCTACTCCGGCGCCTATCAGCATGAGGTTGAATCGAATTTGATTGATGCCGATCGTTTGTTTCTGGCCATGGGCTATCGTCGAATTGCTGAAGATACGTTTGTGCTTGAGGGACCGATATGTCCCGATCAGGTGACAAATGTCTCACGCGATGCAATGGCCGCCTACGTGGAATGCCAAATAATGAAGCACATCTATGCGGGCTTGAGTGCCGCTGGTTTTAGCTGCAGCTGGCAGGAAATATTTCACTATCGAGAACGTCATGTTGGCGGCACAACGCAGTGCATGAAGGAGTTGGCCAGTCGATTGCACGACAAGCGACTTCGCAAGGAGCAACAGCATCATCAGCAGCAGCAGCAACAACTAAACACAGAGAACACTTACAGCAATGTGACGCCTAATCGCTGTGATAATTGCACTGTTGCGGAAAAGTCTATGCCTGCTCCACCGCTAACAACTGCCTGTGCACTGCATGGCCATGGCCATGGTCAGGTCAATAATAATGTGAATAGCTGTGCAATGCATCCCGCTGCCGTTGTTAATCATCATCACGCCCCGATAACGAATCTCAATTGTATGTATCAACAACAAACGCAGCCGCAGCAACAGCAACAATCTGCTTCAATGACGCACTCACGCAGCCTGGAACACTATCAGGAACCGGTGCATGCGGTACTGCCGCAGCGCCATTCCTTCGATCAGCATCCCAAGGATTGTGCGGCACTGCATCAGTATGGACATTTGTATGAGTCGCCCTACGATTTCGTGGACGGTTTAAGCATGAACAGCAGTGCCTCGTATGCAGCAGTGGCTGGGGCTTATAATGCGCCTGGAAATCGGTATCCGCTGCCCTTTAACATCTCGAGTCAGCTGAATGCGCCCTATGCCACGCCCCACATCGATGGCTATGCAAATGCCGTCGAGCATACAAATAATGCTAACATGTATGCGAGCATTGGTAAACAACAGCAACCAACTTCTGCACCTGTGCCACATAGCTGTGGCTATCATGGCAGCCAAATGGGTGCAGTTGCTCGTCATCCAGCGAGCATGCAGCACAGACAGAGCACCTATCCGCCAACGGATCATCATTTGATTGACTTTGATGACTATTACGATCCTCGTCTCTACGAGTCAAGTGCTCGACAACAACAACAACAGCAGCAGCAGGGAATGCGCAGCCAGTCAGCCAAGCATGTAAATATGAACAGCTCCTTGTACGCCCAGCCACGTGATGCGATGGGCATGCAGTATCCCGTACCCGCCTATGATGTGCCCATGGCCAATTTGCCAACGACATTACCGCAGCCGACGGGTATGTATGTGTATGCGCGTCCAGTGCCCAAAAGCAGTCGTGTACGCGCTCCAATGGAAACGGATGGCAGCACAATGCAGGATAGCAGGCAGCGAGACCAAATTATGGTAATGTTGAGCAATGCAAATTTAATCAATACTTAATATAAAATCAACTAACGCTTATTGATTTGCAATTTACAGGAACCTCCTCTGGACAATAATCGTAAAACGACGCACAAGGAATTGAGAGAGCGTTTAAGACATACAGCAGGCTCTGCTAATAATCGCCAGGATCAGGTGAACATCTCCGATGGCACTAGCTATGAATCGGCAAGTCTGGATGATTTTGTTGCATTGAGCAGCGCATCGCCGCCGTTGATGCCTAAAGTGCAAGAGGGTGTTGGTAGTTTCGAGTCATGGAACTATGTGTTTAAAAATCTCGAACGCTCCGGCTACACCAAGGATCTAGGCGATCGTGAGGATTTGCTAGTGCAGAGCCTGGACTTGGACTCACTGACACTGGGAAATGGTGGTGGCTCTCCAGCTGATAAGCGACGCCTCGAAACGCCACAGCCCGCCGTTGTGGAGAAAGCACGCACGCTGGAAAGGAAACGTGAGCCGCGTGTGGTGCAAGCGGCAGCACCAACACCAGCGACAAACAACAGCAGCAGTCTGGGTGTGCGAAAGGTTAAGTCAGCTCTAAAAACAGCCACCATAGACAATAGACCATCAGTGAGCAATGGAGCGCGCAGTCGCAATAGTGGAACAGGCGCTGTGGCCAAACAGCCACCGCCGGTTTCCACACAGCTGATTGTGACCAGTCCGAATGAGTGGAGCTGTCGTTTCTGCACTTTTCTTAATCCGGATACGAAACGCATTTGTGAAATGTGCTGTCGCAGCAAGGACTTTAATTTGGAGGCGGCTGCAAATGTATCGCAGGTATCCTCCACTTGTGTCTAGAACGCAAAATAATAATAACATGTGCACATGCTCCACAATATAAACAAATACAGTAGTCGCTCGGAAAATGAAACTTGTTAAATGTCGAATTGGAATGTTTTTCATGCATCTTAAATTTTGTTTTGAAATTATAAATAATTTTCTAAAATTGAATTGAACTTTTTGATGTGGAGCGATTGCTTTTATTAACATATTTATGCAACTGTACTCTACACCACGCAAGTGATATAAAAACAGTAAAGAGTTTGGATTTATACATCTATGTATAATATATCTATATACATACATATTTATACATAGAACTTATATATTTTTTATACGAGAAAAATTGTCATTACAACTGTGTGCATGTTTATATAGGAAGTTCTCTAGTCTTATAGCGTCTACGATTTCAATCACAAGCCTCCTTTTCAAAAACATAAAAATACAACAACTAAAATTCAATCATTTGAACATAGTTTATATACATTACGCATACATCATATACATATATTATATAGGTAATATTATGAATTATGTTTTAAGTTTCGATTAGACTTGTGTACACATGCTTTAATTAGATTGTAGATTTGTTTCCATTTGTTGTGGGTTGCATCGCGTTGTGTTGCAAATGAATGATGTGCCTACCAATTGGTTTAAGACGTACGTATGTAAGTGTGCTTGTATGACTACTTATTAATATTTACGAACTAGTAACTGTATATTTGTGTGTGTATGTGTGTGTTGAGTGCATGATAAATTTGTACATTTTGTGGCTATATGCCAGGTTACATTTATGGTATAATATACATACATATATATATTGGAAAAGCAAATTATATTTATTATACATATATATATATATATATACATATGTATATGTATATGCATATATATTTATTGCATACTAGACGTAACTTTTCATAAATACCTTTTCCTACATAAATTATAAACTCTATTCAAATCGAGCTAAACCAATTGAAACCAATGCAAGAAGAAAATGAAAAGATGACAAATGTAGTACTGAAACAGTTTTCACTTATATTTTTTATTAGCAGCTACTTAATAAAATAGAAATATAAGAGTGAGACACAGCAACTATACATGCGTTCATATACATATATGTATATAGCTATAGCTATTGCCACACACAATCTTTTGTTTTTTATGCCCACCATGCCACCACACCCAACGCTATAAAATAATAATGATATTATTGAAAAAAAAAAAAAAAAACGAAAACAAAAATAATAATCACACTTAATTTGTTTGTTAATTGTTGCTACTATTACATGGAAATGTTAAATAAAACCCTAAGCAAAGTAAATAAAACCATATTTTTTTATAAACACTTATGCAAAATGTAAAGTTAATACATAAACGAAAAGAAAATAATGTACCTTTTGTTTAGTCGATGTACTACTGTTATTTTATTGCGCCCCTTTTCGCATACAATCCTTATGTAGCTCAAATTATATCAGTTAAAGTTAGCAAATTAAATTAAAGAAAAAAAAAAAACGAAAAAAAAACAAACATAGCTGCAATAAAAAAGAATAAACACAAAAAACAAAAAAACGAAAACAATCAACAGTTAAGAATTCGATTTTCAACTTTGCTTAAATACTAAATAAAATGTAAAGAACAAATTACATACATACAAATTATATTGCATACTAACAAAAAAAAAAAAAACAAATATACAAAACACTTAACAAAACACTAAACAAAGCAAAAATAAATGAATTTATAGGCAAAAAACTCTTCCTAAAAATCCCAGCAATAAATAACAAATAAAAAAAACTAAATACTTTGAATTTTTGACAAAATATAACTGGAAAAATGTGAAAAAAAAAACTCAAAACGTCTTTGTATTCTGTTACAATTGAAAGTCTGACATATTTTAACTAAATTTTAAGTTAAAGTTTATTAAATGAAGCTTCTGTTGCTGTTGCTACTTCTGTTGCAAGTGCTAGTTGCCACAGTAGCTTACAACTATTGCAACAATGCAAGCCATTTGTGTAATAAAAGCTACATGAAGCATTTTGTGTGCCATTTGGACAGCGAGCTGGTAAGTGATCTTTTAACTTGCGTGCATATCTAGATCTTACGCGTGATCCCATAGCGTCCACTGTTTAACACGGCCAAGTATGTGGCAACCGTACCGGATACGCCGCATTTACGTGATCTCTTCTTGAGCTATCATAATAAATATCGAGATGCTGTGGCCGGCGGTAACTTAGTTACGGATAGCAATGAAACACTTCCGTCCGCCAGTCGCATGCGTGAACTGATCTGGGATACGGAATTGGCATATTTGGCGCGTCTGCATGCCTCCACAGTATCCTTCAAGCATTCAGTGTGCCGCTCTGTCTTGCGTTTTCCCTATGTCGGCGAGACTTTGGGTATGGCCTATCCCACCAAAAGTCGTCGTAGCATCATAGAGCTGCTTGATTTGATGCTGCTGCCCATGTTTGAGGAATACCGTGCTGTTGGGGAGCCTAAGAAGCTGGTAAGAGAGTTTAATATCGTCACGCAGAACAATGTTGGCCACTTTGCGCTCATTAGCAGCGATCGACTTTCGCGTGTGGGCTGCGCCATTGCAGCAGCTAATGATTGTGACGAACAAAACACCGAAGGGTACGTATCCAAAATTATAATTATAATTCTCCTAGTTGGCTTATTTTATTTTTACGTTGCAGCTTTTGCCATTTTATAACGTGCCATTACGACTTCACGAATATAGCCGGAGAGTATATTTATAAAGTAGGTGAACCAAAAAGCAGGTGTTGCGTTTGGAAAGCCTCACGCAAGAACAAAAAGTATAATAATCTCTGCACCAATCCTGGCAAAATTTTTCCCAAGGTTAGTTTGCTTTTGTATTTGTCAACATTAGATTATCATTTGGCCTATTTAACAGGAGCATGGCCAGTCTAATGATGGCAATTGTACCAAAGAATATTAATAGCAGCCGTTCCTTTTGCATCAGCCTTAAAGTCTGCTTTCAAAATTCTTTTATTTTTCGTATCCCAAAAGTATGCTTTAGCTCACATTCGGGCATGCAGAAAAATAGATTTTTATGTAAATTTTTATAATATATTTGTTGAATGTTCAATTTTGTCTAGTTTCAATTAATACATAAGCAAAATATGTAACTATTGTTATCAACTAACAGCTAACAGACTTAGTCGGTTTTTACTTTACGAGGACAAACAAATACTTTTTAATTATTTCATTTTCATATACATACATATATTATTTATTGGATCTTTGGGCGAGAAATTTTGTTTTTTTATACATATATGTAGTTTATTTAGTTTTATTTGAAGTGTATTATTTGCCTCGTTTGCGAATGAAACCCGCTCGCTTAGATAGTATTGGAACATAAAAGCATTAAAAGGTCGTTTAATGTTGTGCTTAGGTTATGAAGGATTCTAAATGCTGATTTCAACACAATCAAATATACATATGCATGTGAGTGCAGATAGATTTATGTGTATATATATATATATATATATATATATATAGCGAAATACAAGTACAGTAAATCCATTGGAAAAATACCGAGACCATACAAAATATCAGACTAATTATTAACGCTTCGTTTCAAAAATATCAGCATACTTTGGTAATAAAAGTTAACTTTGTTTCGCCTTTAATGAGGCTATAATTCTTGTTTTAGTTTCATAACGTTTCTTTTCGTTTCCTTAACTTTTTTTTTGTACACACCTTTTCATTTTGTAGCACAATTATGACAACTGTGCTCATTGTCCGATTGCTTAAGCTATGGTTAAGAGTTTGTTCTTAAAGGATTATAATCTAAAATGCTTTGGATTCGTTCTACGTGTTTCTAGGGCACAGGAATGCCACATGCAGTTGCCTAATTAGCATTTTAATTTCAATTTTCAAGCTACACAATAATTCTTCATTTTCGAATAGAAAAATACATATAAACTTTTTTTCTCTCATTTTTTCTCTAAAAGGCGCCACTGTATATTCATTTCAAAATATTAATTTTGAAAAGCTCGGATTTTTAAGTGGATTTTGTAGGAGTTTACAATTAATATATATCAATATCTTATTGATGACAGATTTTAAAAAAGTGCCTTAAAATCAAAAACCTGTTGAAATTCAATAATTTATTTAATATTTGAATAATTTTCGGCTCTAAAAATGGAACACATTTAAGGATTTTAAAATTTGCAAGGTGGGTTGACTTAAAAAAGTGTTTCATTTCGCAAAAAACAAAAATGCATTCTGTAAGAGATTCAAATCCAAAAATACTTTTAAAAAAAAGATGTCCAAATCTTTTACACATAACGTCTCATCAACAAAATTATAAGAAAGCTATTAAACTATATTTTTTGTATTTTTTTTGTATTTTTTAAAGCCACTAAGGCTGTTTCCTCGAGATAAAATGAGTTTGCAGTGCAATATTACATACTATAATTTCTAATTAATTTTGTGCAAAACACTTTTGTGCAAAAAACTTGAAATTGCGTTGGGTTTTAATGCCAAACATACTCTTAGTACGATTTCTTATATAGCTTTTTAGCTTCTTTGTCATTTCATTTCATTTGGCTCGTCTAAAAAAACATTTTGCATTTTACACTATAACAATTGTTCAGCAATCTTTTCGTATGCAAAATAAACAATAAATATACAGTTTGCAAATCCCTTACAATATCTGACAGCCAGATCCGTGCATTACTTCGCTTATAAACATGGGCGTTCCAGCTCCTAAGCCACCATCAGATTTCTGATGTTCGTTCTGTAAGTGGATCAAAAGGTTTGTTATCATTGTGCTAAGTATAAAGTAATTCGTAGCTTACATCATCGAAATCGCAATCGAAGTAATGACTCTGGCAATCCATGCAGCGGCAGCTTTCGGACATTTTGCATGTGATGCCCCACTGTTTGGCCAGATCCTTGTAGATCTCCTTCGATGTCTTGTTGCTCATCATCTCTGGGGTAAGCAAACAATTCTGTTCCTGCTGTTGTCGTCCGCGACCACGACCACGACGCGATCTGGAGTCAATTGAACCGGAGCCAGATGAACAGCATGCCTCATTGCATGATTGTTGAGAGCCATTCGAGCAACCTGCTCAGGCAAAAAGATAAACCATTAAATTGCTTTGTATGTAAAGTCAAGCTGTAGTTTATTCGCTTACCCTCGTTGTTATAGCGATTCAGTAGGGGATCATAGAAATTATGACGCGCTGCAGCATTGCTGGTGCTCGGCTCCTCATTATCCTCTTCGGATTCAAGGCCCATGTGCTGAGCAGCCTCCTCGCTGCATTGCGTGCACTGCTCATCTGTGCATGGCTCCTGCTGTTGTTGTCCCTCGTTGGCATCGCTGAAAGCGCCACCCGTATAGATATTCACCTTTTTGGCACGCACCGCAGCCATTTCGGTTTCCAACAGAAACTCGTTAACGCTTAGCGTTCTCTCCTCGCTGTCGCTCTGCACTAGTTCCAGCTCCAGCTCGGTGACACCCTCAATGATGTGTAGATGGGGATGAGAATGCTGATGTTGCTCCAGATCTTCGCCTTCGTTGTTGTTGTTGTGACTATTGTTATTAATGTTGCGATTGCCACAGTTGTTGCTATTGTTATAGTTCTGCTGGCAATCGGGATCGTTGCAAATGCTATTGTTGCTATCGCTGTCACTGTTTCTATTGCTATTGTTGCTGTTGCAATTGCTGTTGCTATTGCAGCTGTCGTCATTTAGGGTCAGCTGCTCCAAAGCGGCGCTCAACTGAGCAGCGCCCTGCCGTGAGCTATTTGCCGAGCTGCGTCGACTATTCTGATTGGGCGTGGCACTATTCTCCGATGACAGCTGCCTCTGATGTGAAAGACGTGTGTTCTAATGTGTTTGAGTTTAAATAAAATCAGTCAGTTGCATACACTTGTTAAATAAAAAATATGAGCTAGCTTCACGTTTTCTAGAAACTGCATTTCTTTACAAAACGCTTCTTTTTTTTCTCTCTAAATAGAACAGATTTCTTAAACTTTAGTGAATTTATTTTTCTTTTACTTTATCTTTTTTCCACATTGTACACTCACCTCTTCTAGCACATACTCATATGTGGGCGGCGGTGTGGAGGGCAAGTTGCTGCTGCTGCTGTTGCAAATATCCGCTGCTGCCTCACTGATGCACGGTGTGCGACTCTGGTTGACATAGCCTGCAAGATTATCAGTTTTGTGTGTTTAGCAAGGCGAGCAAACAAATTGAATTCGCTGGGTTTCGGTAGGTAATGCGGGTTACTCCCCCTATTATTTATGATGGCGAAAGCTGTCATGCAAATATTCTGATTTCTGCATACACTTAAAGTATATATATGTAAATATATGTGTATATACTGTCATAAGCATGTAAAAATGAAAAGTTTTTCATTTTAAAAGGAAATGTTTACCAATACTAAAAGCTAACCGTTCTAGAAGTTATCGAAACGAAAAATAAAGTAATATTAAGCTTTTAATTATTAATCATTAGAATGAAGGCAAGAATATGAAAGAAACAGTAATGTAACTAGAAAATCGAAAATAATTGGTTAATGGTACAATTACTGGACAAATACTTATAGTCAAAGTTAATTTTTGAATTAGAAACTATAAGAAAGCTCAACTATTTTTCTATGTTATTATAAAATGGAATATATAAACTGGTTAGTTAAATATATAAACGTTCTGGACTGGTTGAAGAGTATCTATCATGCATTGTGGAACGTGAAATCAAAGGAATAAACTTACACATTGTTAAAGAACAAAGTTTAAGTGCATTAATGAGCAAAATACGTAATGAAATCACGCATGAAAAATCACACATTACACAAGAGAAATAAAACCATTAAGATAGTTTTTAAGAAATTTTTGTTATAATATTTTCTTTTTTTTATTATTTGGTTGCCTATTCTTACCCATACGCAAATTGTTGGTATTGTTAGTAGATTTGTTGCTTGGATTTGGTGGCAAGAGCAGCTTCCTTTCGCTCATTGAACCGAGACTGTTGCAATCCACTGAATCAATGGTCGAGCTGCTTGCACCAACTGCCTGTTGTTGTTGTTGCTGCTGCTGTTGCTGTTTCTGTAGTTGTTGTTGTTGTTGGTGTTCCAGTTCCTGTTGCTGTGCTGCCCCCAATAGTGCCTCACTCACAGTGGGATCCGGATCATGCTCTTGGGATGTGTTTGTGCTCCTTGAGCTGCCCATGCGAAACTTGAGTTTAAATGGCGCCATTTTTATTTGAAGAGTATTTTTTTTATCCCAAATGGTATTTTGTTATTGTGTTTTAACGGGATATCTTTCTAAATAAGCATTGGGCGGCGTTGGGTATTTTTTAAAACTGTTTTGGTTTTTGGTATTTAACAACACTGATGCAAATACAAGTAACGGAAGAGTCGAAAAGAAAGAGAAAGAGAGACGGAGAGATAAAATATAGATCAAGTGTTTACAAAAGATGGAGAGAGAGAGAGAGAGAGATACACATAGAGTTAAGATATAAAGTTGTGTCTGTAATTTTACCACACAGATTACAGCAGGAAAACAATTCAACTCAAAACATTTTACAGCTTTACAACAATTATGTGATACGTTGGCTTTTTTTGTTTTACTATGTATTTGATGTGTGGTTCATGCAAACTTATTAATGAGTTAAACATTTAATTGAAATTACAAGCACATTTTACCTTTTTTTTTTTTTTAAGCCTTGCAGTCGAAACACAAACAGAGAGCTGCAAACAAATGAAAAAAGAACATCAATAATTATAGTTGATTTTATGCATTTAATTAATCACTTTTGATACGTTTATCATATTCTTCATATTTTTGTTTGTTGTTGCAGAAATTATTAATGTAAATTGACAGGTCAAATGATAAAAAGACAAACACAGCTGCCAACACGTTGCGTATTATATGTGGCACGTGCCACATTGCACATACGACCCGTACTCCAAACAACTGCTGTGAACATGGGTTTATGCTTATTAATTGCTTTCGTTTAGGCCTCAGAATCAGAGCACACACACATAAACAAGATGTCCTTGCCACACATACTAACACACACACGCACACACATTTACAAGTCTCACACCTTTATAGTTTTTATAGTTTTTCCTTTTTAGTGCGCGTCAAATTTGAAGTACTACCTGCGCCTGCCTTGCTTTTAAATTGTGACTCACGCTTGACGCCCACCAACCAGCCATTCGCCCACCAACCACCCACTGTTGCCCAGCATATGCCTCATTGTCATGCAGATTACACAAAAGCAACTTAACGCTTTGAGCTCTCATCTCTGAACTGCTTTGCCCTAGTACCTAGGCCAGGTTATTATTATGCTTATTGCCACCTTCATCTGCACTACCATAAAACAAAACAAAAACAAGAAGCTAAGAAGAAGAGAAACTCATTTCCGTTGCGGTGAGTTGCAAATTGGTCACTTGCCTCCAGGTAGTTGCCACGGCTTAGCTATAGATTTTAAATACACTTTGGTTAAACTGTTAAGAAGGAATTTCCACGAATTAAAGCTGCATAGAAAACTTTAAATTAAAAGATTTTAATTTAAGTTCTCACTTATCAACAATTATATGAGGTTTAAATGCGGAACAGATTATATACTACATATATGTATATATTTTAAGCCGTTAATATTCGCTGGCAATAAAATTCTAATTGCTATTGACATAGAAAAAAAACACGAAACAAGTATTTATATACAAACATTTACAGTATTTATTTAGCCCAACACTTTTGCTGATTGCATGCAAACAAAAAAAAATATTGTGAATTTCAATTTGTTTGTTTTTGAGATATGAGTGTGTGTTTGGCTTATACACACAAACAAACACACACACACACACACACACACAATCAATACTTGAGCCTAACCTAGACGCAGCGTGCAACATGAATGGAAACTCATAATGAAAGCCCAGTTAAATTGGAAGGTAAAAATGGGCCTGGATACAAACTGTCACATGAGGGATTTGAAGTTGTAAATGATTAAATAGTCCAGCTGGACGGCAGTTGCAAAAGTTTGTCAAGATTGGAAGACAAAAATTTCTGTTTTATAATCAAACCTTAAAAACTTAACCCTGAATTTGTATACACTAAAATTTAAGTGTGTGACAGCAAGTGCAACTTTGCCTTGAGCCATGACTTGTCCTCTGTCTTTTAGGTATAATCTATTAATACCTTTAACTGGGTCACAGTTTCAATTCTGTGCATTTGACAGCCTAATAAAACATACATTTTGTACTTCTTTTATGTCAAACCATTTGCTATATGCTGTATAGAATTTTCCATGAACACTGTGTTGCCAGCAAGCAACTTTTGATTTTTTATTAATGTGCATTTCCCTTTTGTTCACCAACATTTAAGTTGCAAAGGTTTTGGGGGCTTATGGAATTTCTAGAAATTTTTATTTAAGTTAAAACCGCTTCAGTCTGATAAATGTGAGTTGTGTTAATGATTTAAAATGCTGTAAATTAAAAAACGAAGCTTATCTCAAAAGTCGATAGTCATAAAATCAAAATGTTGGTTTCAAGCCATAAAAATATTTAAAATAAAATATAAAAAACTGCGGCAACTGTTGCATGCAATCAGTTTGATGAGTTTTCATACTACAAAAAAACCAAAAAGGAACAAAATGTCTGCAATATATTTGTTTTGTGTTGGGTGTATGTTATAAGAGCCAAAAGTCAAATAAAGGCGCAGCGTCAGGACAATTATTTATACAAAAAGGAATTTCATTTGTGCGCTGCTGCTGCTGCTTATATTATGCGGCTTGCCTTATTAAGCAAACAGACAAACAAGTGTAGTGTCCTGGCACTGGAATGTGTCACAATAATGATGGAGCACCTCCGTATTGGCCAATAAATAGATAGTGGCCATGGCGTCATCGAGAGCATACGGGGAAAACAGGAAAGCGTAGGATATAGCTGTAACAGAGGCACACACAAACACACACACACACATATTGTAATGTGAAATTAACGAAATAAGGGAGAACGCAAACAAAGAAAGCAAACAAAAAATGTAATGCGTGGGTGGTTGGGCATTGATAGGTTCTGTTTCCAAGGAAAAAACTGATGTTTAATTGAGTAAACATTAAATGAATAGCCATCTCTATTAGTACTACAAATACACACACATATATATACTAAAGATATGTATGTATGTGTTTGAATTAAAGTGTCCTGTGGGTTCTTCGTTTCTATTGTCTGGGAGCGGTAGGAAAAATCGAAAAGCACACACATGACACAACCTTGAAGCAAAATGCAATTGTCCTGCAAATTTGTATACTTACCAACTGTATTTCTGTATCAATAACTGTAACTGTGTATGTGTTTGGGTGTATGCAAGGGTATTTTTGATTTCTGGCTGACCACTTATTATTATTATTATGATTTTTACGTCTCTTTATCAACACAATTGACTATAAGTTATTCTCACACTTCTTTTTTTCAGCTGTTTTAGTTGATGTTTTTTCTTAGCTTTTCAGACTGGTTTCAACTCACTTAAATTCTGACACAGACTGTGCAAAGTTGCGTTGTTACACAAGCTTTTTATTATCCTGTAGAAAGCTTTTGTTGAGCTTATCGAAAGCACAACGCAGGCGCTTTGGGTGCTTCCGGCTTTTCTGTCCCTTATGTTTTGCTTTGTTTCATGCTATGCTCATCAAATCCTTGCGTTCTTTGCTTTGTCCATCAAATTCGCGTGAATGGAAATGAATAGCATTTTGTTATTTATATATTAAGTTTAGATTTATGAATGTTGAATGGCGTTATGGCAAATGTACATATGCTCAATTCTAAATAAAATACTTTTTATTGCAAATCGCTTGAATATATGTAACTGTAATCAGGGCTGATTTGTACTCTCAGGCTTATTTGGCACATTTTTTTGTTGAAATTAGTGTGTACACACTGTTGTGCTCATAGTTTACGCGGGAAACAGTTTACAAAATTTAATGAATCTTAATATTAGCAATAGTTTTAGTTTCACTTGCAGGGTAAGTTACTTATGCACAAAATAAGCATTTATTAAGTCTAATGTGTGCTTTCTTCAAGATTAGTATCTAAAAAAGCAATGTGACAATCCACTGAGAAGCCAACAGGCTACCTGGGATCTGGTTGATCTACTGAAATGCTTAAGTGCCAAGGAAAAGGTAATGAAAATATACAATTTCAGCATGACACAGCTTATAGTGAATTAATCTATTAAGTTGGTTTAGCTCTTGCTAGCCAAATACTATTGTCAATTGCCCTTAAATGTTGGCAGCTTTCGTGTACTGCGCCAGCTTCAAAACCTTAGGATTCTGACTGCTACAGAATACATTTGCAGCATTGAGAATGAGGAGCAATTGCAATTGATATTAATTGAGTTTCTGGAAAACGAAAATGAGCTGCTGTCCAATTTATTTATATCAGCTCATTTTGGTAAGTGTTGATTGTTACAATCATAACAACAATATTAATTATTTGATTATAGATTCATCAAATTCTATGCGACTGCATAATATACTCGAAAATGCATTGCGTCATCTCTTTAGCGCTCTGGCGGACAATCCAAAGATCAGCAATTTGAATTATGTTGGTCCATTGCGTCAGTCTTTGCCTGGTATGTGGGATTGGTTTGCAATAACGTACTTCAAGTATTTTGAATTATTATTGCTTTGTAGATGATGTATTTATCAATGTATGCATGCAAATGCATTTAAACATTATACTGGAGCTACATGAATCAGCAGATATAAGTCTGGCATATCAACAATTTAGCGCTTGGATAAACGAAGGCGTCGATGAACTATCCTTTGTCAAACACATATCGGATAAAGTTAGTATAAGACACCTTCAACAGTTATAATCTGATTTAACATTACTTTACTGCAGCTTCTCGGCGATCATCATCAGGAATCCTTGTCTCATCTATTCAAACTATCAACGTCTACGAATTTTAAACAATGGAAATTCTATCTCATCTTGGTGCAGTCCATAGCCAGCAGATGCAATACAGAAACGAGCACATTCATAAAGAGTATGATAGTCTTGAACACAGGAACTACATTTTTAACACAATTTAATAACAAATTATTTTATAGAATATCTCAAGAATCGTGTGTTGCACGTTGCAAGCTTAAACTGTCAGCTTTCGCTGTTGCATCTTTTGCTTACGGCTCGTGCTGCTGCGGCTACTACAATGAATATACAACAGAACTTGGATAACTATGCACATTGGTATAAGCAAAATATTGGCGAAATGTCTTATGGACTAAGCCCTGAACATTTTCAAGTTGTATTAAATATTCTCGAAGATTCCATACATTACGAACAGGAAATTGATTATCTTGAAGTAAGCACAAGTTTAACTTGAGAAATATAAAATTAAACGAGTTACATATTACAGATTCATGCTGCAATTGCCATATCTCCGGGTGGCAAGCTCGTTCAATCCTACAAAGCCAAATGCAAAGCGCATTTAGCTCGTTTAAAAGCTGCCAGCAAGCAAAAAGATAGTAAATAAATTTACAAAAATATAAGTATTAATATACATATTTACAAACTCTTCACCACTAAATAAAACTGTATCCCTAAGCTGTATCTAAAATTATAATTTTTGAGAACGTCCCTGGCCCGCCAGCGGCTTGTCTCTTTCATCCCAAAGCGTTACTCCATCGCAGGCACAAATCCTCTTAAAGTTCTGCAATATGCCAGCCGAACGCGCAATTATGCCGCAAGCAATTCTAGCAAGTAATATAAAACTTGTTATTATTTTTAAGCTCACTGGGAAATTAAGCTTTGTTTTTTACCTTTCCCCTGAATTACCATCGATTAGACTCTGCTTGTTGCCACCACAGCCCAGGTCATCTGAATTGGCTGTAATGACTACCGCACGTCCAATAATGTCCCATATTTCCAAGCCACTGTTCACAAATCGGAATGTTGCACGGCCCGTTTCATCCGCACGAATGTTTCCCAAATCGCCGGCATGTCGTTTATTTTCAACAGCATCTGGGCTGCCGTGGGGTGAATTACGTGGATTATAGTGCTCACCAACCGAAGCACAGCCCGCAGACACATCACCACTTTCGTGTATATGAAAGCCATGCAGCCCCGGCTCTAGTCCATCAACAACGCCATCTACAACAACGCCCGCCTGCTTGGCAGCTATTGTGGTGAACCGGACTGCGCCCTGCACAGGCGTTCGGTCAACAACGCAGCCTGTCGTATTGATAAGCGCCACTGCGGATTCACCGCCAAAGCCTGAGAGTACAGCACGACGTCCAGTGCTTTCGATTTTGTCCTGCACCTGCGACCAGGGCAATGTTGTCTGCACTATCACGCGCCCCTCAGTCGCATCGATCTCCACATGACCCATGCCCTCCAGCGCATGTTTCAGCTTGTCTACGCCGGATTTGTCACCTTTGCGTATTTGGACTGCAAATTCAATCTATGCATTGGTTTTAGTGCGTGTTTGTTTTAGTTAACATAACTACTATTATTACCTTCGTTGAGTCCATTTGAGTTGTTTAGAGACAAATGACCACAAATAACAAATCATGGCTGATAAGCTATCGATATATCTAGAACATCGCTGGATAGCATCGATAGTTAAGCCGCTAAATGTCTGACGATGTACCATTTGTATCGATATTAACAATTAGTAAATAAAACAAATTTAAAACCAAACTGGTTGGGGAAGTACTGTTTGATGGATAATCAATGCAGAATAATAAAGTGATAAACAATTGTGCAACAATTTACTTGTTATTGTTTACTGATTGACGTTTTTTCATAAAGCTTAAAGTGTTACGATAAAGAAAAGATACATTGTTCGTTTTCGCAAGAAACTGCGTTTGATTTGCCTAAAAGTATATTATTGCACCCTAAATTTATAAATATTTACAAATATGTACAATTATCAAAAATCTATCAGCTAATTTCAAAGTATAGAACTTTGTTAAATCACACATTTTTGTATTTTTTATTACTCAACATGGAAAGCACACACAAACCAAAGTCTGTGTGGCCCAGAGTGGCAATGGAATAGCTTCAGCTCAAAAGACTTTCACACTATGGTTATGGACCCGTGCTGTGTGCATTTGGGATCACATTTGGTGCACCGACTACCGGGCTACGTTGATACTTGTGCAGCTCGCGAGGTTGAAGGTGATTGCTCCATGGAGTTAACTGCTACACCAGCTGTTACAACATTTGCATTGGGATCTCGCTCAGAATATGGCGGTGCTGGCAATGCTGCGATGCCAATGGCTGTTGGCTCCATAGTTAGTGTTGTCGTTGACGTTGGCGTTATTATTGCTGGAGCTGCTGCAGCTGTAGGCGTTGTTAGATTGCACATACGCATCACTTCTTCATAGCTGGGTAAATCCTTTTCATCCTTTTCGAGCTGCTCGCGTATGCGTGCCGCCTCCGGACTATTTGGCTCAATAAAGAATATATCACCAAAGTTTCTGTGATCGCGACCTAACTCCACATTGTTCTGCCGATCTGGAAGATATCAAAACATAAAAGACAAGTATTAGAAATGATGTATTATCAACTGATAAATTTTTGTACCGAGCCGTTGTCGCTGACGTTGTCTTAGGCGATTCAATAACATGGATTGGTGCATTTTCATGGCCAGCTAATGGAACAATTGACAGATACGTTATTAATTGCCTCTCAAAGAATGACTAATTAGTCTGTGTATTAATTACGAATATAAGCTGGCTTATAATGAATATGGCAAACAGCAGACCCAACGCCACTGCCAAATTGTTTGTCAAAGACATTGTGAGTTTGAAAGAAACTAAATGCGATACAATACGAATACCGAAAAAAATTCGCCTAGTAATAACATAATAATAATAAAATACTTTAGTGCTGAGTGCGCGAAACCGATTAGATAAACCCACGCCTTATATTTGGCACACGTTACCATTTTGATTTAGATTGCGATTGAATTGCCTTTGCTGGCGTCGGTGGCAGCGTGGTGGACAAATCTTTGCCAGCGTTCGATTCTCGATGCGTACATTACAGCAAACCAGGGGCACACAGCAAAAGAGTAGAAAGATCAGCGCCATATATATGCCCATATGTAGGCCAAATTCGGCGCCAAAGTTCATGGCACACTTGGATTTGGTTTTGAAACTGAATAAAGTGTAAATCGGCGCATTACTCTTTTTTCCAAAAGTACGCACGACCGCAGCAAGCAACCGTACGTTGGACACTATTCGAAATGCCTATGGTGAAGAACGAATGATATGAATACAGTGCATGTGATTCGTGGGTTCGCTTGGTTCAGTTTTCGTGATAAGATTATGTCTATACAGCCGCACGCAATACGATAAACAAACTTGCTTTGCTTAATACTTGTAAGTACGAAACAAGGGAAAAACAAGATTTTTGCTTGTTGTCAATAGGTAGAAAGATCAACTTTTAGGTTTGGTGTGGAAGATTCTTGAGTTTATTTAAACTATTCCATACTTTAACTGGTTACGTCTGTGTATACAACATTATACAAAGTGTTTGATATTAATATCAAGAATATATATATGTTTTTGATACACATGTTTTTGTTTTTATAGATTCAAGAATTTTGATATTTACTCGATTTTATAACCAAGAATCATTAATAAAAATTGGAAAATCGAATTGTTCTTAAAGTAATTATGTAAAACGTAGTTTACCTACAAAACATAATACTACTACGACGACTATGCTCAAGAAACTTAAAGCACACTTAAGAGACCCAAAAGCTCTTTAATACATGGACACAGGGGAACTACTTACTTTGAGATGTGTTGCGATTAGCGTTAGCTGGACAAAGGCATCGAATAATCCAGATTATTGCAAACTAACAGAAAGTAAAAAACAAAACTCGAACTTCAAGACACGATCGAGTATGTGTTGAGAAAATCTTGTTTACCTGTATAAAGCTATAGGCTAGGAAGCCAAACAGCAGCAGTATTAAAAAAACTAAAAATGAATCCGCTTCCATTTTGCAAGAAGTTCAGATGAAGACTAAACCAAGTAAGCTTATCAAATAATGCTGATATGTGTTTCAACATAAAGTCAAGTAAAACTCTGTTAGTTCTTATCAAAAAAAAAAAAGAAAAGAAAAAACACTTTAAACCACAAACACGCACACTATAAATTGTATTCATATCTTTATAGCATTAAATACATACCAAGGGATCGATGCGCCCGAGCACGGCGTCTAAGTTCCCGATTATTAGGTGGTGGGGTATCGTCGGGTGTAGCGCCACAGCACTTGAATAATGTTATCCATATAATATACTTTGAAATAAGTTTAAATATTATAGAAACAACTCGATACCTTTTAATCAAAGTTCATACCTGTATAAGAATATATACAATCGGTAATGCAATGACCATTACAAAGAATAGAAATAAATAAAACATGAACCAGTCACCCATTTTGTCTACTAGTCTTATAAGAAACAATTAAAGAAGCGATCGAAATCCGTTGTGGTTGAAAATTCAAACAGCACTGAAAGTCAAACACATAAAAGCTGAGAATATCTTATCGGTCAATAAGGCAGTATATAGGACTGAACAATTCAATTGGGCTTGTGACAAAAAGCTTCATTATTTGCCATTAAAATTGGCCAAGTTTAATGCTTCAGATTCACCGTATCAGCAACACGATAAGATTAGCTCACACTTAGCTCGTATATTTGGGAAGCGAATATCAATCAAAATTGATATCCTTTTCCACTTTCGAACCCTTAAGTACCTCGTTCTGGCTTCCACAACTCGTAGCAGGCCCAAACACCGAAACGCAAACAACAGCAACAAATCGCACACGTTAAAATCAATAGAAAAATACCCGACAATATTGACATAACATCCGTCGTCATCTTCACATCAAGAATTTCGGCTATAAACCGAGAGAAGCTAATAGATTTTTAACGCGCTAGCTTCGATGGCATCACTTCACAAAGAAGCCGGTTAGCAAACTGTTTAAATTTTTATGCTTCTCACTCTTCGCTCGCAAATTATCAGCTTAACAATGTGTGGGTTTCCCTTAATGCCGTTGTGATGATAAGCAGCGTGTTTTACAAATTTTGATTAGATAAGATTTGCATCATTTGCGAGCACATGTGTGTGGAAACTTTTTGTTGCAGACAGTCAGTTGCAGAAATGCGTCTAAGAATAGACTACCAAGTTATAAATTTCACAGCTCATCAAAGTAAAGAAAAACAACGAAAAAAATGCACTTGATATCCAGACAAGTGCGGAAGCATTCAGCACACAATTGTAAATAAGAGTTCACCATGTGTTTGTGTATGTGTGTGTGAATTTATATTGTGTGAAACTCGAGCTCATTAATCGTTGCACAAGGCAAACAAAGACATCCACATCCACAAACCTGCACAAGCAGTAATAAATCTATTACGAACTTGGCCAAAACAAGCCCATTTATGTGGCCAGTTTTCAAAACAATTACGCCACAAAAAGCCGGGAAAACATTTTTCACATGTTCCACTAAATTACAATGTGGGTTTTTTTTCGGCATTTCAATGTCAGCAAATTATAGACAGGCCAGCTGCTTAGTCATTCAATTAATTCCTTATGAATGATTAAGCGTGTTCCAATTCCATTTGGAAAAGACTTAAGAAATGGGCTTTTGGGGATGTAGACTTTTTAACAAAAGACAATTTTAATAGCTTTAAAATTATATATAATTGCCAATCATCCAAAATCGAGCAAACATATTGGTGAATTGTATTTTAAAAGATTGACTGCAATCCCATTGCACTTAAACCAAGTTGATTTACTTTTTATTGAATAGTGCAATTCATTATTTGCATGCAGAGAATGTTGAAGAAACGCTTATTCATTATTGCACCTAATATAGGTCAAGTACCTACTATTATAACTAAGATTGCCAAAACTTCAACAACAATGATATCAAATCTAACGCGAAAACATATACAAAATCTTGGTAAAATTATTTCTACATACTTAAGAAAAGAAAACTAATAATAAACAACACGATTAACTCATATCACATTTCCGCGGATAATTCTTATCATGTTCAATAAATGATTTATTGTTCGTTCTGTTATTCGTTCTCACCTGCGAACATTTCGATGGCCGTACCGGATGGATCAATGCGTATACTTCGCAGTACACGGGGTGGAACAGTGCTACGCCCCCTGCGCGCCTGTGTAGGTACAACAACTTCGCGCATAGCACAAATACAACACAACTGCAAGAATTCGAAAATAATGATCCAAAAAACCAAACTCGAAAGAATCTATTATTATTATAGAAGTAACAACTTACACGCACAAAAATACCCACAATGACAAGTAAAATAAAATAAACAATGTAAAGACTAACATCGACGGCCATTGTTTCCTATTTCTTAGCGATTTTACGTTTTAGTTCGACACGGGCAAGTTACTTTTTAATAATGACAAACGGGTGGGTTTAAAGCGAAGCTAGCAAATAAATGATAAAATAAAAACTTGCGTCTTATCAACCAACAAATTGCGTGTGTGCAATAAATGTACTATATATATATTCTGTCATACTATCTGGTCTGTAGCATATTATCGACACGGTGGGATTTTTGAATGAAGCTTAGACCTTATGGGTAGTACGAGTACATAACATACGCACCCGAACTTTCCATTGAATTACTGTCGTATTCCACCAAGTTTCTATTGCGATAACTTGTAAAGCACAACTATATGGAAAAGTATAAGAGAATGATCAGTATAAATTGTTGAATCGATTATCGGTAGAACAACTTACAACGGTCACTAAAAGAATCAGAAGACATATAGAAAATAAATCGCTTAGCTGCATTTTCTTCCTGGAATTTTTCGCTAACCGTTTAAAGAACGACAAATCGAGTACTGACTGAACACAAAAAAATTGGCAAAAAAATTATACGTTCTAAGTCACTTGACGAATACCAAACTCTTATGTTGACAATTTATGGAGTCTTATCTAATCTATTGAGCTTTTTATTACGTTTCTTAAGTTTTATGTACTTTAGTTTGAGCTTAATCTTACCCTCAAGAGCCAGCTGTAACATCATTTCACGACGCATCAGGACCCGACTGTACCAATCGGTCAATTTCATTTTGACAAACAGATAGATCTCCTTTAGGAAGTAGTGACAAATAGTGAGCAGTTAATAATATTCAATTCAAGTCTTACCCGCAGCATAAGTGCCACAGCAATCCCAATAAGAATGCCACAGAACCAGAATTCCGTGTGCATTGGTAATGGTTTATGTTTAATTAATTTAGACAGTTTTAGATAATTTTTAGATGAATTCCCTGACTTCTGAGTCCAAAGCTGCTTAAACAAAAAATCGAACTGAACACTGAAAATGTAGCAGAGCAAAAGGAATCCTAAACTGTTAAGTCTAGCATAAATATCCCTGTATTCATTTTGTTGCCTTCTTATCTTGATACTACAGCACTCACCAGCCTCGTCAACTCGATCTCTGCGACAGAAGCTCCAATAACGAAACGGTCCCAAATAGGTCTAAACAACAAATTAAATCCATACAGTTTAATGGGTGTAACAAAAAAAGATTTCGATTTGGCTTACCCGCAGTAGAATGAGCAATATCAGCAGAAAGGATATAAAATAATACCACTCCATAACATCCATATTAAAAGGAAGCAGAACACATTTAAACGCACTGACAGTTGAGCGAACAGCAAGTGAATAAAAATGAGGATGGGAATTAAATGAAATTTAACTTCAACAACGATATAACAACAGATAAGGCATATCTGATTATGCAGTTAATGTCACTATATTTAGAAAATATCACTAGTGGGTTTATCTAAGTGAGCTACGCGAATCTTCCACTTGCCGCCTGACGTGCCTCTTGTATTTGCCTTTGCCTAATAATAATAACCTTTGATTACCAACTTTAAAAATGTTAGCTTTGTGAGATAGGTTGTTTAATAGTTAAGGAATTTATAGCTCCATCATATATAACATTTGTTACTACTAAAAACAAGGTACAATTTCCTAATACGAACGTTCTCTAGACATTTTTTATATTTTAAATATAGTTGAATCTATATTCCAAGTAAATAAATTGGGGTCAACAATCGACAATCAAAACTTTATGACGACTGCACATTTTATTTATACTCAATTAATTCTATTGTTTATTTTTTTGTGTCTAAAAAGTATCTCAATATTTCTTTTTCTTTCTAAAAAAGGTTTACTATCTAATCTTAGCTCATTTTCCATTGATTAACTGTGCAATCCAAACAGTTCAAAGATAAGCGGTTAACAGATCGATGTAAATAAAACATGACTAAATAACAGAAATCTGCCAACTCTGATATACATACATACATATATAATATAGAGATAAGCAAGAGTGCTAATTTTTTTTCCAGATGGTAGCTCTCATAGCTTCAGTAATCTTGATAGCTTACCGTGAGAACGAGTATTTTGTATTTGTCTTCTAATAACGGGACGTCTGACAAATTCGTTAGGGATTCTAACTCTTTCCATAGCATTGTACAGAGACTTGTAAGGAATTTAAAAAAAAGGGCTTAACAGCTTTTTAGATCAATTCAAAATCAATGCTTACCCATGCCAAAAATAGTGAGAATAATAATACAATGAGAATAACAGCAAATTTCAGATAATCCTCCATTAATAAAAAAAACGTAAATTCCAGATGGATATCAAAACCACAACAAACTGCATTGGCAATCTTAAGACGACTGATTTTTCTCTGCCAACTATAACCAGAGTTCATCCTCTCATTATCTGTTTATGTAGAAAGCTTACCGTTTGCAGTGACAGCAGCTCTTCTTCTTCTGTTGTTTCTTGACGTCGGCGATACTTCCGCCGTTGTATCTTTATTCTTACAAGCTTTGGCAAGCAACTTGAAAAGTGCAAAAGATTCTTATCAGCCATTGTTTGTACATAACGACAATGTTTGTATACTACTTTAGTAGTAACAGCTTACCCATATTAAAAATAATGCAATTAGCATAAGAGCCGAAAAAATATCCCAATAGTTCTCATTCATTTTGAGTGTTCAATAAAACTAAAACGCGCGCGTCAAACTTCATTAGCAGTCGTTGAACAACTGCCCGATTAGAATTGTTGTTCAATGTGCCTCTATCGGTATTAACAATCAGATCGGTATCAAATATTATTTTTAAGCCATATGACTAACATAGAACGCTAGCTTATCTAATCGCTATAAAACTTACACATCGAGGGATGCCCACAGTTGCGAAAAAGCTAAGCAATACTATATTCAAGAAGAGCAACTCTTCTTTCGCGAAAGCTTTAAAGGCGCTCCGTTATACACAAACTCAACATGAAAAACGACAAAAGATTTTCCTTAATTAAACTATTTATTTGGAAAGCTTACCGACAGTTGAAGTACTATCAACGCTTGTTTCACTATTGTATCTGGTTCTGTTTCTGTGCGTCGGCGTTTGTTGCACTGTGTTAAGTTATAAAAAAAAGCACTCGCTAATTATGGCAAACAGCTTGATTATATCGCAAATATTGCAATCTTCCTGAGACATTTTGATAGCTCAATAAAATATTATATATAATATTTACAAAATAAAGCGCGACACACTTCATTCACACAGCCGTGTTGTGACTGATTGTGTACGAATTTGTCTAACACTTTAAATGTGAACGATAACAAATGTAATTTTTTTCGATTTGAACATTTGACTTACATTGCTTATCACATATTCATGGGATCCCCAAACTTACCATTTGTTGTCGCCCTTGAACTCTGCTTGGCAATTGCAACGATCTTTAGTAAAACAATGGTATTAAGGATGACATTCGCTTAGGTAACTTTCAAAAACTTACTTACGACAAAAATCAAGCCCACACCGAGAAAAAATAGAACTATTGTAAATAACAATGAATCAAACATTTTGAATTAAACTCTTTGCAATTGTAAATGCAACTGAAGACAAAAAAGAAGTTGTCAATTTAATACAACAATAAGCGATATTTAAGATAATATATTCACAATTATTTCTTTTGTTGCCTTATCGCAATTCTTATCACTTGAATAAAGTACGATTGTCAAGTAGGTCAAAAATGTGTCATCACTTTCACCCACACACACACACACACATGCACAACTTTGAAAAGCTTTTGAAAGCTTTAATCATCGTTAATAATCTTGCTTAAAGCTCAATGAACATTGTTTATTGTTGCCCTAAACCAGAGCGAAAGTATTGTAAAAAGGAATGAATAAAATGCAGACAAAACAGTTTTTTCTTAAACTTAAATTTGAATAAAGCTTACCATTATTTCGATGGCGACGATTTGCGTATTCATCGTACATAAAGTATCCTATCTATTAAATGAAACATATACTAATATTAAAACAAACAAACAAATTTACATTTTTCCTACCTTGATAAAAAAACATAGGCAAAAAATCAAAAACACTGAGCATATATAAAGAACCGTTAACATTTTTACACTTGATTCAAGCTCTCCAATCCTTTCCTGTGGCCATTAGAAATCGAACTAAAGAACTTCAATAAAAAAATGAAAACAACAGAATAATAGTTGTGTGGCAAAAAAATTAAAAATGCGATAAGCAAACACTTTATTTTTGTTATTTTAATCGTACAATTAAAGTCTTATCGGTTAAATTACTTTTGACATAATCCTCCATCTTTGACAGCCCTTAAAATAAACGATACGAAGTCTTAATTAAACTTTACTTTTTGTCGTAATTGAAATAGATAAAATATATTTTAAGGTCACAGATATGTGACAAGACCCCACAACAAATAATATACAAACTTCAAGTTCATAAAAACTGAAACAACAGCAATTGACCCATTTAAACTACCCAAAAGCAATTACACTATGCTGCACAAATAATTATGGGGCAGCAAAAAAAAAAAATGTTAATGTGATGAATAATAAGCGAGCGCTTGGGAGAGTCTCGGAATTAGAGGGCATGCCCTCCCTAACGAAACAATGGAATTCGTAACAAAATGCGAATTTTACTTGCAGCATATACATATTTACAAATCGTCAATGGAACGCACGGTTTAATGGCCAAGTGAGACAGCGGGAATGGGACACCTTGAACTGATAATAATTAGACCACATAGCATATCAAGTAGAGCCAAGCATTTCTATTGTTGGCTGCACCAATTGGCTACGCCTCAAAATCCATTATTAACCACCAAACCAGCCAGCTAGCAATTCATGTCCAATCTGGGGGTGATATCAACGCAAGGCAAGACGCACGCCTTGTGGCTTTCAACACAACGGCTCAGGTTGGTAACAATGAATAAATCCCTTTGGCGTTGCAATTGGTTTATTATTGAGTTGTACAATTAATGAATGAATGAAAACATAACTTAAATAAACCCTTGAAATATATGAAGCTACAATCGATGTGCTTTATTTTCAAATATTATCGGTTTTATTGTGATTCTCAGAAAATTACTTTAGTCACCTGTTTTTTTCTTCCGGCCAGGTGGATTTCTATAACTGAAAATCCAAAAATCGAACTATTAGACAGATTCGGAAAGCACTAGACTTAAAGCCAAGGATGCAAAGCATTGAACGCAAGGAATAAGCTCTGAGCTCCTTAAGAAAAGTATAACTAGCCTTGAGTAAAGAAACACCTCTGCTTACAAAAGCATTTACTATCTTAGATCGTAGCCAGAGGTTAGTAAATAAACAGCTGAAAGAACTTAAGATCAAAATGGATAATCAAATAATATAATTAATTATATTCACAGCTTACTCGCTGACTTATTTAATATCATTGCCAAAACAGCTAACAAGATCTAAGTTAAAGTTTAAAAAAATGGTTATTGTTTAAGCTTAGAACTGTATTTTAAAATTTAAAATTCAACTTCCTTCCGCTCCAGCTGATGATAATGATGTGTGAGCAACTTCATGGAACTTCATTTGCATTTCTTTGCACGCCCCCTTAAACAACCAACTCTCAAACTCAATGTCAAGTTTAAGCCATTTCCGCAAGACCAAATACATATTGCACTAATTTTCATAAACCAAAGACCAAATCTTGATAGCGCTTAACAGACGGAAAAGAAGAAAAAACAAACTTACAAATCATGCGGCTCACAAGTTCCGGCTTTGTTATTGTTTTTGACGGACTTAAAGCGGTTCTATTGTTTAGCAATGTGATATGAAAATTCCCCAGTTGGCTTGGTGGGTGTGCTCCATCAGTTAAATATGTCTAAGTATAAATATCTTTAATTGTTAGCAAACGAATCGCTAGAATCAAAGAAACAAACTAATTAAATATTACTTAATTTGCTGCTTAATGCGTATGAACAGCTAACTAACTTAATGAGCTGCCGGCGCCCCAGAACTCAAGAAACAATGTAATTAATTTCAATTCGCCACTCATCAGGTGGGAGAATAACACAAAAACAAAAACAAAAATAAAAAAGAACCTTGAACTTCAGCTTCGATCCACAAGGCGTGTTTATTAGAACGTTCACAACGGATCTATCTACCTCGACGGAGTTGAGTTACTTTCGCTTTTTGTGTGAGACAAATGATACATAATAATAACAATAATAAAAAGCCAACGAGCAGTTAAATCGTAATGGCAATTCTTGTGAAATACTCAAAGACCATCCAAAAGGAAAGGCGTTGCCAGCCAGTTTATGATATAACATTCATACATTGTCTTTTGTGGAGCAAAACTCGAGCATTGTGGCAAATTAGTAGCTAGTAATGAACAAAAACCAAAACAAAAATCATTGTTAACAACATTTCTCTCAATGGTAACTCGTTAACATATCTTACTAGCTACGCTATAGGAAATATGAATTACCATTTAATGCAGCTTTAAATATTGCTTTAGAATTAACTTGGCATTACTGGCATACTATGAGAACAGCTGATCACAAAATGAATAAAAAACTTTATCACTTTAGATAATAATCTACAAAATTTATAGTCTAAAGAACATGGTCAGCTAATGATGACAAGTATAATTATAATAGTCAAAAGCCTGAGAACAACCAAATATCCATTAATAAAAACTTATTTAGTTTAAAAAGAACAAAAGTAATTACTTAGCGCAAACAATTTGACAAAATGGGAGTGTCTTTGAGTAGTTTTTAATACTCCTAATAATAAAAACCAAATAAAATAAGCAATTAATCAGAGCTCTATTTGTGTAATGTTTGCTTACATCACCTTAAATAATGTCAACAGTTCCTCGCAGCTTATTAACATTATTAACATTATTCCGCAATGCGAAAAGTTACCCAAAAGCAAAAGTTAACACAATATCCAGTTATTGAAGTGCACAAAAGCTTGGTTCGACCCGCTGAACATTGAATTTGTTTTCGTGTAATTATGCCTGTTGTTTATATTATGGCCATAATTTTTGTCGAATTGAACCTGACCGTCTGAGCCGGCTGCACACAGTTAAACAGCTATGACAACAGCCAACCAACATTCAATCATTGTGTGACAATCAACAAAAACTTCCTCAACAAAACAAGCCACCGTTTAGGCCTGTCGCTTGACTGCTGCAATTGCCACAATTGCAATGCGGCCAACATAATGAATTTTGTTATAGCTTTTTGCTTTTTGCAATGCCTTCCTAACAAAATAACAACAAAAACAACTTAAAAGGTGCATTGAAAAAGACACCCATGAAAAACTTTTAAAGCATGATTATGAATTTGAATTTTGACTTTTGACCGTGCATTCAAAAGCAAATGCAAATTTCGCAGACTAATCAGCGAGGAGTCAGATATATACATACATATATATGTGTATATCTGTATAATTATGCATTATTATTGAGTTTGTTGCTAAGCTGGGAAATAATTTTTTGATTGGGTGCAATTATAATTTGCTGAATCAAGTCGTGAATTTCGATGCGGTTGCCGCCCTGCAGACAGCTCAACGAACAACTTTTATTATTATAACATATGTATGTATGTATGTATTGTGGAAATATGTATGTATGTGCATTGGAGAAAGAAAAGCTAGCGAAATTATGTGAACTTGTTATATCACCTGGCCAGGCTTAGCCAGCTGAAAAGCAGGTAAGAGACAAAAACAAAACAAAACAAAAAACGCCAAGCAACAATCAAATCAACTGCAACAGCAATAAATATAACAACAACAACAACAACAACTGCACTTTCTTTGCGTTACGCTTCTTTGCATTGGCTTGTGCATTGCCAAATTGTATCTCTATTATATGTATATAAGTATATATATATGTATATTTACAATTCTGGTATATAAGACAGCTGCGGTCAGTGTCCATGTCTAGACATTGAACGAGCAGTCAAAAGACGAAAAATGAATTGAAATGAAATGCTTGAATGCTGTTCAAAAGATTTCGGTTGCAGCAGCAGCAGCAGCAGCTTAATATTGTGGCAAGTGCAACGACAAAAGTTCAACAGACGCGGCAAAAGCTTGCAGCTTCCCCTCCTTCACTCAACAACAGCCGCCCGCTTGCCTGTTTTTAGGCGTTGCAGCATTGTAAATTAATTCATATTAGCAAAACAAATGCGATGCTCGAATGTTTATGTGTGTGTGTGTGAGTATGTTTAAGTACTACCTACACTTATGTCTAGCTGAGATTTTGTTGTGTGTGTGTTAGTTTTAGCTTTTAGCATTTCATTGGCGATGAGTTGTTGTGCAGGTTTTGCGGTCTGTGGGAGCATCGCTGCAAATCGGCGCAAATTATATTCAAGATACTAAAAAAAAAGTAACAACAACATAGAAAATCACAAAACCCACAACAACAACAAGCGTATGTTAATACAGCTAAATAAAAAGTCGCGTCTCGTCTCGTCTCGTCTCGTCGCATCGAGCACGAAGGCTGAGAAAATGAAAAATGAAAACACACCGAACACACAAATGTTAATTACGAGAATATCTTTTAACTAGCCAAGCAGATTGCACTTAACTTACATAAAGTATCTGATGGATGCAAGTGCTCAATGCTTAGCAAAATACATATATATATTATGTGTGTGTACATATATATTCACAACAACTTTTTATGTTTTTAATGCACTTGGCTTATGCATTATAAACGCGATTAACCAAATCCAGTTTCAATATGATATGATACAAAATATCTAAACATGTTGTTGGCATCTCGAAAAAAATATGTTGACAATATTTTGGTGATTTGTTAAATTGACAATTAATTAGTTGAAATTAAATGTTATAAGCGTTTACTGAACTTTACTGATTATAAACTGAGTAGAAAAAAGAAAATCTTTCTTTAATCACTGCTCTTGCCAAATATCCTGCCCTGTTAAATCACGTTTCTTGTTTAACATTTAGTACATAAACAAACAAAACAAAGCTCAATTTTATTAGATTTTCATTAACAAAGGTTAGCACCAAGTACATTGGAATCTTTTAATTGGAATGCATTTGATTGAAAGTATAAATTTGAAAAAACAATTCGGATTCTCATAGAACTCATTAAAAATCATAAACTGACATTCATATTGGCAACAATTAAATGGTATCACAGCTTAAGATCACATTCAATTATAATATAAACTGAGTCATCTCACCATATCTCATAGATCGCCACACATTAAATGTGAGGAAAAAAAATAGCACTCAAAGATTGAGTTAAAACAAATGCTGAACAGTTAGTTGAGCATGGGCTAAGAGCATTGGGCTAAGAGAAACAACAATACGGCGCTAAGCTTGCCACTTGCCACTCGACTTGGCTCTTTTGAGTTTTAGCTTGCGCTCGCTGCGCTCGACTTTGGTATAAAACATAAACACGCTAAAGAAAGCCATTCATTTAGTTGTTTGAGCTGGCATGAACCGTTAGTCCAGCAAGTAGCAAGATTCAACAGGCAAACACTGTGGCATTTACAGTGCAAAACATATACACATATACATATATATATGTGTTATATATCTAAAGTGTATAACTCAAAATCCAAACAAAGTTATATCGGTGAATAACAAAAGGAAAAAGACTGTGTGTGTGTTTGTGTTATCAAGTGTTTGAACTGTTCCCGAACAATAATAACTCAATTGGATACCTACTATAAAAGACAAAAAATTCAAGGAGCTGCTGCAGCAAGTCAAGAAAAACCACAGAATGCAGTAAGTCAATGTCTTTTAAAAAAAAACTATGAATCATGCGGTTCAGGCCAAACTAGAATTCGTGCAACAATCGCTTGTAATAATTAACGTTTTGTATTGTTTTTTGTTGTTTTTGTTTTGTTTTGTGATATTTTTGGTGGGTAGAGGGAAGGAGGATAAGGTTGCTGCCGCTGGGCTTAAGATTTGTTTGTGTGTCGCTTGGCAACCACAAAATATTCTTTTCAAAAACAACAACAGCAACAAACATATTTCAAAACCTAGAGCATACGTAACTGTAACTGTGCTGCGACTTTTGTTGTTGTTGCTGTTGTTGTTCTTGTTGTTGGCGTGTCTCTGAGACCTTTTTCTGGCTTTATTTCTTCTAGCTGGTCGTGGGAGTTTTAGCTTTGTGTGCTTAGCTCTCGTTGTTGCTGCTGTTGCCTGTGGCGCTGACAATTCAGTTGTTGTCAGCTTTATGGACGTCTTTCGCCTTGGCTTATTGCCTAATACTATCTGTGGAAAATTGAAATTCATATTGAAATGTGTTTACACATTTTGTGTCAATCAGTAAAACGCTGCTTTTTTCACTGACTCATTGTTAGGCCAGGGCCAAGAAAGAAAAAAGATTGCATTTTGACTTGGTCAATGGGCAAAGCAAGCCAAACAACAATGATCGCAAACCGATAGGCTACAATCAAATTGCATAATTTGTCAGCTTATGACAATCCTTTCTAAAAAGGCGTATGAATTACTTATTGCCGACCGAGTATTATATAACGCAAACTTTGCAACTGCACTGAAATTGTATCGCCTTAACATTCACACACACACACATACACACACACATGTGGCGTATGCGCAATAATCTAAGAGTTGTACGCGTTTGAAATTACAGTTAGGCATACGAGCGTACTTGCGTACGTACGTACGCACAGCAATGCGTAGCTCCACTACCCTTCCCTCCTCCCTCTGTCTGTTAGCTGTGCAGACAAGCGCTGGGCGAGGCCTTTTAGCCATTTACTTACCAACCAAACAATAACGATAAAAGGCAACATGCCAAATTGTAGTCTTTTGTGTATGTCGATTAAATCTTAAGCGTTTTTTTTTTTTTTTGCGTTTGCCATTTCTTGGGTGTGTGTCTAATGCAATTAATAAATTGCCAGCTAGAGCCGACCCAAAAAAAAAAAAAAGAAACTAACACGGATTCCCACAAACTAATCCTAAGCCTGGCTAACGAAGGTCAAACAACAAACATAAATGGCCAAAACTGTAACAAATTGTTTTCATTTATTTGCTTCTCTTTTTTTTTAATTTATTTGTTTAATGCGAAACGAAACGTAACTTGAAAGAAAATGTTGCACATTAAATTCATTGCCACGCAATTAACATCCACGAAAAAAATAAAATCAACTATTCGCATGCTAAGAAACCAACGGATCGTGGAGATACAAGATACGAAAAAAAGAAAAGAAACATTAAAAAATGCACACGCACATTAAAGTTGTTTAAATTTAAGTGTAATTGTTACAGTGTAATGTAATTTATTTGATTTTATTTTACACTTTTGCTAACGTTGATTTTGTATAATTAACCAATAAAAATAAAGTACGTAGCACTCGAGTGGCTTAAGTGAAAACAAAAGACTTAGGCAACAAACTAAGGTGTTAAATGACAGCTAATGGAATTAGCGAGAGCAGTTAAAAAAATAAAACAATTGAAAATGACTTTTGTTTGCTTTTTTGAAAGGCAACTTGAAGCTTGCTTAGTAAAAGTGTTAAATAGATTTAATAATTAGACCGACTAATTAATTCTAATGAAAAAGACTTAGGCAACAAACTTGTATGTTAAATGGCAGCTAAGTCTTATGGCACTTTTAAACAATTTTAAATAGTTTTTTCTTTGGTTTGCTTAAAAGTAGACTTTTATTTTTATTTTTACAATAGGCAATCAAGGATAAAGTCTAGTGAAAGACTTAGGCAACGAACTTGGTTATTTTCTTGGGCTATATATGAAAAGAATAAGAATTTAGCAAAATTATGATTAAAATTTAGTGAAGAAACTGAATTGGCGACTTTTAGAAGTATTTAGACTATCTGAATCAAAGACTTTTATTCTAGTTTTGAGTAACCAAAGATACATTGTACAATATAAAAGCTAGGCAAAAAGAAAATATAATAAAGTGATAAGAATTATGTATCAACAAAAATTGTGGCTTCTAACTGAAGTGCTATTGAGTTTCTTTATGAATTAATAAAGTGGATATTAAAATCAATTTTCCGAAAAAAAAATAACATCTCACAATTACTCAATTTTCCCAAGCTTAGCACTCACCCAAATTTGGCATAAACTTCTATTTCATAATCCTAAAACAAAATAGTTACACACATGTCTTATGTCACATAAACAAACGCCCAACTTTAAAGGAAATCAAAGCGCAAACAGCTATTTGACCAAAATATGGCAAGAAGGTGAAAAACTAAAAAAATTAAAGCGAATAGTAAGAAATGCTGCTAAGAAATTGAACTGGTTGCCAAGAAAGAAAAACGTGTGCATAACGAAACCACTTTTCCTTCAGCTGTGGTGGTTAGGAGACAACCGACAACCGACAACAGACACGGACAGACAACAACAACGCATCGTTTCTTGGCGTCCATGTGATGTAATGTTTGTGTGCTATTAAGCCAGACATCTGGTTTGGCATCTGGACTAGGCAAACAGAAAGATACGCGAGAAAGACAAGAAGCGCACCATAGGCAACCTATGCGAAATGCTGCTCCATTTATGGCAGACAGTGTGTGGCCAGTGTGTCTGTCTGTCGGTCTTGCTGTCTCTGGCATGCAACAACCAACGCATTATTATGTGGAGCACAAGGAAACGTTGCATTTACTGTTGGTGTAACCCAAAAGCCGAATAGATGACTTTAGTTAATGACTTGATGATCGGCTTGATGTGTTGTTAAGTCATCCCATTAAATTGTTTTACAGCCAGGATAAACGTAATCAAACAACAACATCAACAACAACAGTTGAAGCAGCTGCCACACACACGTACTTAACTCACTTTAAAGTTCAAAGGTTGCAAATTGTGCAAAGGCCATGCTTAGACAGGCTGACAAATTGCCAAGCTAGAATTGCTCAAAGCAAATTTGTTGTACATTTATTACATAAGCATTTGGTTTATTAACATGGCTTAATTAGCGCCGCCTAATTGCTAACGAATCAATCAGTAACAGTTCCGCCAACTCGCCCCAACTCAATCCACTTCAAACAGCTGACACATCGAAAGTAAAAGTTTGACGCGAATTTGTTTTTATGTTTTTATTATTATGCGATTATTATTCGTCATTGGTAACAGTAACACCATTGCAAGCGAACCAAATACATACCACAATTTAAATGCATTACTTGCACGTAACATTGGCCAAGCAAGCCATAGCCGTCGGTCAACCTGAGCTTTGGATATTCAGTATTTACAACATTGGATGCGTATGCGCCGCCGCCGCCGTTGACATTCAGCCAAAGCCATACAACGTTTGGTTATTTTCACTAAATGGCGCTAAAAATTGAACCCAACGGCTTTAAAAGTGAGCAACTATAAAAAAACACAAGCAGCAACTGCAGCACATCTTCATTTTATACCCTTTCCAGTTGTTGTCCATATATGACAAGGATCTTTAAATGGTAATACTGAGTGTGTAGTTATATATTGTCTCTAGGGATTTGTAACTGGACATTTATAATATTGGGTAATATTTTATTTTTTAATTGTATTATGTTGCTGCATTTAAAATTCTCAGAAGTTTCAGAAAGACATAACATTACAAAACTAACCCGTTCCCCTTTGGGGACAGTGCAGTTAAGTTTTAGTTTAATACTCTTAAAATAAACTTGAATCAAAAACTGCCAATACATATTCTAAATATGTATTTAAAATAATTCAAATACGTTAACTGTTTGTGAAAAAAATTACATAAATTATAGAAAGCGTATTCAAATGTTCACATACATTTGACAAAGTTTTTGTTTACGGCATGTTGTTGTGTTGAGACTAACTGCACTTCTTAGGTGATGCTTACGACTCCCAGCTTCCAGCTTTCAGCTTGCAGCTCCCAGAGCCCAGCTGAATCTCAGGCTCTTGTCTCTTGCTTGCATTACCTTATAACTCGTTTCTGTCTTTCTGTCTGTCTGTCTATCGGTCTGTCTGCTGATGTCTTTGGTGGTTTCTTGCATAACGCGTTGCTGGGCTACCACAGTTGTTGTTGCCTGCTTTGGCTGCAATTTGGCGGCATCTTCACTGTCTTGTTGTTGTTTTTTGCTGTTGTTGCTTGGCGAAAAGGTTCGCGTAAAATCAAAATATTTTTCCCGCGTTTTGCCACAAAAGTTTCCCATATCATAAAGTCTTACTTATTGATGGCATGACTTGGCTAATCTGATTGCTATTGCCAATTTCAATTGCTTGTTGTGTTTTTGCTTGCTTACAGACGCAATCGATGCCTTGTCCTGCTACTGGCCATGGGCCTGTGTGCCTGCGCTGCGGGCGCTTCCACCGGTGCACCCACGGCAACGGCTACCACAGAGAAGCCAAAGGGATTCTCGTCACGCTCACTTGATGTAAGTGCCGGCGTTGAGGAGGACGATGACGAGTTTGAGACGCAGGCACAAACACATTTGGCCTACAGGCAACAGCAACCGTTGCAGCAACAACAGCAGCGACCACTCTACGAATACAGCGAGGAGGATCAGGAAGAGGCACCACGTCAGGTGTACATCAATCGCAATAGTGCCAAGCAGCAGCAGCAGCAACAAAGCAACTATCTGAAAAAGAAGCCTCTGAGCGTGGAAAGCGAAGAAGAGGAGGAAGAGGAAGTTGAGGAGCCCGATCGTCTAACCACACTACTCAGCAAATCCTCGTTCAGCTGCACGAATCGAAACTCAGGGTAAGCATTGTGTCATCTTTTGTTACTTGTGGCTTAGAATATGTGTCTGACTTTTTACTTAGCTACTATGCGGATGAGTCGTTGAGCTGTGAGATCTTCCACTATTGCCAGGAGAGCCAGAAGCATTCGTGGATCTGCCCGGAGGGCTTTACGTTCCATCAAATCCATTTGATTTGCATGCCACCATCGCACGACAACATTTGCAAACAATCCTCCAAATATCATATTGTCAACGATTATCTGTACAAGCCCATCAATCTCCAGGAGCATCAGAGCAAACCAAATGTTACGTTGCGCTACTCCGAGCGTTACTTCCCCGAGAACTACTATGAGCATGAGCGTTACGATGACGAGGAGGAAGAGGAACCAGCACCCAGACCACGCATCCAACAACAACATCAGCAGCAGCAACGTCAGCTCTATCAGCCGCAACCGCAGCAACAAGTGCAGCAGCGTGTCCAGTATCAAACGCCACAACCGCAGCAGCAGCACCAGCAGCAGCACCAGCAGCAGCATCACCAGCAACAAGTGCAGTCGCGTGCACAGTATGAACAGCCGCAGCCGCAGCAGCAACAAGTCGTCACACAGATCCGTCATCAGCCACCAACAACCATTGCATATCGGAAGCCATTGCCTACAACAACCATACAGCCACAGTTGCACTTGCATCATCAGCAGCAGCAACATCATCAGTATCAGCAGCAAAGGCCGCAGACATTGGCGCCCACTGTGACACCGGCGCCGGCATATCGTTTCTTTACGGCAGCGCCGCCACAATTGCAGCATTTGCATCAGCAGGTCTACCGTACGCCCGAGGAGATTAATATATCGCTGCAACAGCGTCGGCCTCAGGTCTTCATTGCCACATCGACGCCGCGCTACTATGAGGATGAGTATCTGTATGAGCGCAGGAAGTGAGTGAAGGAGCACTAAGAATTTCAACTGTGGCCAAACAACAAAACTGGTCCCAAACAAACAGTCTTTTTTGTGTGTATATGGAGAGAGTTATTATTTTAGCTTTAAGTCTTTGTCCACTCTGTCACTACAACAAAAACCAACAACATGTACTATATGCTATATATATAAAAAAAAAAAAAAAAGAAGACAAAAAACAAATTACCTTAACTTACTTACGTTTATAGTCCCGAAATTTAGCGCAAGTTTTGTATGTACCTTATTTGTAATAATTTAATGTCCTGCTAGAAGAATCATCCGCATTCTAACTCATTTCGTTTAATAAACAAGCATTAAGTTTATTAATAACTCATTTATTGAATGTCAATTTCCATATACTGATCAGCGTTGGACAGATGCAACGCTTGACTCTTGGTCCCGCTCTCTACAACATAGTTGGGCCCAATGAGACAATTGGTCAATACAGAACCACTCTGAACATGTGCCCGATGTCCAATGATACAGTTGTTAATGTTGCAACCCTCCTCCACAATTGCATTTGACATAATGATCGAGTTGCTTACAATATTCTTGGGATTCACAACACAATTCGAACCGAAAACACTGGAGTTCAGCGACGTCTTCTCCGACAGTTTGGCATTGTCAGCCACAATGATGTCCTTGGTCTGTGTGGATTTCACCACAGCACCGGGTGCAATCAGTGGATGTCTATCGCCGCACAGTTCATTCCATATGCTTGCTAGCTTTTTATTAATGGCTAGAAAACTGAGAGTGGTGTTTACACGCACACCAATGGCTTCCTTTGGTGCTTGGACGGCAAAGCAGCGCACAACATCGCCATGGTAGGGTTTATGCGATAACGATTGATTGAAAAGCGATGTTTGTGTCAGTTTCTGATCCAGGGCAGTGTGCGTTACATACTAAAATTCAGGTATTATAAGATGAGCGAGTGCTTTTGAAACTATAAACTTACGTGCAAAATATTATCCTCGTACTTAGTTGCTACATTCAGTTCGGATGTGATATCCTGTGCCAGTTTTGGTGAGCGTCTGGCGTGTTGTTTCTTAACGAGATGTGGCAAAAACTCGCCTTTAAAAGTTGAAATGTTTTCCTTCTGCAAGAAATTTACTTTAATTAGTTAAAAGCCTTTGTCTTGAAATTAAATTTGTACAAACCCTGTGCAGATAGCTGATAACCCATTTCTTAAGCACATAGATGTGTGCATCCATGAGCCGTCCATATACATCTAGTTGTCCCTTGTTCTTGAGCAGATGCCGCTGTATATTCAAAGTATCTTCACAATCGCTAGCGGCAAATACAAATGCCAAACGCTGTGTGGCCGGATGAATACCAATCATATCACGCTCGGGCTTATGTTTGGTCTTCGGACCTGGCATTACTACATCGGATTCAAAGCCACTCTTGAACAGCAGCAGCGCCAGTGAAGCATCGTCAGCGCGGAACTTATTGATCAATGGGTACAAACTAACATTAGTCACAATGTCACAGCTAACGACTAGGAAGTCTGATTTGATCCTGAAGGCAATTAAGGTTTATTAGACATTTACATGCAAGAACTTCAATGCAGTAAGTTGCAAAAGCTATCATTTAATGCTTATTTGACTCACTGCACTTGCTTACTTGTCGTATATATAGCGCAAACTATCAGCAGTGCCAAAATCACTGCCGCTGGGAACTGTGGCATAATCAATTTTAAGCTTAATTGGTGTGCGCTCCAGTGCTAGTTGTATTTCCAACTTATCCTGTTCGAGCACAACAACAATAACCTCTATAAAGTAATCATAATATAATGTATGATGAAATAATTAACATACTTAATGTATTTACCCGTAAAGTTGTGTCTACTCAACATATTGAGTGGATACCAGATTAGCGGGTACGGTCCCACGGGTAACAAACATTTGGGCGCATCACCCAGCACTTCGGGGAGGCGTGTGCCACGCCCCGCAGCTAGGACTACAGCCTGAAATTCGCAGTTAGACATGTTTTTTCTTTGCTTAATCAATTTAAAATTGCCAACACGCGTGAACAACAATTAAAGCGAAGACAGCTGATTGGCACAATAAACAGCATTTACCAACACTACTGAAAAAGTGGCCATATGTTTTCAATCACATGACTGCACTTGTATTGTTTTTGCAATTGTATAAAATAAGTCAGATGACCTTTTTTCCCCAAAGATTCCTTAAATTTTCTTCACTTTTCAGCGAAATACAAAAACACAATACCATTATGAACAACAAAAAACTTTAATGCATGATTTGAGCGCTACATTACTACAAAATGGAATACAATCATTTCTTGTTGGAATTAAACTACATACTTTAAGCTTAAAAATTTGGTTTTTGCCCGTAGCTACAATTTACAAACATACAATATAAGTAATTATGTGTTTCGGTATTTTTCACGGATTTAAAATGGAAACAAAACAAGAAGAATTAACAATAACATATTGTTTGGAATACAGATATACTATTGGCCGTTGGCTGTTAATACTTAGAAGAGCACATCATCATCACCCTCATCGAGTATATTCGCCTGCTGGCGCACATCAATACCTCGCGCAAGTAGTTCGGCCTTCTTGGCGTCTGCCTTGATACGCGCTTCACGCTTCTTATCCTGAATCTTCTTCAAACGGTAGAACTCTTCACGCTCCAACTCGTCCAGCTCCGAGATAATGTAGGCTAGAGTACGATCGATACGTGGTATGATGACATGTTCGATGGCATTCACACGACGGTTTGTGATTTTGATGACCTCGTCCAGTGTTACGAACGAGGTTTGCAGCGAGGCAAGCTCCACGAGCAGCTTTACAGCGCTCTGGTAGTTCTTCTTCAACTTAGCCAACTGCTGACCACCTCGAGCCAAACCAGCCAATTCATAGGTATCGGCACCGTCAGTATAGGACTCGAAAACGGGCAGTGTAACACCAGCAACGTTGTCTTTCTTGGTGCGAATCTTGATTTGAGCCTTGGTCACGTTCTGCAGCACCACCTGATTAATGTCACCGGATGTGAACTTGGCCTCTGCTAGCGAAAACGCCGCCTCTTTCATAACATCTCCCATCAGTGTTTTTGTTTCAATGATTTTTCCCAAGATCATACGGAAACGCATTTGCAATGCATCAGCTTTTTTCTTCAGCAGGCCATGACCTTTTTGAGCTCCAGCAAGACGGGCCTTCATTAACATTTGGGCACCACGCGACGGAAAAATCGGTAATCTTTCTTTGCCAGACATTTTCTAATCGTTTTAATTATAATGTGGAGTATTTACTTGATTTTCTTTTGCGCACCAACAATTTTTCACACCCGTCGATGAACACTGAAAAACTCCAACTGGACTGGATAAATGCAGTGTTGAATAAAGGTTGATTGCAATATCAAGTGATATAAAACGTTTTTTGTAGTGCTGCACATGAGCATAGGAGCAACAGTGCTGGCAAACATAACACAGTTACAGCTGTTTTGTCAATAACTGTAAACAAATTGCAGAGATATTTGTTGAGCAATGCAAGTTTTGCAACGTCTATATTGTTTACCGGCAACAACACAAATAAAAAGCCATTTGCGTTACTACGCCAAAAAACCAAAGTTTGCCATGTCACAAAGTCGTCGCATGGTACATCAGGAGATGTTGCGTTATGTAAACCCATACGCCCGTATTAACATTAAATCGGATATATATGTGCATATTGAGCCGGCTGACGTCCATGTGCACACGAATGGAGATGTTTTTATTGCAAAGCTTCTGGGTGGTGCCGTTGCAAATAGCACCGCTAAACTAGATGTAGATGTCATCGATGGCGACAAAACCGTCAATGTCGTTGTGAAGAAGCTAACAGAGCAACACTCGCAGTTTAAATGCCTTTTAAAGATTCCAGTTTGCGCTGAATTACATATTGAAGGAAACGATATAGTATCCGTAACGGGCATCCACGGTGAGGCGTTAAATATCCGGGCAGCTGGTGATATAGTGACCAAAAACGTGCGCGCCACGCATATTTCGCTTTTTAGCGAAAATGGAAACATCATGTGTGAAGGTACACTTCTAGGAAAATGCACCAAAATCGAGTCACTCAACGGTGTAAGAATATGCATTTTTTTGTTACGTTGTCCATTTAAATACATATCTTTGCTTTACAGAACATCAATCTAGACAAGCTGCAGGGCGACAGTTTGAAATGCTCCACACAGGCAGGAGACATCAACACCGATTGTTGCTATGTGGAGAAATCCAAGTTTGAGACGACAACTGGCCGCATGGAGTTAAAGAATGTGCACAAGACCAGCGAGGTGTATATTCATGAAACTGGTGCACTAAAAATGAGTAAGTTTTTCACTTTTATACACAATATGTATATAGTTAGAATCTTAAATTACTAATGCGTATATTTTAGCTGGTGTTAATGGCAATCTTAGTGTGTTTGCCAAAGGCGGCAGCGTGAATCTTCAGCTATCCGAGCTAAATGGCAAAAGTCAGATTGTGGCAGACAACCTAGAAGAAGAGGCCATCATCAACATTTCGGAAGCAATTGAGAATATTAACATTAATGTTGAGGCCAGCCACGTGATTCTTAACAATGAGCTGGAGCACGTATCGCATGCGCTTAGCGAGGACAAAAGCAAATTTCAGCTAAACAATAAAAATGATCATCATTTGGTTATCAGCAGCACCGGGGAAAATGGTGTACGCCTAGGCAAACAGTCCTGGATGGATATAATGCAACAAAAAATAAAACCAGGCGATAATATTTAAGCTTAATTCGAGTACATATTATATAAAAGTTTTGCGTAATATATATGTGGTATAGTAAGTATAATTATGTATTAATGTTTGTTTGTATTGGGCATATATGCAACAATGATCAGTCCTGTTATGAGTATTATTTGGCTTGGCCAGCTACTTCATTTAAAACGGCGCTCAGGCGCTGTTGTGCCCTTTGAAGGATCACATCTTCATCTTGTTCCACCTGCAAGGCAGCACGAAACATTTCTACTTTGTTAACATCCATCTCTCGTATATCCTTAACAACAACGGACATCTCAGCTTGTATAAGCATTTGTCCTAGCAGGCGCAGTAGTTTAAAGGCATGCTCCTCATACTGCCAACGGGGCTCATCTTCGAATGCCTCGAAATCGTTTTCATCATACTCGGTATAATCGACAATGTGCTTGCTAAGAATGGTCCAGACTCCAAGCAGGTTATAGAAGGCATCCCTATCGTAGAAATATTTAAGACACTGTAAAAGATTGGGATTTAATATGCAGTTACACTTAACGAGAATATAATACGTACGCTACAAATATGGGACAAATCCTCCAGATACTCCTCCTGTCGCTCGCCCAGTGGCAGCAGTTGTGTCGGCTGCTGCAGGAATTGTAGAATACGTGTCAGGCAATACATTATGCTAGATGCATACAGATCCATTGATAGCTGTGCTTCCGGCAGCTGCACAAGAATGGTACATATATTGAGGTAGGTTTGAATCACTTCAACATCGCAATTGATTTTTGGTATGCTCTGAGATTTGTCGTCACCATGTTCATCATCGTCGTCATCATCTGGGTCTGCACCTGGCTCCTGATCTCCAGTAACGCCATCTACTTCATCCTCCTGCTTGGCCAGATCATCGCGCATAAGGCGAATAAATGCATTGTTAACGCCTTCGCACAGCTCTTGCACGAGAAATACTTCAGCAAATGGCTTCAATTTGTTGTCTGATTGAGCATTCTCCTCCTCCACCAGGGCACAGCTGGCAAGCACTGCATTGATGGCCTTAAGCGCTGCTATCAGCAGCTCATCGCTCACTGACTGCTGCAGTATAAAGCCGAGATTCTTTGCGGAGCTATCGCAGGCAGCAAAACAGATGTACCAATCGATGCCTAACTGCTCCTTGCCACTGACCACATGCGCCATCACATGCTGATAGACGCGCATCAGCTGGAGCAGCATACCAGTGTCCATGCAGGTGCAAAGCTTGAGCAGCATCTCGACCCAATCTGCATGTGCTGTCAGTTGCTCCACGCACTCTATCTGGGCACACATGTTGCCCAGCAAACCGACAAGTATCTCATACAGACGCACAGCCTCACTGCTGGAGATGGCAAACATAATTAGCTCGATAGCATCGTTTTCAAGCAGGAGTGCAACCACGTCCGCAGACACTGACATATCCCACACTTTACACAAATCATCCTCAAGCTCTTGCTCCAACGGTGTCTGGGCGGGCTGCTGGCTAAGTCGCATCAGCGTCTGCAGTATGAATTTCTTACTATACATTGTCTCGCCTACGGCATCACCACGCATGCGCTTCAGAAGTTCGTTCTCATCAGCAGTATCCGCAGCATCCTCATTGTTTTGAATTCCGTGGGGTTGGGGTGAATTCGAGTTTGACTTATTTTCATTGTGTACGGCGCCATTCAATTCCGGTGTGTCCGAGTCATTTGTTTTGTTTTCGGATGGCAGCAATAGCTCGTTTTCGTTACCAACAATTGCGGCAACGTTTTCCCTTTCCGCGCTGTCGACATCTTCTTTGGTCATCTTGTCTGGTGTCTGTGGTTAGGTTTTATCGAATCGTCCGGAATAAGTTCGATCAAAGCTAACTAAATAAATAATGTGTGTCAAGATAGCAACGGTTCGCCAGCAACGAATTTCGGAACTTAGTTCATGAGTCAGAGCCACTAATGAACTTAAGTGTTTTAATATGTTTTTCAGCATAGATCTAATAAATTTTGATTCAGAATTGTTAAAAAATAAACAATTTATTGTTTGTATGCATATGTGTCAAGTTAGCAACGGTACGCAAGAAAAGAAATTTCGGAACTTGGTTGATGAGTCGAAACCATTAATGAACTTTACTGTTTTTAACCGTTTTTCAGCATGAAACCAACTAATTATTGATGCATAATTGTTAAAAAAAATTAATTATTTATGGTTTTTATGCAATGTTTGGCATATTTTAGCTTTTAAAATAGAAAAAAACAAGTGATAAAAAATTCTCATATCCAGCATATCTTAGATATCTCAACTGAGAATTAATGGCCTACAAATTCAACTATTTTATGGTAAATTTTTCATCAAAATCGATCAGTCAGTTTTTGAATAATATTCGAAAGAGTGCAGCTACCTCGGTAACAGTCCCATACAAAATGACCGCCAAAATAGATGCCTGGTTCTCAAGCCTAAATATCGTTCCCAGAGAGAACGAACCTAAATGAGGCATATACCAAGTTAAAGCTACATTCTTGGAGCAGCTATAAACATTAAATTTAGAAAGATCTTTTAGCTAGATTTTGAGAAAATTAATTAATTGTTAATTACCTTACACGAACTGAACTATTGTGCAACAGAAAGCTGGCTGATATGGCGGTGCTTCCATGCATTTGTTCACAGCCGAACATCTGGCTGATGCCACTAGTCAGTGCTGGTGCATATGTAATTTCGTTGCGAATTTTTATATTTGTTCCAAGATGATGGCCCCAGTTGCACGGTAGTTGGGGATATAGGCCATATTATTCTCATTCTTTTGCCGTATCAAATTCGAAAGCCAGTTTGTGAGAAAAATGCATGACTTGTTTGTAGTCCCCTAGAGATGGGCGTCTGACGTGCCAATTCATTCATTCAACTCTTAAATACACACTAAGATAAGTTTGCAGCCTTGTGTGTGTACACTTAACAGAAATAACGGATCTTTACCGTAGTTTTAACACTACTTATACACAAATTAAAAGTCAAGCATTTGCTATGATGAACGAATTTATGTTGAAATAACGGATCTACAAACGCCACTTTTGTTGGCCGGTACAATAATAACATAATAACATAAAAAAGTACATAATAAAAAAAATTAATGCAATTTTTGTTACATGTTAATATTATTTAAAAACTAAAAACTTCATTCATTGTACTTAAATCTACTTTTTAACTTAGTTAACTTAATTTATTTTTTTAAATGCTTCGCCCGGGTTAAGAACGGCCACTGCTGCGTAGGCTACACTTAGATACATAGAAATAGTTCTTCCATGGCGTTTGTCTGCACCTTTTGCACCTTTTGCAATTTTAAATTTTTTTTAAGCTGCGTTACTTCGTTGCGCAAATTCGAAATTTCTTGGTGCTGTTGTTTTTGATTTGCTCGCATACCTTCAATAATTTGCTCTAATTTATTGAGCTTTTGTTGCTCGTTGGATTGTTGGCGATAGCTGGTTTTATAAGGCTCATTTCGAAATGCGATGTCCGAACGATCGCAGTAACCTTCATATCTGTGCCCTAGTGGCCCACGGCCTTTTGACCTGTTGCTCGGCTTTTTTTGGCCCTGCACTAAATTCTGAATGTGTGCCGTCTTAGCGTTCCATTTTGCGCACACTGTTGCCATAGGTCCATATCCTTGTAGCTAAAATACAGAAAGAGAAATGAATAAAATAATAAATATGCAGGTAATATGAAAACTCACCAGGACGGTGTCGCCAATGGAGTTTAAGAAGCTTTCGATATCTCTAAAGCCAAACATAACAAATGGCACTGGCGTGCCTTCTTCTCTTGCATAGTCTCCTTTTAGTCTTTCTACAGTCATGCGATCGGGCGATGATACAACTAATGAGTGTATCACATTTTTAACATAATTTAAAGAGCCCTTTTCGGTCATTTTTATGTGTTCTCGCTACCAATTTTGGATAACTATAAAGCCGTTTAGAATTTTTGCGCGTTGGTGAAGTTGGCTGCGCATGCATAGATATGTACACTTAGGAATGGTACGGTGATCCGATGTTACAAAAACGCAAGAGCGTACTGCATGCGTACTGCAAAGAGCAAATACCACCATAGAGCTATACGATTTTATTTTTAGTGATTAATTAATCCGGTTAGTTTACTTGCATATGAAGGCCTTTTATTAACATACATCGAACAGTAATTTTAATTAATAGTCGATAAGCAATGGTATACGTTTTAAATTCAATTAAGCATGCTAAGTCATACATGTTATAATTATACTGTGTTGCGTGGTAAATAAAAGCATGTTAGTAAGCTACTGATGAATATAATAATAAACTGTTTTATGTTTGTATACAAAATTATATGAATATGACACATTTATCGAGTATTTGGCCAGATTATAATAACTAGTTCACATTGGCACTGGTGCCAGCGCTGCCACTGAAAATCCGATAGTTGTTCATTAATTGCCATGAGATGGCAATGCTACTGGTTCCAAACAAATTCGAAGCTAAGTTGGCTGCGGTTGGGCCGCCGAACTAGCTCTCTCTCTTTCTTTTTACTTCCTTTTGGTTCCGAACAAGCAGCAAAATGTCGAAGAGAGGTATTTTTCAATAAATTTAATCCGAATAAATCGTGTAAAATACAAACAATCAATGCAAAACAACAACTCTATTGTGATGTGCTCAACTCAATATGGCCGTTTAACTAATTATTTGTGTTTTCCATCATATAGGACGTGGTGGTACCGCGGGAGGCAAATTCCGCATCTCCCTAGGTTTGCCCGTAGGCGCTGTTATGAACTGCGCTGACAACACAGGTAATAAATACAACACAATTATAAAGTGCAAACACAGTGAGCTCTAATATGTGAAAAATCGCATTAAATTTCCAGGTGCCAAGAACCTGTACGTTATTGCTGTGCACGGCATTCGCGGTCGCCTGAACCGTTTGCCAGCTGCTGGTGTCGGTGACATGTTTGTTGCCACCGTGAAGAAGGGCAAGCCTGAATTGAGAAAGAAGGTGAGTAAATTGTTTATAAAATGCTGCGAGTGAATCATTGTGCAAATTGTGCTGCGTGTTTTTCGAAAAACAACTACAACGTCATGCGCATATGTGCGTGTGTGTGTGTGTGTTGCACGCTTTGGTGCGGCATGTGTACAATTTGCAAAATTTTTTGCTCAGTTTTTCTTGTTTGATTTTTGTGTGTTGTATTCTAACGCATGCTCTCATCTGTAGGTTATGCCAGCCGTTGTTATACGGCAGCGGAAGCCGTTCAGAAGGAGGGACGGGGTGTTTATATACTTTGAAGATAATGCCGGGGTGATTGTCAACAACAAAGGCGAAATGAAGGGCTCGGCCATAACCGGGCCCGTTGCTAAGGAATGTGCTGATCTGTGGCCCCGTATCGCATCGAATGCTAGCTCTATAGCCTAAGCGGTTTCCAATTCAAACAAAACATAAAATAAACCCAATAACGGAACAACAGATGTTATTAAATTTAAACTGACTCTAATTATTGGTTTTGTTTTCAAGTTTATTATTAGTTTCGTTCTGTCTATGCTTAAATTTTTTAAGCCTTTGGAGCCTCGGTGCGTAAAGTGGGCTTTGGCCGTGCTACCTCCATCGAAATCTTGCCATTAGCGCCCCTAAACAGCGCATAACACACTTGGAACGTGAGACCCTCCAACGCATCACCATTAAATTTGGTTATTATATCGCCGCGTTGCAGCTTGCTATCAATCTCTGGATATTGTCCCTGAATCTGAAATTAAGAATTCCTAGTCAAGCAGACAACCATTTGGAACTCGAATCAACATACGGTGTCGGAGATGGTGCAGCCACGCTCATTGGGCGACAGTGATAGGCCCAGTTCTTTGCCGGGTTTCTTCATCAACTCCACATTGAACTTCTCCAGCTCGGGTGGATCGGCTCGGAATACAGTAAAATTGACATTCTTCTCATAGGTTGAGTGAAACAGTTGATGCACCTTCAACGTGGTCATGCTCTCACAATGTATCGCCCTGCCATTGATATCGCAAATGTGATCAAAGATTTTTATACGATTGTCCGTTGCCAAAGCGCCCTCGGGATAAACGTGTGTGACAACACAACCAGTCTTTAAAGCAGATATAGAACATTAAATATATGTATGTGTGTGTGTTTGTGTTTATATACGGTTACCTTAACGTGATTGTTTTTGCCGCCGCACACAATGACGCCTAATGGCTTCTTGTCCACTTTGACCTCAATGATTATCTTTTTGTTTGGCTTTATTTCGGCTATTGAGGGATCTTGTGGCTTTTCTTCCTCCTTTTTGGCCTCTGCGAAATTGGTGTCAAATGGTAAGCAGTAAAGAATATTATTTCACCAACTTACCTTCCTTTTTCTTTTCCTCGGCTTCACGCTCAGCCCTTATGGACTCCTCACTCTTAAGAGTTAGCAGGATTAGAGTCACAACGCCCTCAGCTCGCTTTATCAATCCAGTTGCCTAAGAGGGAATGTGTTTAAGGAAGATTGCCTTAAAATTTCTTTAGCTACTTGAACATACTTCATCATAGTTGGACTCCAGTGTCACATCCTGATTAATGGCCAGCAGCATGTCACCAACTTTAACACCAGCCTACAACAGATTTGATAAGTGAATTGTAATTGGAAAATATTAAAAGCTTTTAGTACTCACCGCTTCTGCATTGGAGCCCTCACGTAGATCGGAGACAAAAATGCCGTTGCCCACCTCCACATGCTTGCCATAGATGACCATTATGCCCAGGAAACCCTCCTTGCGCACCTGCACCGAACGCGCCTTTGGATACTGGTCGTAGATGAACTTGGTCTGCCAAGTGAAAATATTAAGTTACAGAGAGAACAGTTCAAGTTAAGGTAAATTGATCTTGTGCTTGCCTCATCTATGGATGCTGGAAACTGTTTGATGGGCTTAACACACATGCCCTCATCATTGGGTTTGCGTCGTGACGTAATCATAACAAGCTTTTCACCTTCGATATTTTTGAACACAGCGGTGGCATTCAAGTGACAGCGATTCTTTAGCACATTGCCATTGACCTCGACGATCTCATCGAACGGTTTAATATCCACAGTGGCCATCAGGCCATTGGGATCCACGCCAGCAACGAAGCAGGCCATCTTTTGTCGATCCTTGTGGCCGGCTAGGGCGATGCCCAATGGCATATTGCCTGGACGCTGCAGTTCGATGCGTCGCAGATCTTTCATCATGTTATAGCGTTTATTTATCTTTGCCATTGTATAGCCAAACTCATCATCCTGCTCCTTGTCGCGATCCTTCTCCTGCTTTGTTAACTTACAGTTGCCAGCCGAAGCACGATCGATCTGGAAAAGGGGTTTTGGTTACAGTGGTGGCACGAATATTACACCTCTCCCACCTCATAGCCCGCCTCGGTGCGAATGCGTCCGGTCATGTCACGCGTATCCTCATCCTCCTCATCCATATAGGCTGTGGGCACATGTTTGACCCTTTGCGATGCCGAAAATGTTGCATTGCGTTTGGGATCATTGCGTACTGTTGGTTGCCGGACCATACCACCCGTATTGGTATTATTAGTTGTTTGTTCTACAAAAAAAAAAAAGATTAGAAAAGTCAGTGTACCTCCGCCCATTAGAATCTCTGCTCCTCCCACCTTGATTAAACTTATTTTTGGCTTGCGTATAGCCATTGCTACGTGGATCATTTTGTTGTTGCTGTTTGTTGCTCTCATCGCTCTTATCGAATGTTTGTACTTCCAGCTCGATCTTAAAGTCCGCATCCTTGATAAGATCAATGACCGCCTGTTCGGTAGAATGCCGCACATCCTTGCCATTCAATGAGAGAATGCGATCACCAACCTATAAATACTTCAAGATTACTTAACCCATAGCCAGCTTGAGAATTCCTTAGCAACTGACCTTTAGTTTACCACAGAGATGCGCTGGACTATCGGGCACAATGCCCTTTATAAATATTCCAGTTGTTTTTGAATTCGGTGAGTCTTTCACCTCGCCACGCACAATACAAATACCAAATGATTTCTTGCCCGTTTTATCCAATGTGACCATGTGAACATTTTCTTGATAGATATAACAAATTGGAGTGTCATTGAAAAAGTCAATAAAACAAGGGGAAAGACAAAGAAAGAACGGAAAAACACACAGTAAAAAATGTTAAGTTCTTTGATAAGAAAGTTTTTATACCCTTCACATGTGAATCAGGGTATATTGACTTTGTCATAAATCTGTAACGCCTAATAAAAAGGATGGGAGACCCCATAAACTATATATCAAAATGATCAGGACGAGCTCAGGAATTGATATCCGTCCGTCCTTCCGTCTGTCCGTCTGTCTGTTTCAACACGATTTCCGGCCAAACTGCTGAACCGATCTTGATGAAACTTTCACAATTCTTAGATCATGTCGGGTTTGTTCACTATGAAATTTCATTTTTTCACTGATTCATTTCGATCGGGCATTCTACGACATAGCCACCATACAAATTTACCATATCGTACTATCAATTGTTGTCTCTGTCGTGCACTTTCAAGTACCTACATGTCAAATTGTTGTTGTTGCACACGAACAAGTAAATGACGCTCAAGAGTAAAAATATTAGCGAAAAATTACCAACAACTGCACAGAAACATAAGAGGGGGGAGCATTGATTTGGCTGTGTGAAGGGTATCATAGTCTTGGCATAGCCAAAATTAACTATGCGCCACTATGTTTTATCTATAGTTTCGACTAAACTGAATGACTAGAAACGGCTTTAAGAATTGAAAGGGGCTAAAAAGATATAACTTTTCCTCCTATTTTTGGAAATCGGGTTATTTTTCAGAAAGCTATCGCAATGGGACATTTTAAGATGTCTGAAAAAGTACATGTTTAAGTAAAATTTATAAAACCCATTCCGAATCAGAAAATCGTCTTTAAATTTAACTCAAGAATTATTAAAGAGCTGAAAAAACTATCGAAATCTTTGTTGTTTTCAAAAGTTTTAACGAAGTAAGGGTTGTGGCAACTATAAATTAATTCCTAACTGATTTGGATTGAACTTGAAAAAATATTCCTTTGACCAAGAGTCGCATTATAAAATTGCTAATGCAGCTTTAGTTCAGTCAATACACCAGACAAACATGAAAGTCAGTTTTAACAAATTGGCGATGTTTTGGCACTGAAAAACGGTCACTTCATCAAGATTTTCAACGTTATCCTCCTTAGTATGGATATGTTTTAATATAGTTTCGAATTTATTTTTCGCACATATTGTATGATAACATTAGTTTTTTAATTGTTATTGCGATAAAGGTTATTGAGCTCCTTTCGTAACATTATCCAATCAGACTTTTAGTCAGGGAACACATTTTTCAACAGGACCAGGATATATTAGTTTTAAATAGTGACATTGACTATTAGTTTATTCATGACTAATTTATATATATAAGTTGATATTTATATAGATATTTTTAAACATATTTTCACTAAATTTTGAACTGTTAAATTATTCAATTATGCTCAAAATAGTTTCGTAATTTTCACATTCCAAGATTGTATAATCTTCTTTTACTAACCACCACCGCCACCGGCACCGGAATTTCCATGATATTGAACCATAATTAATTAATTTATATTATATTTAGAGTTGCATTTAATATTTTATCCTAATATTTCAGTTTTTTTTCTTCAATTTTTTTGTAATTTTTTTTTTAGTTGTGAGCCCATTGAAAATTGCGCCTAAACTGATTTTACAATTAGCTGTCTGGCATTCTTGCTAACTGACTTAGTGGTCATTCTATTTTGAGTCTGATTTTCGTATCGATTACACTGTGCAACAAGACCGAGTTTGTAAGAATGATATTAACAAACCTGGTAATAACTAAGTTATAAGTAACTTTTAAGAAGAAGAAAACACAACGATTAAAAGTATAAATATTTTTGTAATAAACTTGTTTATTTGTTGTACAGTGTTATCGATTTACATTGGCTTCAATTGCATTGAGTAACTTTCGCTTTAAAAAAAAACGCAATTTGATATAACAAACAAACAAACAAACACACACATTTATACTATAAAGACAAACAAATCAGTCAAAACTTTAGACCGCATAAAAAGGCAATTTGGTTGGCATCTTTATTGGCCATACATATACAATGTTGTGCATATATACATATATATATAACAAACAATATTAATTTGTTGGTGCGATTTTAGCAATGCATTAAGCTGAACACACTTTGCCGAGTGGGGAAGACCATAAAGTGCTGCGTATATGCCAAATGCCCATCGATTTTAGCTGGTTCTCTCTTCATGTATTCATTGTGCATCTATGTGCAAAACAAAAGAACTTAATACAACTTGCAGCATTAGAAAGCTAGAAACGATTTTTGTAAACGCAAATGAATTTTAATTTCTACTCACTACGAAGAAAAGGCAATAATTAAGACAAAAGGGAGAGAAAGTGAGTGAGTGAGGGGGGGGAGGGAGACGCTGTGCTACAAAGCTATGCAAACATTTCCATTAAAGACTCTTTGGAACTCAGCATTATAAAGTATTCTATAGCGTAAAGCGCAACGCATAAAAGTTGAGTAAACAGCAACGCTCAAAGAGCGCGAATTACTTACAGTGCTCACGCACGCACACACACACACTCACATGACTGAGGGAATGGGGAGGCCGAAACAATGTTGAAAATTAATTTCATAATAAAAAAGCGTAAGGAAACCCATTTGATAAAACAATTTCCTTTTTGCCTCCCAACAGTCATGTTTTGTTAGTAAAGTAAATTCAAAAGAGAGAGAAAAGCAACATGCAAAAAATGAAAGAAAAAAATATGCAAAAATATGGCAATGAGCTTAACTTTCAGCGCTGCACGCATCCGCAGCAGCTGCGGCAAATGGCGCTTCTCTAGCTTCTACGACAAACCGTTATAAGCTACTTCGCTGCCAGCGTCGCTGTCAAGCTGCTACAGCTGTCAGTGCTGCTGTGGCTGAGCAGAGCGTTGCGCTGATTGGTCGTTTGGTTCGTCTGGCTGGCACGCCTTTTGCAATGGCCGCTGTCTGTGTGAAAACACTGTTTCTGTCTCTCACTCACTATCATAGCAGCATCCCGATTTAGTGCTGCGTTGCGTCGCAGTCGGCGCATGGTTGTTGCGGCGATTTAGTTAACTGAAGTGATTTTCTGCTGTTTGCTGTCACAGACACACACACACACACACAAAGCACACGTACTTAGGAACAACAGCAATGCTCTTATGTATGTAAGTAGCTACACGTGTATATACACACACATACATAGAAATATATGTGTGCAAATTCGTTGTTGACTTGTTCTCGTGTTGTACTTACATGCAGTTATATCAAATTGCTAATAATCGTTTAGCAGCCACTTCTGAGTGCGTCCTGGAAATGAATAAAAATTACAGTTTTTTTGCGCATAAACACTTCAGCTGGCAGAAAACCTTGTTATAAATTTGGTTATTGGTACCGGCTCCCCTAATTGCGATTATTAACCTAATAAAATGCTTATTGTCTTAATTTAGATGCAAAATTCACACAAAGTTATATACCAATAGTAGGCTGTGGCTATAGATAAGTAAGGCAAAGTATCGATAAGTTAAAGACAAGTTTTGAAGTTTTTACTGCTTAAGGCTTTAACCTTAGTGTCCAGTCTTAAGGTTTAGTTAGTTTCTAACTTTAGGCTGTTGGCATAATAATTTTTATTTTTAGGGACCGTATTACTAGTAAAACAAAAAATTTTCTTTATTTTTATCTGAAGATTTTATTCAAAACTGACTTTATATTAGTTTGGTTAACGTTTTTCTTGCCAATGTCTATAGAAAAATAAAATATTCCCCTTAAAATCGCTCATTGGATATGCTGAATATTTAACAGGATGTTCAAAGACCCTAACGGTATCTTCAAACAAAACTAAACCAAGTTTTTTAAGTTCAGTATACATAAAAATTGCAAATCGACATTTAAGGCTAGGCAAAACCTGAACTTACAACGTAAATTAACAATTAATTGTGAAGACTTTTTAAGGAAAGATTTGCATAAGAAATTTGTTATAATTAATAAAAATTGTTAGAAAAATAATAATAAAGGCTGTTTCACCTGTTTAAACAGGTGTTTCTAAAATCCATATTCAAATACATTAGGTAAAAAAACTAAAAATCATCTAAACAACATATTAAGCTTAAGAATCATGTATCCTATTATATAAAAATATTTAAAAATGAAAAATAATTAGTAAAAATTCCCAAAACCGAATGTTTGACTTCAAGTGTTAAGGAAAAAAGTATTTATCTAAACTTAAGAACCCAAACGCAACAGGCGCTTTGAAAAAAAAAAACAACAAAACAACAAACTAAAACAAAACAATGCGAAAGGGAACAAAGAATAGAAAGTAAAGTAAAGAGCCAACTGAATATTCTCACGACCGTTTGCCAGGACATTGACAAACAATTACGCGTACATGTGTAGTATAAAATATGAGCAGGCAATGGAATGCCCCGTGGTATGGATTATGGATATTTGTGTGTGTCTATTTACTACAGATAAAATGGGCTCATAACTTATTTTTTATTGTTGTTAATGGGATAAACGTGATACGAACAAATAATGGTGCCCACATAAAGTGACATTTACTGAACGATCTGTTACTGAATTTGTATATGTAACTCAATTTTTGTACACTGCAACTGTTTTTTTTTAATCACAACAGCACACAAACAAACGGGGATTTTCCTTTTATATTGTTGCTTGTTGGTCAACTCAACGGGAACATTAAAACTCAATTTAAATGACAACGCATAAGCAAATAATTGTCCTTTTGAACGAACACAAACACACGCACACACACGGACGAGCAAGGATCCGCTTTGCCCTTAGCCCTTGGCTCAAGTGCGCCTCGAAAAGTTCACTCGCACGGTAGTAAGTTATTCAAATATTGAGTTTTTAACTCGAGCCACCACCGAAGAAGCAACTCCACCCACCAAACCCACACACAAAAAACTCCTCCTCACTGGCAACAGCATGTGCGCAGGGTCACAGATGCAGATAGTATTATACGTATATGTTGTATAAGGTCCTCAAACTGGGCATCCTTTTCTCTACTACTTATATGCACATCATCAAGTGCGTTCTTGCTGCCGAAAAGCAAATTTCATTTTGGTCTTTGTTGATGTTGTTGTTGTTGTTGTGCGTTGTCGCATCCCTTTTGTTTGAGTTTCTACTCCTAAATATATTTGATTTGTTTACCATGCCCTGAAGCCCTCAAATCTTAAGCCGCATGTAAATGCGTTAAATTAAATTTCAAACGCTTGTACTTTTCACAGCAGCAGCAGCAGCGGCAGTGACAGCGGCTCAATTGAATGGTTGAAAAAAAAAAACAAATTTTATTTTATTTACTGTGGATGAGACTCTAAATACCTAATGCGATTATGGCAAATAATGCTTTGAGGGCTGGATTTCAAATGCATTTAATATGTATTTAAATAAAATAATAGTAATCATATATGTGGGCTCGACAACAACAAAATATTGAATGATCTTCAAGTGATTTTGGGTTTGATTGAGTATTTGCTGAATATGTTTGGTTTGGGTAGTTATGAATATTATGAAATGATGTTCATATAAAGTATACAAAACAAGGAACGGGATTGTACTTCGTTAACATGTTCAGATTTTAAATATACACATATTGATTAAAGTAATCCGTTTTCTTCTGACAAACAGAAAGAATTAAAATGTTTCCAAACCAATTTTGTACCAGTTGTAGACTTAATATGTTTTTCACATTTTCATTCTGAGAACAAAACCGTTTACAAAAATTTTTATCTATTAAAAGTTGCTTCTTTATTTCGATGCAGAACTTCTTCAATCAATATAAGTACATAAAAGCTTAATTTGTGGCGAAAAGAATATTTAAGACCGTTCGAAATGGCTTTTTTAGCATTCAACCTAGCCAGTGCTGACCAATGTGAATAAGTTGTAAGTTTAACCCTCTCCAAAAGTTTTGAGAAACATGCGTAAGTATATGTATATATTGCTCTCAATATTGTTGATTTTAGACACTGATAGCCCGATAGATAATGTCTTTGTATGTCGCACGTGTTCACACTTCAAGGGTTCGCGGTTCGCGTTCGGCACGTGCTAAATGTTTTGTAATTTCGTCATCAATGTTGGCAAATATTTGTTGTGTGTGTGTGTGTGTTGGGCAGTGTCAATTGGTAATATCATCAGCATTATCGGCAAACGTACGTATTTTCTTTTCATTTGTCGCCATGTCGCCCATTTGAGACACTTTGATCTAACAAATTGATTTACACTAACGATTATTTAATGAAATTCCAGCGGCGCATAAAACATATCCTGCCTCCTTCCGCCCCTTGGTTGTCCCTGTTTTCGTCGGCAGGAAGTGTGAATTACCCAACACCCGTTAAACGACGCACGCTTTGCCACGCGACCGACAATAAGTTATTAGGTGTCTCTATAGCTTCCGATGGCAAACCGAACCTTTCAATAATAGCAATCCCTTGTTAATATTTCTACAATTAATTTGTACACTTTTCACAGCGGTTAAATTTTTGAGTGTTAGAAAAAGGGTTTTTATCTTTATTTTTTAATAACGAAATAATTAATAAATAATAAAACATGAGGTTAAGGGGCTGCACTATTAAAAGCAAGCAAAAAAGAAAAATGGTAAGGAATTAATTTTACATTTTGAGGACTTTACTTTATAGGAATTACTCAAGTGTGCTTAATATTTTATATGCAAATTCCAAATAAATTAGTTTTTAGATTATAATATACAAAATTTAAACGGCTAAGTCAAGATCACCCATTAAATAAGTTAAGTGTAAAGTCGGCTGCGAAAAAATGCAGATAAGATCTTCAAACGAAATGACTTAGTTAACGAACCAATATTTAGCCGTTTGTCTTGGGCACAAAATAAATTCAAAAATATTTGTTTAATAATTCCTAGCATTTATATAAATCGAGGTAGATTTAGACATATCTTTATAAGAAATTTAAGAAAAAAAAATGTACAAAATGTAATAATTTTTAAACCTGTCCAAGGATAGGTTTTTTTTTTTTTTTCTAGTATTAAACAAAGTTTCCGACGGCATTTTAATTATTATTTTTGACATCAAAATGAGATTAAATATGATTTAAAGACAATATTTATTTGCCAAATAGTTAAACACACACTCAAATGTCGTGCAGCTTCCCCACAACATATAAATATGTACTTATCTATATGATTTTTATAACTAATACCTCAATAAGAGTCAAAACAAATAAATGATTATCTCTTTCAGTGCGTGACACAGCCATAAAGCCAAATGATCAGATCAGTTAACAAAACCAAACTACGAGTAACAACTGTTCAAATTATCACGCCCCGCAAATTAAGTCGGAAGCAAAAGCCAAAAATCCAAGCAAAAGACATTAAAAGGAGACGAGAGCAATAATAATAATAAACGTGTGGATAAGTTTATGACGGGTTTCGTGGCATACGGACAAGTGACAATCATCCTACTTAATTGAATTCTTCGCTGCATAATAAATCAACTTAATGCGATCCAAGTGTGCAGTGTGTGTGTGTGTGTGGTGCTGCGAGGATGCAAAGCAATCCAACAGCAATCCTCAACAAAATGCTCAAGCCGTTCAAATCCTTTGGCTTATTTGTGCGGCGAGGTACGTGCGGTTTAGGGGCGGTTGCGCGGCACTACAAATAAACAACAATAACACCACCCATTCACCCACCCACCTTCCATGGGAATGGTATAGTAATTTCCACACTTGTGCTGACACATTCAAAGGGCTTTGCGTTTTTAGTATTTATGAATTGAGAAATTGACATCCTGTGCTGCTGTTGCCAGCCTAGCGGCGGGGTAGGTCCCGTTGGCCGGGACTCGATTTTTATTGCCGACCAAACAAGAGGCTTAAGCGCACCAGCATCATCGTCATCAAATGAACAAATGAATTGAAATGAGCCTCGAAACAAGCGAAGCACTTGCTCCTGCCTCATTCACAGCATCCCCCCGTCCCCCGTCACCCTCCCCGCTTCGCAGTTTACGGTGAAAGCGGATAAATCGAGCGTAAAATATTCCAGCTCGGACTCCTTTGTTAGACTTTGCCACTTGTTTTGGCATGGCGCGCAGGTTGAAGCGATTTGTAGCACACAAATTGAGCCGAACTCCGAACGCTTGCGGTTGCGATGCCAAATTGCCATTGCGAATGCGATTAAGCACTGAAAGAAAAATGTTTTCAAAAGTGAATTGAAGTAAATTTGTGAAATTTATTGAATAATTTATTAGCTTCTTTTGCTAGGCTCAAGTAATATTTCTTCAATGTCGTAAGGAATATCTCAAAAATATCACATCAAAACTTTTATTTTTGAATTTTAGAAGCAACATAAAATCTTCACCTACTTTTTACAGGATATATTCATAAAAATCTAAAATATTTAACACTTTAAAGATGTGCTCAATTGTTTCAAGATGAACGAATTTAAGAGTTTTAAGGACCAAATAAATTTTGTAGAATAATAATAATAATTTTCAACTTTCACGAATCTTAACTCTAGCACATATGTTTTTCTAAGTGTAGCTGCTGCAGTCGTGCAACTAGCTCCTGATGCTGGTCTTGTGTGTTTGTGTATATGTATGTGTGCCTGCTGTGATTTTTTTTTTGCCTTTGGAGGGTTGATTCCTGATGTGCTCGTCCATCAAATTGAGCGTCACTCAAGTATTCAAGTGTGTGTTGCTGTTTTTTATACATCAGATACTTCAAAGATTTAATAATGATATAAGAAGAGCTACCCATTAAACCTGGCCAACATGTGTGTGTGTGTGTTTGCCTTTGCGATTCTTTCTGTAACACACAGACAGGTGCGGGATATCAATAGCAAGGACGATATGAGGACAATGTCAGGCACAAATTAGTTGGAGAGACCAGGCATTGTCTCGCATTGTTTTCGACCAAAACACCATTTATATCGTCTGGGCCTTGGTAACAAACAACAAATAAACGGTACAAGTCCTTGTTGTATCGCAATCGAAAGCAATTCGAGTGTCAAATCTTTTATTTGCCTTTTGCAGATTTCGCAATAAAAATGTATATTGTCAAAGTCGCCTTCTTTCGCCATCCAACATCCTTGGCATATCCTTTTTGCGACAGTGGTGGTGGTGGTGTTTGTTTGTGTGCAATAAATTTGCTGACAAAAGAAGGATTATTGCTGGATCATACCGGCTAGCATTGAGCAGGATGCGTTAGATGATTCTTGGTCCTTCTCGGTGAGTTCCTATCCCAGCGTGCATTCTTTGGCGTTATTGTTTGCGCATAAGTTAATTGTTCCCCTCCGCAAAAAGCTTAAATGCATCTCTCTTCATCCTTGTACTCCACACAACTCCTCCCCGTTCCCCGTTCCCTGTTCCCTGTTTCATGCTGTGCTTAAGCGATGATTAACCGTAGATTGACAGCAGGGTTTGCCTTTGCCTCAGTGGTTTTTGGGTATGGCTATGGATATGGGTCGTTTACGATTGAGAGCCTGGCGAATGCCATCAATATAACTTTATCAGTAAGTGTCGCCTATGGCAACAACTGTGTAAGTATACTTTTAGCTATGAGTGTACTTATGCAAATGAAGGGAGACAACAAGCATGGTGTTATTAATTCTAACAACTAGTTACTAAAAAGTTTTGGAATTCAACAAAACTTATCACGTAGATATATATTTAAGGTTCTTCACCTAAGTTATAAATGGATTTTAGAAAAAAAAAACAGGTTAACTTTTATTCTGTTTATGTTTAAAATAAAATGATTTATTGTAAGTAAAACTTGTGTTTTTGGGTTATTAAACCGGTATAGAATCCCTTTTTTTTTCTAATCGGATCACTTATGACGATGGTTTGGCACTGAAAAGATTTGACCCGTACTGAAGTGCATTTCTTTTGGAAAGCATTTAAACTTAATATTTATGCATAAAATGAAACAAAATAATATTTCTTTTGAAAATCGGCTTAGGTTTAACGAAGGTTTGAAACTGGAATGCTTAAAAACGTTTCTTTGTGAACTTTGTGGGATAAATTTGAAAACGAATTTCGAGCTAGAAAAATTGATAGATGATTAAACATTAGCAATATAACCTTGCTTTTGAAAATCGGTTTACTATAGTTTGGATAGTTTGAAACCTTTTGCAAACAAATTTTTCATGTTTGGGCTTTATAGCCAGCATAGTTAAACGTTGACTAGGTTTAAAAACAGTGCCTTAGCCTTCTTCTGAGGTTTTAACTTTGTTAAAACCAAATCAGTATCGAAATGAGCTAGCTTTGGAGAAACAGTTAAGCTTTGAAGTTTACTTAAAATTAAGTTTCCACACGCTGATTTATAATCCTCATAAACTACTCAATCAAATAAATATGATTTCAATACTTATTGCCAACAATTATATTAAAATCTAATGCGTTATTTAACACTGCTCAGTGACTGGAAAGCAAATGCAAATCAATTAAATGCCAAATCCAAATCAATAGGTTTTTTTGTACATTATTCTATCTCTCTCTTTCGCTTGCGTTAAGCATTTCTTTTGAATGTGAAACTATGCGTTCGCTTTTGGATGTCCGACTGAGCTCGTAAAAAGACAAAGGAAATTCGCAATAAATTTACCACAACCGCATTGCGTCCCTAAAACCCAAACCATTAACCCTAAACCCAATAAAGCTTGCTTTAAACATCGTATACTAAGCAATCCTATACAAATACAACTGTACAATACGAACATAAAGAGATAAAAAAGGGGCGTTACCATGCCCATAAAAATCAGTGATTTGTAAGTGTGGCCAAGTGAATATTTCGGACAGCGAATGGTGGATGCCACTGAGAAGGGGGTGGGGGAAATGGGATGAGCAACAAAAGAAGAAAATAGAATAATGAAAATCAAGCAAGGAGAAAGAAACGATATCAATATTGTCGTGTCTTAGAATTGTGGAGGTGGAGAATGTTGCAAGAGCTATTATTGTTTAGCTACGATTGTGTGAATGTGTGTGTGTGTGTGTGTTTGTTTGTGTGTGCCAGCCAACTTCCGCAAAACTGAAAACTAATTTGAGCAAAGTACAACAAATAAAACTGACTACTGAATGTTTAATTTGAAAAGGGAAGACACCGAAACAGCAGCAGCAGCACAAACAACAACAACGACAACAACAAGTACAAAACAACAAAAACAACAACAATAATGTCTAACAACTACAGAACAAAAACAGCGAAAATGAAAAAGAGAAATAATGCACACACACACACACACACGACATAAAAGTTACCCCCCTTCCTCCCACAATTGTGTTAAGGATGTTACAAAAATGGCGCATTGGCTGCTAGTGAGGTGGTAGCGGGGGGGCTGTGTGTGTGTGTGTGTGTGTGGAATTCAAACAGAAGCTGCACTGCGCCCGAAACGAGAACGAGAACGCCCGACATACGGTTAGAAAAACATTCGCACATAAAAATGCTAACATTTGAACGAGAGCGCATACTAGAACATTTCACACACACACACATACCCCTCTCTCTCACTCTCTGTGTGTGTGTGCGGCTGACATAATGAAACATTATTAAGAGCCATGACGTCAACGCAGCAAAAGGTATCTAAATTTTGAGAAAACGCTTACAGCTAGAGGAAGGGAGCGGAAGGAGGAGCTGTGCTGTTGTGAGGGTAGAGGCGTTAGGGGACATCATGAGTTTTGGCTTCTGCAGTTGTCGACGTCGCTTGCCAATTTGCCTCCGCCTTCGCGCGCCCCCCTCTTTTACAAAATGCATAAGGCAGGCGGAGGAAAACACAAATATCACATTTACAACACAAGCATAGAAGGCACGCCACCATTTTATGTTATAACGTATAAGTGTGTGTGTATGCTGCTGCCTCCATCCCTGGCTCTGGATTGGGAGTGTGTATATATGTGTGTGTGTGTGTGTTCACTTGGTCCGTAGATTGGTTTACAATCTCAGTCATCCCCTGCTGAGCAGCAGCAAACGAATTTTCTTGCTATCTCTTTTACGCCGCCAACATGCAAGTGGGATGCTGACTGTGCTGACGCTGACTGCGCAGCGACTGCTGCCAGGGATAACGACGACAACAGCGACGACGACAGCGACGACGTCAGTAGAATCACAGTTATTCGAGATACGAAAACATAGCAGAGCCGACAAAAGCTCATGGAAGCGAGAGCGGCAGCGGTTTTCATAAATAAATGTTTGAGTTATGTAGAAAAACATTTCGGGCGAGAAGATTTTCGTTTTCGTTGCGATTCAGTTAACATTTGGCAAAAGGATTCCGCCTTAAACAGACAAACCGACGGATGACGCGACAAATCATAGCCATTAAGTACTTCAAAGTCGTTACAAGTGACACAAGTATTGCATCAAGCTAAGTGATAAGCGGAATAGCCGTCACGTCAATCGAATTAAAGCCAAAAATAACGTGAAAATATTATTTTATAATCAATTTGGCTGAAGAGCATTAATCAGTTCCTGAGCAAAAGTAAAAAAAAAGTGTTACGTCCTTTAAATAATTTAAATAAATACTTCACAAAGTGTAGCATATTTTTGTGTGACAGTGAAAAAGTATAATAGATAGAGTTATGCATACCAGCACGGATCCCATGCATGCTCTCCAAGACAGCTCCTCGCCATCCCCGCCACTGCACAAGAGCCAACGTGGCGGTGTCAGTTCATCGCGTGCCGCCGCCGCTGCAGATGAAATGTCCATGATCTGTGACGATAGTGATTTTGAGCCGTCGGCCGCCGGCGGCAGCAGCAACAGCGGCGGCGGCGGCGGCGGTGATAGCAACAACAGCACCAGTGGCGCCACAAGCGGCGGCCCGTTAGTCAAGCCGCCATACTCCTATATAGCTCTGATCACCATGGCCATACTACAGTCGCCGCACAAGAAACTAACACTCAGTGGAATATGTGATTTCATAATGTCCCGGTAAGCAATGAAGATTCTTTATAGTGTACAATTTACAATTAAAATGAACCGTCGGGTGCTGAAAGATTAGTGTGACTATGGCAATTCCATAGATGAACCCAGATATTTCCTTCCATCAAAAAGTTTACGCGGATTAAAAGAATACTTTTAGCACTCAAAAAGCTTCTTAATGATGATCAAAATTATAGTGTGATCAAATTTCTTACTTAATTGCATTTGTATATTATTAGAAACAAATCTGAATATTTTTGTTTTTATATACAGTCAAACTTCCATATAACGAATCTTATATAGAATGGGCTTTTGACTGAACCAAATTGCAGGGTTCTGGTTTCTGACTTCGTTGTATAGAAAATCTCGTTATACGGAAGTTCGTTACATGGAAGTACGACTGTATTTTTAAAACTAAGCTGAACTACTCTTTTGTACAGAAGATGTGAATATATCCAAAAGTTTTTGTGATAAAAGTTAATTTATTATTAGTTAAACAAACTTTTTAAAACCTTTATACATCATTATCTTAATAACAATGCTTTCAAACAATCAATTATTTAAATCATTAATTTTTGTCAAATTACTTTGACCCTATTTGATTAATTGCAACGGATCGTTTTAGAAACATTATGAATAAGTTTTAGATATATATAAAAAACCAATGAAAAAACTGAACAAACCTTAATATTTTTATTCGGAAAAAGAATATATTTTTTAATACAACTTCCATAATTAAGTAAGAAAAGAGTTCGAGTTCGATAAATCAAAATTGATTCTACGATTCTTAATATGAAAATCACAATTTGTTTCATTTCAGTTTTCCATATTATAAGGACAAATTTCCCGCTTGGCAAAACTCGATTAGGCACAATCTCAGTTTGAATGACTGTTTTATCAAAGTTCCACGCGAACCCGGTAATCCGGGCAAGGGCAATTTCTGGACCCTAGATCCTCTGGCCGAGGACATGTTTGACAACGGAAGCTTCTTGCGCCGACGGAAACGCTATAAACGTGCGCCGGCAATGCAACGCTTCTCGTTTCCTGCCGTCTTTGGTACACTGTCGCCGTTTTGGATACGCAAACCGGTGCCACTAGTACCGGTTCACTTCAATGTGCCCAACTTCAATGGGAATCGTGACTTTGATGTGATGCACACACCGAATGATGTGTTCGACACCGCGCTGCGTGTAGACAAGAAGTTTAATTTCTTTGCCAATGCAGAGGCTTCGTTCTATCAGAACAACAGTGAGAAATTCGATCGTTTGTCGTTCATCAATCGCCGGACGGAGGATGCGCCACATAGTAGTAGCGTTGGCAGCGATGCCAGCAGAGCCAACAAGTACAAAAATCCATATGCATTCGATGTTGCTGCCGCAGCTGCTGTGGGTCTAGCTGGAGCAGCTGGGGAGTATCCCGATCGGGGCAACTTTACAGATCTCAATGTGTACAATGACGATGTGGATGCAGATGATACCTCATGCGACAAGATTGATGTGGAGAGTGCCAATGAGCATGAACATGAGGATTCACATATCTCAGACTCTGTGGATTCGGTGTGTACGAATCCAACCCGTTTGGAGGGACCCTTGGAAGCCAGCACACGGGACGTGGAAGCGGATCCGGAACGCACCTCACCCTACCCGATGCTCTTTGCTCATGCGAATCCAGCCATCAATAGCTCACTAGCGATAACGTCCAGTATTAAGACGCCCGTACAAGCGCATACGCACAGATCACTGACCAGGACGACCCTACTCCATCTGGACGGTGAAACAGCCAATCTAAGATGTGCCAGGCAAAACAATGCCAAGGATTTTCGCATTGAGACATTGATCGGTCATGGGCACAGTGATGGGGCGGCCAGTGATTAGTTGAACCTCTAAACTATAAGATCCAAAATCTTAATGTATATGCGCGTACACTTTGAGAAAAAAGAGGCTCTTAGGTTCTTAGGTAAAAGTTCTAAATTTACGAAATAAATTTTTAAAAAGTTGAACTTGAAATAAATTTTTATTTGTTTTTACTTAAAAATATTAAACAAAAAATTCGAAAAGTCTAAAAAAGTCCCGAAAACTTTCCTTTGACGTTAGGAATATTTCGTAACTTAAAAAAAACATTCCTTTGACTTATGATCTATGGAAAAGTTTAACATATAATCTTAATTTTAAAAAGAAAAAAACAATTACAAATCTTTTACAACAAAAGAAGAACTTTGCATGACACTCTTTTCTCCGAGTGTATGTTAGACATATGCCTGTGTATATTTTTCAGTGATTTCCTTTACAATCTAAGCTTATTTAAACACTTCTCTGAACCGTTGTAAACTTAAGTTGTTGTTTTGCGGTATTCATTCGGAATGCATTTGCACAAACAAACATTCTCATGTACCATGTAAATATAAATATATATATATATATAGATAAATATGTATCTCCTCACGTCCGACAACATGTAGTGACTATATCCGGATGGATGCATATTCGAAATATGCATGTTGTACTTTTATGCCAGCACAAGATTTTATTGCGACCAAATAAATGCGCCAGTTGCGAAGTCCACATCAATTGTATAAAAAATAAACATATGTATGTATATGCATTATAAACCTAGATTAACTAGATATATATATATTAAGAAAACCTACATCATTTTAAAGCGATTCCATATATATATGTATGTGAATATAATATGGCAGTAAATATATATATGTAAATCAACAATATGTACGTCTGTCTCTATGTGTGTAATTATTATTGTATGCCAAGTACGCACAGCATATATACACGAAAAAAAAAACACTATTAACTATAGCTTAGATACTAAGAGATTTGCTGATGTTATTTAAAATTGAATAAACAAGTATAATTAGAAAATCTATGTGAAATATCGTTTTGGGAAAATCATTAAGTAAAGAAAAAACTAAGTAAAATTTATTTATTTCGTTTTAAATTTCAAGCTTTAAATATAACTCTTTAAAATTAGACCCCCAATCAAAGTAATTAAAGGTTACTCAATAAGTAAGCCAACAATTAACTGTGAACTCTTTGTACTTGGCACTTGCAACAAGTTCATTGCAACCCCAGAAACTTTTAATTGACTTACCCGTGGAATACTCTCAATTTTTGCACAACTGTCAAACTGAACTGACAGTTGTTTTAAATTTAACGCATGCGCTTTTGCCGCTCAGCTGTTTTGTAGCTTTTATAAAGGATGAAAAAGGACGACACGTTATGCATGCGTCAATAGAGAGAAAAGCTCGCTTCGGCGCTTACCCAAAACAAAAGCTCTGGCAGTGCTCTATAGTTACTGTAGCGTGCTATTCTAGTGTTAAAACATTGAAAGCTAGGCTGGAAAAAGGACAACAGTTAAATAGAAGATACCAACACTATTGGTATCCAACGGTACACGGAGCTGCTGCAAAACTCCATTTGGCATAATTCCCCACACACACACACACACACGCACTCTAACACATACAAACATACACAGCAAAAAGTCGATTTTTCACCAACATAAAGTTGTATATGTGCAAAACTTTCAATTGCTGGATATAACATAAATTGAATGCAATTGCATACTAAACAATTAAATAACCAATAAAAAATATACACAAAGAAAAAACGACTCAAGATGTACGCGAGTTTGTGATATAGAAGAGAGCAAAAGCATTTCCAAATCTTTTTTCTACTTATTCCCCATTCGGCCTACTCGAAATGCTGAGCTCATCATAGAGCGTCGAAAAGTTGTGCAAAAACTTTCAGTCAACCAACCGCTCCACCCCTTTTGAAGGCCCAGTTAGTTGTGTTGTGTTTTTCTCTGTGTGGGTGTGTGATGATATGTTTATGGTAATGAGCAAAGTGTTAATTATTTGTGTGACTATACGCCTGAAAGGCTGTTGAGCAATGCACAGCGGCCGGGGGCAGACGACGACGACGACACGAGCCTGAACCCCAGAAATAAAAAAGGTTTGGGTTTTGTGCGGCAGCGATAAGAACAGAGGCGGGACAACGATAAGTAAAAGCTACGGCTGCAAAACGACAACAACAACGACGAGGAGAACGACCAAGACCAGGTCGACGATTAGGACGAGCACATGGCGAGCTGGAGCTGGAGCATCTTGTGCACAACGCTGCTGGCCGGCCTCACATTACTTACGGGTAAACGATGAATAAGCAAATCATATTTACAAATTATGTTAATCCTTATGTGGTAATTGATTTAGTGACCCACACGGTTCGCATTACCAATCTTCGTGTGCCGCACACTTACACACTCGAACGTGATAATGAGCCGGATCCTCTGGTATTGGACTGCGAGTATGAGATGGGGCCGCGGGAGAAGGGCTTTGTACTCAAGTGGCTGTTCAATAATCATTCCATCTATCAATGGATACCCTCCGTAAAGGGTTTCGCCATGGTGAGTCATCGTCACCCTCTTGCAAAAGGCACAAAGTCAAAAGCAGACATGCAAAAAAAAAAAGAAAATTAATTAACATAATATTCGCTTTCTTCTTATTGTTCTTGTGCTTTGTTGGTGTTTTCTTGTAGGGCTTCATGAAGGCAAAGATAGATACCAAAATATTCAGCATGGAGGGCAGTCCCGGTGTTATATCGATAAAGAATCCCGACTGGAACATGACGGGGGAATACACTTGTGCCGTGCAAACCTTTGAGTCCACGGATAAGCGAAGTGCCCGCTTACAAATAATCGGTATGTTGTTTGTGTGTGTGCTTGTGTGAGTCTACAATTTACATATGTACATACACACATACATTGTTGCACCCATTGTTTCTTTAATATTTCTAAACACTCTACTCAAACGTGGGGTGCTATTGATGCTATGTGTCTTATAACTTTGGGATAGAAAACTTTGGCGTTTAACTGTCTCAAGATTAGTTAAGAAAGATAATATGGTGAACCACAAGAGAACGCATAGCTAAGAAGTCTACAATATTGGGCATAACAGCCCACATTTATTAACGATATATATTAAATTTTTATTATTATTATTTTAACCTTTATTAAGAGCTAAACACATAAGTGAAAGTTTAAATTTTAGCACTATGTAGTTCGAATGTGTAGTGCATAAAATGCTTCGGCTGTATCAAGCTTATCTTTCCTCACCTGTTTCTGGCGTGAAGTTGTTTGCCTAGGTGTTGGATAGGTGTGTTACCACCATATGTGGGCGAATGTGTTAGTGTATGTGTGTTGTGGCACGTGCGACTCACATTTGCATGCGTGTCATGTGGCAATCGCTGCGGTTACAAAACGCCCAGCCAGCAGCAGCCAAAAGCCCGCCTCTTGTTTTTGTTTGTTTATTTTTTTAGCCCTTTGTTTTTATAATTTCAAAAAGTTTAGCTGTTTTTTTTCTAGTGTTTTTGTTTAGTTTAACACTTGATTAATTCTCACGGATTTTTTGTGCCATTGCTGTTGCCCTTTCCAATAATCACAAACCAGTTCCTGAGTCGGATTTCATGCTCGAGGCACGCATGGGTGGCGAACAGACAGATGTGGACATAATGTGTGCGGTCCAAAATGTTTTCCCACAACCGGTGCTATCTGTCATGTAAGTAAAGCGCACTCTATCGTCCAATGGCAACAACATGTTGATGATGTATCGATAACGATATGTTGTCGGTTATTTGTTTTGTTTTTTAAAACTACATACTACAGTTTCGATACACACATACTGGACTCGGTGCTCACACAGTTGGATCAGAATCCGAGCGGTCTGTACAGCATGACGGTGCGGACGCGCATTCCTAGAGATCAACTTGAATCACCCACACCGATAACATGTGCGTTTTTCCTGCTTGGCACTAACTATACCAAACGCAGGGAGACTATTTTTTATGGTAAGTAGAGGTAAGCAGGCGGGCTGGCAGGCGGGAAGGCATCCTTGCCAAGGATCACTGTGTGTTTTAATCGAAATCATCTGTTCTCGGGATATTGCAGATAAAGCCACAAATATACAACGCAAATGGACAACAGTCGCCGTAGTTATGTCGATCGCATCTTTAGCTCTAAGCAGTTAGTTTGGTAGTCTTTTTTGTAGGCTACGTACGTATTTTTATGTTGTTATGTTCGTATAGAATGTTTAACAATTTTTAATTTTTAAATAGAATTTTAAACAAAACGATAAACGTAATTTTTTGCGGTATTTTTAAAAAAGCGCTTATTTTGTAAATGCATGTAAATGTAAGAGAAATGAAATGACATACACAACAAAAAACGAGTAAAACACAAAAAAAAAAACATAAACAAAAACAAAAATAAAACAACAACTAACACTAAACAAGACAGCAAACAAGCAAAAACAAAACGAACAAAACAACCACAACAACAAAAACTAAAACAAATTATTGTATTCATATATATTTACCACATAAATAAAAATATATATATATAAATAGTTATGTATGATGTATAGGTCTAATTGAGTACAGAAACGCTAATAAAAAACCAAAATCGAAAACATTAAAAGTGCTTTAAATACAGTCACTACTTAATTTAAATATATAATAAACATAATTGTCGTTAATTTGGTATTTACTTACAATACCACACAATTTGCATGACAATCATTATCTACCGAATACAACTCTGCGCTGGATGTTGTGTGCGCTGAGTGGGCAGCCCTGGCGCGCATGCACGCCACATCCACTTCCAGTGCTCCTTCCAGTACGCCTATGAGTATGCACTGAAAATGACAGTAGTAGCAGCAGCAGCGAAATCAACATCGTCTTCGTGAACTTATTAAGCAAAAAAAGAGAAAAAGGTTGACGCCATAGGCCCACAAAGCATTGACAAGAGCCAAGGTTTCTGCTCCCTTGATTGGATAATCCAACAAAGCGAACACAACAAAGCAAAGCTGTTTAAAAATACGAAAAAAAAAAAAATAAATTGCTATACAAAATGAACCAAATAATCTAAGGCAACATGTCTTAGTATTAGTAGCTGTTCGGGGCTGGAAACGTGGGAGACAGGATCGACAGCAGCATCAGCAGGAGCAGCTGAAGCTGCTAATGCATCAGCATGGCGACGTCCGGCGACGGCGACACCATCAATACCATTGACATGGATAGCTCCTCCACATCGCAGGCTAAAATCGCAGATCCAAGCAATGGTAATTAAAATGACTGCAAAAAAAAAACTGGCAACTTCTCTTCAATAAGCAAAAAAAAATCAATGAATGGCCAAATGGAATTGGCCGTGGCGCATGTGTCTCGAAAGTAGGCAGAAGAAGAAGCAGCAGCAGCAGGGGGCACATGGCCGTAAGCAAAAGAAAGGGGGTTTCGGGTGTAGAGGCCACCCCCATTTAAGGCATTGACTGGCTGACTGACTAACTGACTGCCTTGACTGACTGTTTGATTGTCATTCATTGTTTGGCAACTCGTTGACACTTGACTGATAGAAAGAGAGAGAGAGAGGTAACGAAGACTAAAAATTTAACCCAAATGATAAGAAAAGAAAACTTTTAAACGACCGACAACCTGTCAACTATTTATGGATGTATTTAGTGAGTGGGTGTGTTGTATATATATCTATGGGTGTGTGTGATTGTGTGTTTGTGTATCACACACACATTCCAGCTAAAGTTGATGTAGTTCCCAGTTGGGCCATTCACTATTCATATCCAGGCACTTACTAAATAAAACACTCTGTTCTGTCTTTGCCACTTGTAGTCTCCACTGACCATGTGGGTAACTCATCGCCCGACGTAAGTACAACCATAAGAACATTTGTTAAATATAAACATATATGGAATAACATTAAGGTCATGTATATTACTCTCAGTTGGGCAATCGGCCATTGCGCGCGGCCAACAAAGCGGACAAGGAGCGAAAGCTTGGACATCGACGCGTTGGCGAAGGTGGCGAAATTACCTACAAGAAGATACAGACATCGCAAATTATGGGCTCCATACAATTGGGCATACAGCATACAGTAAGTGAAACGAAAGAAACCTTTTTAATAAGAAAATTGTATTTTTTTTTCTTTTTTTTATATTGATAGGTTGGCAGCTTGGCATCGAAGCCCAAACGTGATCTACTTATGATGGACTTCTGGGAAATAGAAAGCATTACGTTTCCGCCAGAGGGTTCTAGCCTTACACCTGCCCACCATTATAGTGAATTCCGATATAAGATCTATGCGCCCATTGCATTTCGTTATTTTCGTGATTTGTTTGGCATACAGCCCGATGATTTTATGGTCAGTAATATCTCATGAAAGTACAAGAAAGAAAGTTTTTTTCTAACTACTATTTCTCTTAGATGTCTATGTGTACGTCGCCACTGCGCGAACTATCGAATCCAGGTGCTTCCGGCTCAATATTCTATTTAACGGACGACGATGAGTTCATTGTCAAAACCGTGCAACACAAAGAGGGTGAATTTTTACAAAAACTACTGCCTGGGTAAGTGAATATATACTAACTAAGAACTATTACCACACACTTATCCATTGTTCTTTTTGACTTTCAGTTACTATATGAATCTAAATCAAAATCCGCGCACCCTATTGCCGAAATTTTTCGGTCTTTACTGCCTGCAAACGAGCAATGCCAAGAATATTCGTCTGGTTGTTATGAATAATCTGCTACCGTCATCGGTGCGAATGCATCTTAAGTATGATCTCAAGGGATCGACGTTCAAACGCAAAGCATCGAAAGCGGAACGTGCCAAGAAATCGCCCACGTACAAGGATCTTGACTTTATGGAACAGCATCCCAATGGCATCTTTCTCGAAGCGGAAACATATTCAGCACTGATTAAGACTATACAAAGGGACTGCACAGTTCTGGAGTCGTTCAAGATTATGGACTATTCACTGCTGCTCGGCGTACATAATTTAGACATCGCACTAAAGGACAAACAGAGTGAGCTAAGGAAACCCATGCGAGCACCACTAGCCGAGGAATCCGATGATGAGCCCCTCGAGGTCGCAGAGGGTGATGCCAAAGATCAGGGTGCAGCAACGGGTATCAGTAGAAACAAGTGAGTATTTAATAGAGGAATAGTGTCTTTTTAAGAGGCTTTCAATTAAAGTGCTAATTAAGTGTGGCATACAGATCGGTTAATCGACAGCGTCTGGTGGCACATTCAACGGCCATGGAAAGCATTCAGGCAGAAAGTGAACCTATCGATGATGAGGAGGATGTGCCGTAAGCTTCAAACCTTGATATAATCTCTCGATCGTTTAAGTAATTAGTGGTTTTTGTATCGATTTAGGCCTGGTGGCATTCCTGCTCGCAGTGAAAAGGGCGAAAGGTTATTACTCTACATTGGCGTCATTGACATTCTGCAATCGTATAGGCTTAAAAAGAAGCTGGAGCACACATTCAAAAGCATTATACACGATGGCGTAAGTTGAGAATGAGATTTGTAATATACATTAAGTTTAGAAATATTGTTTTGTACTCTGTTTTAATCATATAGGAAACCGTTTCGGTTTGTCGGCCCTCGTTCTATGCTCAAAGATTTCAAAACTTTATGGCTAAAACCGTATTCCGCAAGATACCATCGCGTAAGTCAGCTGGCTGTTTAGCAATTGGGCCAAGTACACGTACTATACGGCATTTTTGTGCAAATAAAAAAAGATTGACCAAAAACCCAAAACCAACAACACGAAATGAAAATGAACTACTACTTGACCGTGTCAAAGATGTTGACATTGGTGTCGATTTTTTGCTGTAGCTGCCACACACTCAAGTAGTTTTGAGATACACACACCCACACACACACACACACTGTTAAACACCAACACATTAATCAATAGGTATTTGTACATTGCTAATTTCTTTGTCTCTTTCTCTCTCTCTCTCTTTTAATTGAGTTTATTGTGCAGCAAAAATGCAATATAGTACACTTGCCCTTATGCGCTATCATTTCGGTAGACAGCTAACAAAAACTTAACTATAATTACTTGTATATTATTGAAAATTTAATGTAATTTGTAATTGAAATTTAAAATTTGTATTCTATGGCGAAACAAAACAAACAACAAAATGCTATTTTGTTCTGCTTTCCTTATGGATATACTATATATACTATTACTTTGATGCATTTACTTCACACTTGTGTACGCATAGTGGATCTCCCAGAGATCAAAGGAAATCACAGAAAATTTCGTACCTTGGTAACCAGTTATATAGGTAAAAAAAAAACAAAAACAAAACCTAACATTTACCATAATACTGTGAATAATGTTACTTATACATTATGTTCACAAGTTTTAGTTTCAATTGGTATCAAGATATCAATATTACTTATTATTAACTAATTCTGAACTTATTGTGTTGTTTCAAATTTGGTTTTTATATATATTTGATTTCCTTTTACTGTTTTAACTGCACTTTTGGTTGGTTTTGTGATGAAAACCTCCGGACGCAAAAGCATGCATCGCGATCACACGTTAGTAGTGTTTCATCCTTGTTATCCACATTAATGTTTGGCTTTGCTTTTGCTTATATTGTTTTCTTGTTAATAGCTTCCTACTTAATACCCTTTACTTCTTGATATTTTTACTAAATGGTTTTGTTATCATTTTACAGCGCTTAAGCATTCGCCATCGAAGAGAAAAAGCCTTTCCAAGGCCATACAGCGTTCCATAGACAGCGAGAGCGAATCGACGCGACGTAAGTGATAAAGATCTCTTCGGGATTAGGGTCAACTAACAAGCCAATTCATTTCTAGCTGTTCATGCTTCGCACTCACATAGCAGTGGCAAAATACATCAGACATCCAAGCCGGAGCCCACATCATCCTCAGGTACCTCAGAGCGTGATAGGGATCGGGAACGGGAAAGGGAACGAGATAGAGACAGGGATCGTGAAAGTGGACGTGCTAGTCAGAGTAATGCACCACCACCTGTCAGACAACGAGCGTCCACCTCGGCTGCATCATCGGTTGCAGCTGGCAGTAATCTCAAGGCACGTGTTCCTCCGCCAGTGCCACCACGTGGTTCGCCACGTCGCAAGGATACACAGGACAGTCGGGCGCATTCCACCACACCAGGTATAGCAACATATGATAATAGTGCATCCACACAGACACAACAACACACAGGCAACAACACAAACTTGCTTCAGTTGCCGGACAGTGAGGAAATGCCCCGTTTTGGGGACCGTCGCTCGCCTAGCAATGTCCAGGACTGGTTGGAGCTGCATGATCTTTTCGATAGTGGTACTCCTCCTAGCTCTGGCCGTCGTCGGGAATCCTTGCAGTCCGTCTACTCTACGGCACGTTCGGAAAGCAATCATAAAAGACAACAATCTCAGCCGCCTCGTCTGATTAACCATGTGGACATCTTTCAGCGAAAAAATAGTTTTATGGCACGCAGCGAACGCTCCTCGGTGGGCTCCATTTACCGTAGTTTTCCGCCCATTAGAGCGGATAGCTATCGCACCTCGATTAGTGCAAGCACCCAATCGGGATCTCCCCGGAGAGCAAGACAACAGCAACAGCAGCACCGACAGAAACGCAACCGTTATTTGCATTGTGTGGATATGGCATTTGGTGATGATCCCTGTGATAATCAGGAGGAGAATCTGTTGCAGTCAGTCAGCACTTTTCTTGAGGTCAAGCGGGAGTTGGAGGGTGTCTATCGACGGCCAAGAGCATTGCCGGCTATGGAGGAGCCTCCGTTAGAAGAGCAAGTTCCTTACGTCCAGGAGAATAAAAAGACAATAGATTTAAATGTGCCACAACGTCCAAAACGTGGCAAGCGACGTGCACCAAATGCGGCACCTTCAACTATACCCGAAAGCACGGATACGCAATCGAATTGTGCCACAGTCAAGGACTCCCAACACAATAGTTGTGCCTAGATTTAGCTTCAGCATGCTTATAAAACTCATTTACATTCTCGCATCCTTCGATCCCTTGATCTATCTTAACTTATCGCTCATTGTAATCTTTGTATTCTCATTGTATTGCTAGGCACAACTCCATCATGCAGTTCAACACCACCCCCTGCCTTTGACGACATCTCCGAGGACAGCTCGAATAAGAATAGTACCTCCTCGATTGGGCGCCGATCGCATCATAATCAACGTCATCATAACCAGCAACAGCAGCAACTGCAGCAACAACAGCAGGCACCATATTATCAGCAACAGTATTTGGAACGTAAAATGAATATTGGTCCTGCCTACCGGGGGTCCTACAAGGAGGATATTGTTAGGTAAGTGACCAAATCCTTGCCAGCAAGGGAAATTATGTTTAGCGTCGATTTTAGCGTCTCTGAGGTGCATCTGGATACGTTTCTGGCAGTGGACACATCAGCGAGCAGTCATTATGGGTCACGTGGTGGTCTGGCATGGACGCCACCGGCATCAGGTGAGGGCTCAACACCCACTTGGACAGAGGGCACACCCAGTTTTACGGACTCCAGTTCGAGTGGTGATCTCGGTAATTGGCACTTGTCATTTGTTTATGCATTATTCGCCTGTTTTGTTATGTTTTTACTACTATTTTATTCATTCACGCTTACAATCGTAGACAACTTCTCGCCCATAAACTCATCTAAAATCGATCGACACAAGCCGACGGTGGAAGATGCCATCAACTCTCTGTCCTCGGGAATGGTAAATATCACTCGACCCGGCAATCCCTAGATCGACTCCCCCCTAAGCAGCAACAGCAAACTCCCCACCAAAGCCACACACACACATACACATTTAGAAAACTCACCACGACAATTTCACACATACTTAAACATCAACACGCTGTAATTTTGTGGTTTTCGTATGCCTGTGTTTTATCTCATTTGCACTGGAAACAAACAAACACACACACACATACACGCACACACATTTTTAATCTATTTTATTGCATCATTGTAGATCAACTAACATAGCATGTGATGATATGGATGAACAACAGCAGCAACAACCATAAAAAAGCACACACAAAACAACAACAACAACTAGTATATCTCGTTTATATGGTGCAGACAGATTTCGAATAATAAAAAAAAAAATACAATTTCATACTTACATTATAAATTATAAAGGCATGGCTTGCGTGTTAAGGTACACATACTTTGGATATGTTTTACATATAGAGATACAATTATGTACATATTTGTGTACGAGTGCACTTGTATAGCTAGGTTTATAATCAAAACATAAAAGCGCCTTCGTAAAACTCCAAAAACCGAAGATATACACACTTCCACATCCAGCAAAAAACCTACTTGCATTCGTATTACAGGATACCAGTCAAAAAGATATCGTTCAAAATTAACATACAAACAAAAAAGATATATATACACAATATATATACGAATACAATAAATTTATCTATAATTATAATTGATATTATATACATATATATATATAAATATACATATATATACAAAATATATACACATACAAAAATGCAAAAAAAAAAAAAACAAAACTTAAGATCAAAAATCGTTGACAACATGCAATTTCCAATTCCCGTTCCTTACCCTACATACATATATATAGTTCCATATAATTATGTGTATTGTAATAAAGTTTCGTTTCGGCGATCAACTCGTTGATATTTGATGATATATGAATGAATAATATCGAATTATACAATACAATTAATATACATACATATATAACATACACACAACAAATGTTTTTTGCGATACTTTCGATCTCCGATATATCCACATACGCATTATGTACTTATGTATAATCAGCAATCGCGATATTATAATATTGTTGTAAAATATTTACATTTATAGGACATAAAAAACAAAAATCAAATTCTATGCATATTATTCATTTGTATTTATTATAAATGTTGATTGTAAACATGTTTAGGTTTAAACTGACGAGGCGCACTCAAGACAAAAACAATGACAATGACAAAACCAGGCAAAAAAAAAAAAAAGATAGACAGACTCGCGGACCGGCTAGGGCTACGACTTGGACTTGAAAACCAATACGATAAATGAATTGATTATTTATTAATTAGTTGAATGTTATTTAACTTATATGCATTATTCTAAAGATTAACTGAAATCCAATTGTAATTACATACAATAAATTAAATTGAAAGGTTGAATTTCTGGCTACGCTTTCCTATTTCATTTAGAAATGCACATATTTTAATTGTTTTACTACTAATACAACTTTTGTAAGTCCTTTAACGAGTGATTCAGAAACTGATTTGTCCAATCGTTCTCAGGATTGTCCAAGTGATTATCAAAATCAATAACATCCCGCATGGCGCCGCGTTTTAACAACAGCGATACGCCCTCCAGCGTCTGTGCCGTCTGAACTAACATATATTTGGCCTTTGTCCAGCGACTAGATTCACTCGAATATCCGTACACGTGCAGTGCAGCCCGTTTGTGCTCCAGAGACATTAGCTGATTGTCAACGATCGCAAAGCATGCATTCTTATAGTTTTCCGCTATCTTGTCAGCGATTTTTGCAGCCGGCGCCTTCTCAATTTGATTGTCGTAAAAGTTTTCCGGTGCAGCATAGTAGCCGGCAATCACCAAACCCTCATTATCAGCATAAGCTTCAATCTGCAATTGCACATATTACAATCTAGGACACTTAAGCAATTTTATAAATATTCACCTGATTTAGGGCTATTTCTGCCATGGGTGTCACATGCAGGCACTGATGGAATAGTGGTATTGCATCTGTGATTTGGACTATAGAACCTTTGGGCTTCTTCTCCGCCAGCAGTAAGCCGTTGACAGCTTGGTGTGGATATTTGGCCGCATGAAATATTATTTTAGTATATGCGGTCTCGGAAAACTCATATTCACACATTTCAACTGATTATTTTAAAAATTTTCCTAAACGAAAAGTTGACTTGTAACTTTTGTAGAATCAATTAACTAGCAGTAAGACCGTAAATTGTAAATAACTAAATTTACTTAAATTGACAGAAAATACTAAAACGTGACTTAACAGAATGAGGGAATGTTATAATGCATCAGCTGTTAGCATCCATTGACCAATTAACATTATTCGTCGATGAACCAACTAACCGTCGACCAACTAACATTTTTAGTGTATGCAACTAACAGTTAGTTACTAAGTCTATGAGTCAAAACATTGACCAACTAACAGTTAGTTACTTGGTCTATGTGGAAAACAAGTAATGGTACTTACTATGGAAAAACATTATTAAAATATGTATAACATTTTATTTCTTAACTCTTTGTCTGCGTCCCGATTAAGCTGTAATTTTCTGTTTCAGTGTGTGCTTACGCTTTAATATTGTAACTAAAATATATATGTATGTATATGCATGTAATTATATGTATGTATATGCGGTAGGTGTCAAACTGAAGCCAAATTCTGACAAAAAAAATATACAAAACAAAAAATACTACTGGTTGTCATTCAATATTGCTTTGATATCATCAGCATCCAGAGTCTCGTATTTAAGCAATGCCTCTGCCAGTGCCTTGTGTTCCTTTGTGTGTTTCTTTAGAATCGCCTTCGCACGCTCGTAACTATCACTCAGGATTCGCTTGATTTCGGCATCCACAGCTTCAATTGTGTTGGGTCCAAGCGTTTCACCCGTGCCCAGACCCTTGGGAGACTCAATTGTACGAAGGCCAACCTTCTCTGACATACCCCAATCCTTGACCATATGAGTGGCTATTGAGGTCGCCTGCTTTAAATCACTGCTTGCACCCGAGGTGATTCTCTCTGCACCAAAAATTATCTCTTCGGCAGCGCGACCGCCCATCATGGTGTCCATCATGGCGAGCAGTTGTGACTTTGTGACATGATAACGCTCCTTCTCTGGTATGTAGGCGGTGTGTCCCAGCGATGGACCACGCGGCATTATTGTTACCTTGTGTAAAGGATGCGATTCCTTTGTATAGAAGGCAACAATTGCGTGTCCACCCTCATGGTATGCGGTAATTGTGTTGGCCTCTTCGTCAGGCAGACGCGCCTTGCGCTCTGGACCCATAAGAACCTTATCTCGTGCGGTTTCCAAGTGCTTCATGTTTACAGTTTCAGCTCCATCAATGGCAGCTCTATAGAAGATAAAGATATCTAAATCCAATGCTAATCAAATCAATTGCATAACTCACCTTAGCGCCGCCTGGTTGATCATATTCTCTAAATCAGCGCCAGTAAATCCAGATGTGCCACGTGCCAGCAAATCCAAGTCCACGTCATCGTGTAGAATCTTTTCTAAATACAATGAAATGATTTCCTTGCGACCCGTGAAATCGGGTGTGGAGACAACAACCTCTACATCAAAGCGACCAGGTCGCAATAGAGCCTGATCCAAATCATCGCGACGATTTGTCGCACCTAAAACTATGACGCCAGCGTTCTGATGGAAGCCATCCATTTCGGAAAGAAGCTGATTTATCGTCTGATTTGCATACGGATGAAGAACAGAATTTGTACGTTTGGCACCAACCGAATCAATCTCATCGATGAATATAACGCAGGGAGCGCGTGCCTTAGCAGCCTCTGTGAAAAGACACAAACACAACAAAATTAACATTAAATAAAATATTTAGAGCATTCTCATACTTACTGAATAAATCTCTTACACGTCGCGCACCCTGGCCCACAAGTACTTCATCGAACTCGGGACCGGCGGCATGGAAGAACGGAACATTCGCTTCGCCAGCAACAGCACGTGCCAGCAGAGTTTTGCCAGTGCCAGGTGGACCAACAAGTAGCACACCCTTGGGCAGCTTGCCGCCCAGATTCGAGAATTTGTCGGGGCTCTTGAGGAACTCAACAACCTCCTTAAGCTCTTGCTTGGCCTCATCACAGCCCTTAACATCATCGAATGTAACGTGTATTTCCTCCGGATCGACTTCGACCTGATTGCCCAGTTGTATGCTGCTGAAATTGAGCAAGGTGTTAGAAAGATTGTCTATTAACGAAGGAGGCTTGAATACTCACCGGAATACCGATCCATTTGATGAGGTGAAGAAGCTCACGAAGATGCCAATAAAAACGACGATCACAATGAGTGTCTGGAAAATCTGCGTGATAATTACTGAACATTATTTAGAACACTTAGGTGCGAGAACAAGCACGTGAACACAATACAAAACAAACCGACAAATGAAGCTGTCTCTTACAATAATCGACTATTTTAATGCTTTTCGTGGAAGTCAGTGATGAGAAAGAAAATTATTAAGTTTGCCATTTACCTTCAGATACTTCATTGTTTTTCCCGATTTCTGTGTATCCTCGGCATTCGATGCTGCCAAATAGCCCTCGGCAAATGCAATTTTCAAGTTCTCCTTTAATTAAAACGATGATTTTAAATAAACAATATTGAACCGCGTATTATTACAGCTCGTACCGAATTTTGAACGCTTCCCTGTTCTCCGGTTCTGTTAAGCAGCTTTCTGAGCTTATCAGCCTGAATATTAAGTTCGCCATCGGGTCGATTTGGCGCACCCTGCAGCGCAGACTTCAGTCTGGTTGTCATTGTGGGATTGCGTTTTTGCTCTGCTTCTACGGAACGATCAGTCTTGAAGTCACGCAACTGTCTCCTACAAATTAATCATCGAATTTTTACATATACAAATATTGTTTTCGAAATGTTTATTTAACTTACAGCTGATGGGTCGATAGCATGGGATTAAGTAAACCTCTCATTACAGTTGGATACATATTGCTGCAATAAAAAAGGTGAATGGTGAAATTAAATGACATATTTTAAGAAAGGTTATTTATTTGACCTACACTAATCCAATATTTTGTGTGGAGTTAAGTGAGACTTCAAACTTGTAATTTAGCTGTTGTTTGCCAAGAACATTTTGTGTTGTTGCAGGCTCCTCAAGTGTGACATGGACCTGGCGCATCGATGGCAGCATGCTGGTCACCTTGACCAGTGCATCGTTCACCAGCTCCTTGTCCAGAATGCCATTAAGTCTTGCCGCCCTCTCAACGATACTCTGCAAACTGACGCCAGACTTCAACAGCAGATTCTTAAAGTCCAGCACGAGGTCGTGGCGTTTTTCACTGTTAGTGCTACTACTGCTGCTGCTGTTGTTGTTTTTGCAGATGCTGGCGTTGGAGGTTTTTGATTTGTCGGCAAAGAAACGTGGAACACTGCCATTCGATGGCAGTTTAGTTCGCTTCACTGTGTAATAGTGCGGTTTTCGACTAAAATTACCTAGATAAAGGTACGGCTGTCATTGAAATAAAAAAACGAAAATGTCAATAAGGTTGTAAATTGTGAGACGAGTGCAGCGTGTCGTTGTTTTCTTGTTGCTGCTGGTTTGCCGGCACTTACCACTGAGTGTGTGTTGGCAGAAAACATTCTGGGTTTACAAAAATTTTATTAATCACAATAACAGGCTTATATCGGGCGAGCGGACGACAAAAGTTTTTGACAGGCAAAAATGTCATAATCTTGTTGCGTTCGTGTTGCATCCCTGTTTGTTGAAGCCCTCGAATTGGGTAAGCCCGCCCTTGTCATTATTTTAAATTACAGCAATTTATTTGCTAGGACTTATTTAATAATTTAATCACTTAGCATAGTTGATCATTTTATAACAAAATGATCAATATTTAAAACAGCTTCTATTTTAAGGTGATGCTATCTCGACTAAATATATTGCGGTCACACTGTTGCACGCAATTTCCCATATTTAAGTAAAATTATTGATAGAATAAAATAGCAAACAGCAAATATACATCCTTATATTTATGCATACGATGTCCACATGCAACTTGATTCCTTATTTTGTCTGTTTTATTTATTAAAGCAATAACAGTGACAAATTTATTAAATCAATAACAGTGACAAATTTAAGATATCGATATATAATGATGCCTTATATCGAAATCGGATTAAGGCGCTTAAAAATGGTTTTTAAATGTACATATCCTTGTTACTTTTGGTGAGTGAGTGTGGACTGAGTGTAAAATTTTATTTGAAGTTAGATATTTCAAGATATTTGGTTGTTATTTATTTAAATATATTTAATAAAACCAAGCCCAATCATACGCCAAGAAAGTTTTTAGCCGAAGCCTTAGCGTATGCAACAAAATAAATAAGTTATTGTGTATAAGAGTAATACAAAATATTCAAGAGATGGCGTTAGCAATATTCTTATATCGATATCTCACGTGCTCATCGATACAATTAACAGTGTGCTAACAGCCTAAAGCGATAGTGCAGATAATTTATTTGACTGCTTAACATTTAACTTCAACGGCCGAGCGATCAGTCGAGTTTGAACTTCAACAGGTGTTAAAACGCAATCGTTACGAGAGAAGCGGTACTCCTACAACCGCAAACGAGATATCGGTAACATAAGGAGCAACAACGGATTTGTTCAACTAACAAAATAAGCCAAAGTAAAATTTTAGTTTCAAATACAACTATTGCAAATCGTGACAAAATATAAATTTAATAACAAATATTCAACTCACAAAATAGTTATGTAAATACAAAGTACAAATCTAGTATATGCAGTGCTATTGATAAAACCTTCAGATTAAGTTTTGTGTTTGTTTTCGTTTTGGATAACGTTTCGTGTGTTTATTTTAGCGATCTCATCAAAACCTTTTGGATAACTTCGCTTCATTCGAGAAAGAGAGCAACGTATTTAACGCCGCCAACAAGCGCAAGGTAAGTGTAACTCTATAGAATTATAGAAAAATTTCTTTCGCAAGATGCTAAATTCATGGCAAGTGCAGTTCGTATGTTCAAGCCAGACATTGAATTTGAATGAAATATTGAGGGATGAGATTTCGTCATAAACATATAACGCATACAAGTGTGACTGCAATAGCAATATTAAACGATCAGTGAAGAGAGTTGATTCGTTCTCTCGCACGTGCTTTTCAAGTCACAGTCTCGCTCAGTTTGCATGTGTGTGTAGTTGTAGTTGTAGTTGTAGTTGTTTGTCGTCTACCTACTACCTGTGGCTTCATTACCTGCCTTTTGCTGTGTGCCATATCTAAAAACATACCAAAACACGCTGCAGTGTGTGTGTCTGAGTATTAAATGACACATAAATTTTCAACTTAAGTCAGCATTATCTAAAAACATTTGCCGTTTTTTTAGTAGTACTGGCCCAGTTCTCTCTCTCTCTCTTCACTGCAATTTTACAGCTTTATCAGCAACGGCAGAATGACAGACCAGTCCGAGAGACAGCCCAACTCTAACCTCACAGATACTTTCATACACACACACACACACATAGAAACTCACACATTTATTCGTGCACTTCGTGATGCAGCTAAAAGTGCAGCAGCCGTTTTTATTATTTTAAGTCAGCATTTTAGTAGATACTTAGTTGGATAAACAATAGCTGACTGCTTGAACAAAAGGCGCTCAACTTTTTCAAATTAACAAAACAGCTAGTGAAATATCACATTACAACACTATGTATATATTACTGGAAAACTTTCAGAAAGATACTTTTTAACTTTTCATTAATTATGTACAATCAAAGTGTTTGGCAATTGTTAGCAATTAAGTTATCTAATTGAAAAAAAGCCCTAGAAAATTGTTCTATAGAAATAATTAAATCTTATTTATAGAACACTAATATCATAGCATGATAATTAATTTTCAAACATTTGAATAAGCTGTTTTTAATTTTTGAGCCATTTTTTACATTAATAAAATTTTATTGACTATTTGTAAACGGCTTTTGTGTGGTTAAATGTTGAAGTTGCTTAAACCACCGCAAGGGTATGCAAAAGGTTGATTACACCTGTGTGTGTGCGGTTTTCTTAATGTATGTGTTTATTCCATTACTCTTTTACTTAAGAGCAGAGCAGCGAGTGCGAGTGCAAAGGGAATGGAGAGAAAAAAAAACCGGTAATGCATTCGAAATGAAGTCGCCTTCGTTCATACAGTAGTAAAAACTTAACTCGTTTCAAGTAAGCAAACGAACCGAAGGCAGAAGCGATCGTGGCAAAAGTCGAGTAAATATGTAAGACCCCAACTGAGACTCAATGGAACCCAATTTCAGATACTATAGACGATGTTTTTATACTCGTTTTTTTATTTGTTAATTTCGTTTGCATTTCACCGGGTGCAAAAAGCGACAGCTGCAGCTGTTAAATTATCATCAAGTCTGGCAATGCTATCTATCTTAAGAGTGCATAAAAGTTCAAACTTAACGAACAGCTGGAAAGCTCTCTTAAAAGTTAAGGAATGACAACAAAAGGAACGTAGAAATTGGAATTTATTTGACAATCGATACATTTTGAAAATAAAATACATACGACAATAGTTCAAAACTTGTTTTTAGGTAGATAATATCTATGAATTAATTCACATTTTGCATTCTTAATTCAATTAATGGCTGTTTCAAACATAATAAAGCGAAACGATCTATATATGTGCTTGTTAGAGATAAGAATTTTAAGAAGGTGACAAAACCCAAAAACTAGGTGCGCTGCAATTCCATGAAGAAACAAAAGTGTAAGCTGAATAGTTGCCTTTTTGATATGCATAAATGTCATTTAGGTGACACAGCAAATGCTCGCTAAAACTGACAAGCAACAAAGAAACAAAGGCTCATTTAATCCTGATTCAAAGTGGAAAGTATCTAAGACCTTTCCATCATACGAAAAGTGTTTTTTATAGTTTGGTGACATTATCTTATCTGGTCATGTTACCATAAGCCGGCGTACAGATAAAAGATAACGAAACGAATTTGAGTTTCGTGTTAATGAGGTCACAACACTTTGGATTTTACTCTCTAACTTCAGTAAAGTTTCTCAGCCGATTTGCAGCCAGTTATTGGTTAGGGATTTACTATGTACTATAGAACAATGTTAACATATAACAACACCTTGTTAAGAAGTTGACAGCAAACATAGTAACTAGCCGAGTGCTAGTTGAACTTACATTTGAAGGTGGCCAAAACTTTGTGAACACTGTATTTAAAAAAGCAAACTTTATGAGCTTAACGAATTCGTCAAAGTGCCAGACAAACATTTGGCGAAATGTTGTTCAACGAGCTTGGCAATGCAACAACACCAATTATAACAACAGCTACAACTCCAACTCCGACTCGCAACTGGCCATAGTTTTATGTGTAGGCAAACTTGGTTAGATGAATTTTTTGTTTTTTGTTTTGCATTCTGAAAAACAGAAAATTTAAGTGTCGGCACATGCGGCGTATGCGTAATGACAACAAAATCAGTTTGTATATACCCTGTAAAGAGCACATTAAGAAAACAGATCACAACTATTGCAAATCAAATAAATGTTAATTTCGCACCCAAAGATCTGCCCATTAGGTATTCCAACGACTTACAAAAGTTCATAAAAGCTTTTTTCTAGAATATTTTAGGTGCAATAAGAAGAGTTTTTATTGTTATTCAGCATTTAGCTTTGCACATACATTTTTCTTTTCCATTTTTAACCAATTCTTGAACCGGTTTTTGGTTTTTAATCTTGACGTTGTCAAAAAGATAAAAGCTTTATGGTCCCAAAAAACGAATTTACCTCGATAACAAAAGCTTTGACTGTGTTTTCCAATTTATACAGAGTATTTAAAGGTTTAGCAGCCAAACGACTAGCTATCTAAGTATGCTTATTGCCTCGTTAGAGAATTGACGCCATGATTGGCATACCAAAAAATTGTGTTTTTCTTTAAATAACTAAGTGTGTTTTAAGTGATTTTAGATGATGTCATGATGTCAATAAGCCAGAAGCTTTCTGTAGTCCAACGGCACAAAATGCATCCGGACAAACAATATCAATAGTTTATTGGTTAATTTGCGTAAGCCATTACGTATTTGTTAAAAGCTTTGTTTAATTGAGCGTAAAATTTTATAGCCGCACTTATATACATATGTACTGAAAACTTTTACTCATGTTTAATGTGACATTTACCTTAACCCTGAATTTAATCAATCAAGCCTGACTATGTGCGAGAGTAAGAGCAATCAACATTGCAATCGCAATCGATGGCAAAGTGATTAATGACTTTGATCTGCAACAGAGTACCGACTTGATGTTCGTTGTACTCGTTTTTTAACACACGATACTCTTGAGATTGGACTTGAACACCATTCGCCACTTTGGCTAGCAACCGATCAAGGCAAGTGACACAAACTTGGTCTAAAACAACGACGTCACACGCAATGCAACTGCTGCATGACGCCAGTGTTGAAGTATTTTGTTGTCAGAATGGTATTCTTTTGAAAATGCTTAGCTATGCTATGCTAGGCTATCACCATAATTGATTGAATTTCAATTGCAATGGAACTTAACTTTCACTGCTCAACCATATTTGTGTATACAAAAAGCGTTTGTTTCTACGTAGACTTTGAAACCTTTTATTCAAATTGTTTGCCTAGAAAAGTTGTTGATACTTTGAAAGTAGAGAATGCATTTTGTTAACGACCATTAATTACATTCACTGAAGATAGCATTAGTTTAATGATCATCTAGTGCTTGATCTATAAGAAAATGTATCGTATAACTAGATTTGTAGTTTCTTATGCATATCGAAAACACGAATTGAATTGTTATATCTTAATCACATATTTATATGCGTAAACATAGATGTGAATCTACTTTCACGTCACCGCTCATAACAAATGCATAAACTAATATATTTTATTTAATTTGGTCGCAATCATAAATAACGTATTAGCTCTGGAAAAACATAAATGCGCTTATGGCCATAATACCACAGCATTCGGCATCAAATCGGCTTTGGTATATCGCTCTCTTGTTGCTGCTATGGCTAATGAAATGCAACGATTCAGACGCAGCCCAAAAATGATTCAGTCGGAGAGAAGTGGGATGGGGGTGTGTGGAGTAGAAGTTACGCGAACCGCTAGCCTTTCGAAAACCGGCAAAAGCAGACACAGTACGTGTTGAGGCGTACGAAAGGTACAAAAGGAATGTGGACGTGGCCAACAACTGTGTGTGTGTGTGTGTTTGTTGGCTTTAACTCTCAGTTTGTTGTTCTGTCTTTGAGCTTGAGTTTGAATTGCGTTGCGGTTGTGGCACACGCCTGCGCTTGCAACAAACAAAATGACATTTAAGATTCCATTTCTGTTCTTAATTAATTCAGAAATCAACGAATCTCTTACGATACTTTTGTAGACGGCATTCAACTTCACAGCATGCCAATGCTAATATGGTAACGAACGCAACCCGAAGCAAAGCCCCAAATGTAAGGGCAGGGTCCACAAAGAAATAAATGCATATATGTATACATTTTTATACACTCCTTTAAAGTGAATTGAAATTTCATGACCGTGCTGCGCTGATAATGGCTGCAATTTGACAGCAACATTTTAATGCTAGTCAATTGAGTTTGAACATTTTAATATATTATTTTTATGCCGTCAAATACAATCTCATAAATATTGTGAATGCAGTGTGCGAGTATTAGCACGTTGACAACTCTGCTTAAGCCCCCCATTTTGCTTGCAATCTTATTTCAACTACGTGCTGACAGCCAAGACTCAAGTGCCTGTCCCCTTTTGACGTCTCCACACACTGCCTAGCAACAAAGTTTTCTTTTGTTCTATTTTTCACAACAACAACATTAACACAAAGGAAACAACAATCAGTACTGACAAACGGGCAACCTGGCAACCTGGCAACCTGGCAGCCCTGCTGCAACTGAGTGCAAAGTTGAATATGTGTCATTATTGTCACTCGGGTGTGGAAATAATCTGGTTTATGCAAACAATAACAAACTATTTGTTTATGACAGAGCTAAATATATGTAGTACTATGTATCAAATGTCGCATCCGATCCCGAAAGGTCTAATTAATGCAAAGAAAAATAATCTTTCAAGCATGCGTTAATTAACTTTGAAGTTGCTGTAAGGAACTAAAGCAGGTTTTTAATTTTTGTGTTGTACCCTTAATTTATGCCTTGCTTCCTGTCTTGTAAACGATGTGCATGCGTACTATAATTAAAACTCAAGCACAATCATGTACTTACTTATTATGGATCGGGTCACAAGCAAGGAAGCGTTCATAAATTGTGCACAAAAAAATCACTTAGCTCTTTTAACTACAAAAAAGGAAATCAAAAATAAAACCCCAAAACACCATAGAAGGGGAAAAGGCTAAACTTGTTGGCTTCTTTTTCAGTTCAGATAACACACACAAAAAAACAAACCTTAATGCACTTTATCAGCAGAAAATATTTTGTAGCAGCAAAATGCTGGACAATTGAAATTTTAAGCTCGATTAATCACATTTACTTCTCGACTGGACGACGGCGTTTCAGAGCCAGACCCAGACCAGGGATCATTCAACGATAAGCAAAGCCCCCACCTTCCCGAATGTTGACAGCTGCCAGTGTCTGTCTGTCCTATAAACAATACAAATAAACATATGTGTGTCTGTGTATATATTTACAATTGTAATCGTCAGCAAATACAGCCAGATAAATTCTGTATAATGCAATCATCTTCATCAAAAAATAAATAAAGATGCGATATTGGGCAACCCTTTAATCCATGTAAATGTATCTTGGTATAGCAAAGACATGCGAAAATAACGTGTTTCCGAAAAGTTTAACTTGGGCTGACCTACAAATCAAGAATTTATGGTTCAAGCCCTGTAAAACCAATTACCAAGCAAAGCTTAATCGAAAACGGAATTCAAGCATTTTTTGTTGTTCCTTTAAAGCAAAGAATGCTTGAAAATGCCCGTTTTGCGCAGTTTTATAGTTATTTCTCGCGTTGTTCGTTTTAAATGCATTTTTCTTCGTTTGTTTTGGAATTGATTGCGCATTAGCATAAGCTAAAAATACATTTTGATAACGTTTGCAATAAAACTGCAGTATGTCTTATAAAAATCACCGATTATAAATCTTAAACTTATAAATTCAAATCATCTGCTAATCAATAATGTGGTTCAATATTTAATCATAGAACCCAAAAACAAACACGTGCTCTTATTACTAATATTATTTTTTTTTTTCAATCAGTTTCTTCATTAGCTTTGCTTAGCACATTTGGCTACTGCTGTTTTTTATGATGCTGTTTTTTTTTTCTGAAAATTCAGCACATGACCGCTAATCAACTTTGTCATCATCATCATTATCCACAGCTCAGCACAGCACAGTGGTAACCAAACATTGATGTCTCTATTCCGTACATAATATATATAGACTTTAACTACTGCAAACACTTAAGTTTAATATTTTAGAGTCTGTTGTTTTATATTTTATTTTCTGGCAGCTTGCTTATTTGGCAAAAAGTAAACTCAAATTGTTTTTACCAAGAATCTTAATACTCAAAAAAAGTCGAACTATCATCTGTCTTTTAGATTTTAAGACTGGCTTTAAGGCTGGTTGTTGGGCTAGTGACTTTTTTTTTCAGCAGCTGCTGCTTGAAGAGTTAACTTTGGCTACTGCGGTCACCGTTTGCCAACTTCCAAGTCGCAATTTGCCAGCCAAAAAACCAGTCTGGGCCCATCTCTTTAAGCCGCTACGTAGTTGTTTTTGTTGTTGCAACTCGACAGTTTCCCTGTTTTTTCAAGCTTATTTCTCTCTCTCTCTCTCTCTTGGCCACTCGTCATGTGTGTATGTAACAGTGAGTGTGTGTGTGTGCTTATGTGTGTGGTCAAATGTCGGCATATTTTTTTTTATATGCACGCCTTGAGCAATTTTACCATTATACGTTTTTGTTGTCGTCTTACGCTTCTGCAGCTTCGGTATAATATATGTTTTTAAGCACAAAAATGATGAAAAGTAGTTAAAACCTTATATTGACATATATATATGCGAGTAAGTTACAATAATGTCTGGCAATTGTACAAGCTTTATTCCAAACTAGAACTGATACAGATAAATTTTTGTATTATTTTACTTTTATGCCAGCCACAATGCTTCTGGCAATGAGCCTACAGGCATAATAAACAACAAATGTGTCTAGAAAATATAAATATATATTTATATTCATATATATATCACGCTGTCTGTGGGCTGCTAATGAACTGTCAATAATCGAGATTAAGTCGTGATCAAGGTGCGCCTCAAAAGCTGAAAGCTAAAAGCGAAACAAACTCTCTGTGCTGTGAATAGTTAAATAATAATATGTAACTCTACTTTTTATCAGAAAAAACGCCTTATTAAGTACTACAGCCCCTGTTTTAACAGCTTTATTTTTTACGGAAATACTTCCGTTGCAATTCTGAACGATCTTAAGGAAAGAAAAAATCAAGAACAACAGCAGTTTGCTCGCTTTATATACTGCCTACCTGCATTCTTAAAGTGCCCTCAAAAAACACATGTCGTTGAATGGTTGGATTCACATTTCACTTCCTGTTTTTCAAAAACCAAAATACACAACGTATATTCCGTATATTTTTAACGAGACAACTCAATCGAACACCCACACATGTGCAACATTGTTTTGGGTATTTCAACTGAATAAGTTCATATGGCGAAACAAAAAAAATGACAACAACAAGAATGTGAAATCCTAAGCCACTGTCAAGGCAAAACTACCTGAACCTGCAGTCTGTCTCTGGCCAATCCACACTAAAACGGTCAACGGTTTCAGTATTATTTTTAACTTTTTGACTCACCTTGTGACGCAGCGATCACAGTTCAGAGTTTATTGTTGTTGTCTACGAGAAATTGTTACCAATTTCATTGAAGTTTATTTCTTTGTATTTTCGTCTCCAAAATATTATCATATAACAATGTTTGGTTAAATGGCGCACCCAATTTTCAGTTGTCAACCGACTGCGCCTTAAAACAAAAAAAGAAAAGAGTGGAAAAATTGATTATTGATAACTTTCATTGGGGCAGCTGCTGTTGCAGTTACTGTTGCTAATGCTCCACATGCAGCCGCCAGATGACATTTTTGGATGCTGTCGTTGTTGTTGCTGTTTGTAACATGAAACTATCTCGAATGCGGGTAAATGCGGCAACAGTCGACGCCACATGGGAAAAAAGACTAGGGGTCAGTCTGTTGTTGACAATAATCCAAGCTGACTTAACCTAAGTATCGATTCATCAAATAAATAACTTAAACTCAAACTCATCGATAAAAAGAAAAACAAATGCATATTTCATTCCATTTTACCAACCACAAACAAAGCGTAGTTTTGTCAGCAACTTTCGACACTCGATACTTTTGGGCTAGACTTTTGATATATGAACGATTTCGGTGCACTGAAACAAGCTGTCTGTCTTTAATCTGAGACATCCCTGCTATCATAGCTGTCCGCCCTTTATGGGAAATGTACTCTCATCATCTATAAATCATTGAAGAATTCAAGCTGTGCCTAAAGCGCACCTTGTTTTAAGTAAGTTATAAAAGAAAACATTTTTATGGACCACATAGGTTATTACTCATAAAAAAAAGGTCACAAATATCCCGCTCTAAAAAGTTTATTAATATGAAACCCAAAAGCTAAAAATCAGGAAAAATAAATCAATTAAAAAATAAAAAAGAAAACTTACAGAAATACTAAAATATTATATTACTTATTCAGGTCAGCCAAAGGAAGTTGAAATTTGTTTTGAACTGAAGCTGTTGACTTCCCTAGCTTCAAAAGTTAACTGGCTAGAAGTTTAAATATGAAAGAATCAAGTTTATTATATGCGCAACACAGAATTATGAGATGAGAGCGACGGTTGAGAACACTGAGACTGATAAGTAATTGAACCTATAATAATTTAAGAAGCAGCTGACTTGCATTTTCAGTTTGTTTTAGTTTGACAGAAAGTATAGCGAGTTTTTATTTTTAGTATCTATCTTAAATAAAGACAATCGAATATGATGATGAATTAGTTGACTCATGATTTCCGACTGGAAACTGACTGATTTGCATACATGTACAAGTATGGCCAGTGTCTGTACCGGTTTTTCTATATTTTCTAAACTTGAACGAACACCGAACAACAACAATAACAACAACCACAGCTACCACAACAGCAACAGCAACATCAACTTCATTGCAATAGCAAATGGAATTAATTATGGTATCGTGTCGACGTGTACGGCGCCTATGATCACCACAACCACCACCAGCAGCAGCAGCAGCTAGCTCCTCCACTAAAATATATAAAGCTAGCCAAGCTTTAATGCTTTTGCGACAATGCTACGCAGGCGAAGACGAAGTGCCAGTTGTAGCCGAAGTCGCCGCCGAAGCCGCAAACCAAATAGAAGTTCAAAGCAAGCCTCGTGAGTCGACCAAATGCTGGCATTAAGCCCAAAATGCACTTGCAGAAAAATAAGTGACATTAAAAATAAAAGAATGCAAAAATCTGAAAGTTAAAAATGCAAATCATAAATTAAGAAAACTAATAATAAATTACTATAATATCTTTGTTGCGGTCCGTAGTCAAATATTTAAAGTATTTTCTTTCTCCCTTCAAACTGAAAAAGTTGAAAGAAAAAAGCCACAAAATAATGTTAATATTCAGTCATATTTTCTTCTGAGTGTAAGACCTAAAAACCTAAACACGTTTAATGCCGGTACAAAGAGCAGTTTTCCCTGGGGGAAACCTCTGTGCGCTTTGGCTCTATGTATCTGTGACTTTAACTGCATATTCATTTGAATGTGTGTGTCTCTGTGTGTGAGCTGTCATGACAGCGACTTTAAAGTTGCAGCTAGTGGGGCGCGTTGTTGTTTGCCTGCATTCAAGTTGACACCCACGCAAATTGTGGCAGACAACTGAGAGCCGGGGCTATAAGACCATAAAGCGATTTTATGGATAGACGATAAGTATCTACAACCGAAAGAGAGAGAGAGAGAGAGAGAGAGGGAGGGTGTGAGAGAGAGAGAGAGCTGTGCATTTGTATGTCTAATTAAACGTCTTATAGGTACATTTGTATCTATCTATCTATATGCTATAGTATAGTATAAAACCACTCGATATGGACATACATTATAGATAAATGTCATTTGTTTTGCTATTGGCGCCGTGAGCAATTTAACTGCGCATTTGCATTTGCAATCAATTCTCGAAACGTATCTGCCCTACTAAAAACAACAAAATCGGACTTAAGCTCAGATTGTTTGCCACATTGCCCGACTTTAATTATTTGTTTTGTCCACCCAAAAACGAGAACAATGCAAACCGAGACAATTCCATTAGTAGTTGGTATCATATGGCGAACGAGAGGAAGAGACAGAGAGAGAGAGTACATTAAACACGATCAGAGCTTGAGCTAATACTATATACATATGTCACATGGAGTAATATTTATGGTATGCATAGTTATTCATATGTTTATGGGGCTTTGGTCTGCGTGCGAGGCGCCTTGTTTGCTATATGAGATACTTAACCAATCAAATATTACTCGTTTTTGCTTCAAATGCTTATTAGTTTGAACACGTTTCGACATAATATTGTGAGTATTTCAAGTTGTTGCCCTTTGGCTAACTTATCAACGCTCAATACTATTTGAGTCTTATATAAGTGTGGAGTGCTCTCGCGTAAACAGGAAATACAAATAAATGCACGAGTATTGCCCAGAATTGTAACCCCCTATTCGATAAACAATAAATTTACTCTGATCTATAAAACAGTTTCCCACAACACGAGTTGCATTTTATATTTAACATAACTTGTTTGTTTTCGTAAAAATGTGCATTTAATGTTTATACTCCAATGTCGTTGCACTGTTTCGGATCAAAGCTTTGGCTTTACATTAATAATAAAGCATTTAAAATTTGCATTTGCATTCACATGCGACGATAAATTACTCATAAAAAAAAGAAAGTAATTGTTTGCGCAATGTTGGTTAACTTTTAACTTGTTTTTTCTGTGTGTTTTTGCCAAATTCTGACTAACGTATTGAAAATATCCAAAGATAAATCAACAGCTGATAAACAAACAGTGCTACAATAAAGTAAAAACCCCCTTGAGTTGGGAATTGTTACCAATAATTTAAGCATTCACAATATTGAAACGCTAATTGAGTTTATCAACAGTAAAGTATGAATTTATTTAACATCTTTTATGGTTAACAAAAATCGCAATGCACGTCAGCGATTTAAAACGAAAGCATACATTAAATTTAAGTATCCGTAGCTCCAAAATGGATCCGGTATACAGAATTATACTCATTGCATTTCAAGCAAAGGCGTACTCATATTGTTGCTGTTGATTAAATAAATTGTTTTGTTTTTGTTTCTTTTTTGTTCATTCTTATCTGCAGCGTACACATAGATAAGATAAACTTTTACTGTTGAATGCCGAGTATTCTTTGTATCGTAAAGAATAATTTCATAAGTATTTTATGTAAACCTACGGGAAGTCGCAAGGTTTTCATTGGTGTCACCAGAAAACAAAATGAAACCAACTGTGATTGATGTACAATAAATGAATATAGATTTCGATCATTTCCATTTTAGAACGCGATCATTAAAAATGGGTCGCCCGCCAAGACTGGTGCTGCTGCTGGTCATCTCGTTGTGTGTGTTCCATGTAAGTCACTCCATTGATGCCCAGTTAGCCAAGGATGATGAAGCAATGAGCAATGAATTGTTCTCCAATGAGGAGCTCGATGCCAAAAAGGCTGGCATCAAAATCTCTACGCCCAAGGTAAAGGAAGTGCCCATGGACACAACCACAAAGAGTGCCAAAAAGCCCGAGAATAAAACGACAAAGCAACCGGTCAGCGAAGAGACGCTCCAGGATCTGCTAGAGGCCTCCAAGCATAGTGTTGCACTCGCTGAGGATCCGCGCTTCAATAAAATGCTGCCCGATCGTTTGAAGGTGGAAAATAATGGCACAAGCAGCAAGAATAGCACTGAAGAGAACTACGAGTATGATGATAACTACGATTATGATATGTACAGCTACGATAGCTCCGAGTCTGAGCAGGATGATGATGATGATGATGTCAAGGATACGACCAGTGTGCGTCCCAAAAAGAATAAACCCGCAAAGACAACAACACCCAAGCTAAAACCCATTGAGGAAAGTAGCTCAACCAAGCCAAAGGTAAATAAGGTTTCTCATCATGGTAGAATTCTTAATCGCTTAACAAAAACCCTTTTACAGTCTAAGAGCGACAAGAACATTGATGCCAAGCAAAATAACATTGATAGCGATTCTAACTACGATGATTACGATGATGATGATGACGATGACGATGATGATGATGACGAGTAAGTCAAAGCAATTTAACTTTTAACTTTTAAGTATTTCGAATGAAACTTAATGAACCTTTTAAGTAAATCTTCTTTATGACATCGAAAAGTTGATATCCATCTACCATTTAACTATCTGTAGTAACAATCGAAACCTAAAACATCAAACTTTACCTTGGATAAATTTATTATTACATATAAACCAACTCATTATTGACATGTTTTCACTTACAATTATTGTTTACTTCTTTTTGTAAACAACTTAAAACCTCAATTACTCGTTTACTAGTCTTCAAAGAATTAGCTTGCAAAGTTTATTTATTAATTTGATCCTTTTAATAATACTTACAACTTCCAGCTCCGATGATGATGATGAGACAGACAAGCTGACAGCCGATGAACAGGTGGTCTTTAGCGAGAATGTGCCTTGTCCCAGATATTGTGCTTGCTCGCGCAACATCAACAGCTACTTGGTGGCAACCTGCAGCAGGTGGTTAAAAATGCTGACTCTTTAAAGTTCTTAAAAACTAACATTTGTTTTTGTTTAGACTGGATCCGGGCACACAGAAGTTTGGTTCGGACATTACCGATTTGGTGGTTACAAATGTTGGGCCCAAATATCCAATTTTGCTGGGTCCCAATTTCTTCCAGATGTTGGGCTTGAAGAATGTTGCCTCCATTAAGATTGCCAATTGCACTATCGAGTATATGCATCCAGAGGCTTTCCATGGTTTGGATGAGCTGTATTCCGTCAATATGACTGATGTTGGCCTGGCCATCATAAATCCAGATACATTTGTGTTGAACAAGAAGCTGCGCATGTTAACCATCTCTGGTAATGACCTGAACGTTATGTCTTCGCTACATTACTTGCTGAAGGTATGTGAAGAGTCACTCTTCAAGGAAGTTTTCTTTGCTCATGACACAATTTTGTCCTTATAGTCTTCGAGCATTGAGGAACTGGACCTTTCGCGCAACAACCTTATGGAGCTGAATCCCAACGCATTCTCCAAACTCTCCAACATTGTTTACATTAAACTGTCGCAGAACAGCTTGAAGAAGATACCCGCAAATGTGTTCGAAACTGTTGAGACTATCGAGGAATTGGATTTATCCTACAACCTGCTTAAGGAACTGCCAGCAAACATTTTCAATGGCACAGCTCTATCGATTCTCCATCTGAAGTACAATACCTTCAATGGTGACTTGCACTTTGGTGTGAAGGATCTGCAACAATTGGATTTGAGCTTCAATCAAATTACCCATGTGCACCACAGCATGTTCGAAAAAATGCCCGGCTTAACGAATCTGAATCTTAAGGGCAATGGCATCAAACAAATTCAACCAGATTCATTCCTATCGTTGAAGAGCCTGCGTCACATTGATCTGTCGGTGAACAAGCTGGATCAGGTGTCCAGGATGCTGTTCTTCAAGAACTCTGAGTTGGATGTCATCCGTCTGAACGATAATCCCAATTTGTCTCAGTTGCCACCCGATGGTTTCCTTAGCTACAATGGCTACTTCACTGTTTACTACTTGGATCTGTCCAACTGTGCCGTTGGTGCTATGGGACACAAGACCTTCTCGACAATGCCGCACCTGACCACACTCAAGCTGGCCTGGAATAACATTAACAACTTGCCACGCGACACCTTCGCTAGCCTTACCAAACTCATCGATTTGGATCTAAGCAATAATCTGATGTCTAGGCTAGATGACCTCGTCTTTATGGAGAATAATGAGCTGACCAAACTGAGTCTGGCTGGTAATCCCCTTACTAAACTATCTGTGCGTCTGTTCATGCCACTTCACCAGCTGCGATCTTTGGACGTCAATGATTGCGATCTGCGTTCCCTGCTAACAGACCAAGAGCTTGGCAGCGATTATAAGTTCTTTGAGACATTGCGTTTCTTCAATGCTTCTAGCAATTTGATTGAGTATATCTCCGATTCAGATATTAAGAGATTTAAGAACCTACGCTCCTTGGACATCACCCATAATCCACTCGTGTGCGACGATAACTTCCAGAAGTTCATCAGCTATGTCTCAATGTCTCAGACAATGGCCAAAAAGATGCCATTGCTGGCCAATCTGGAGCTGGATGTGACATCCCTGCTTGAGGTCCAGACACAAGCTGGTTGGGCTCAACTGGCTCAGGAGGTTTGCAAGCACAATAGCTCCCTGAGCGACGAGGAGGAGAGTCTCGAAAAGCGCATTGAGGAGAGCGAGAAGAAACTGGACGACGATGAAAAGAAGCTGTTGAGTGTTTTGGACAAGAGTATGCTGGACAAGACAAAGTTGAGCAACATGAAAACGATTATGAAGGGCTCAGTTAACAAGGATGATGATTCCAAGGATTCCAAGCCCACTGACAGTGCTGAGGAATTCTTGAACAATGGTGGCGAAGAGAAGGAAGACAATGACAACGAATACGATGATGACGACAATGATAGCGAATATGATGGTGACAGCGACGATGACGATAACGATGATCAACAGACCGAAAAGAAGAAGAAAACCGAAAAGGTTAAAACAGAGAATGCATTCAAGAAATACATTGAAACTGAACTAAAGCCCAAGATCAAAAATCATGGTCTCAAAGTCGAGGAGGTCGACATGTCCAAGGAAACTAGGGATAAGTTCCTGCTGGGTAAGTCATAAAAAATTCCTCATAACTTGTGTCAGTTAATTCTAATTGTTTTATCCCTTCATACAGACAAGTTGGGAGTTGACAGCGACGAGTTGGACAGCGATGAGGAAGAGATCATTATTGAACGTGGTCACATTTACTATGACAACGCCAACTATATCATACCAAGCATCATTGTTGTCAGCTGTTTGGTGGTTATATTCCTTGGCCTGGTTAAGATGTTGGCAATGGTGTTGCGCAAGCGTGGCGAACGCTATCGCATGGCAATATTGGCATCAAAGAACTCTTTTGTTTATCAAAAACTCAGTGAGGATATTGTTAAGCCGCAAGTTAGCAAGGAAGCGAAACAACCAAAGGTGCACCGTTATGCGCCCATCAATCAGGTCTAAGTCCGCGGGAGTCGAGTGTGTGTTGCGCTGTTTTCTTAATTTATAAGTTAATTCATAGTTAAAAAAACAAACACGTGGAAATTGCAAGTAACAAAAACAAAACAACGTAAAATACAACATAACAAAACAAAATACATTAAACAAACCGGTTTACTGGAGCGCGTGCAAAAAGTATTAGCAACAAACTGAAAGACCATACTGAACGAATGAAATTAACTAACCTTCAAGCAACTCCCCTCACATTAATTAACTATCTATTGATATAGAAAATAGTTGTTGTTGTACTTAATTCGGTTGCAGCCACCGATGGCAAAAGGCAAAAGAAGTTGAGATCGCGAGCAAACAATTAGCAACCGTTTCGGGAGCAACGGATTTGAAACTGTTTGAGTTTGCGGTATTATTTTAATTTGTGTTTCTTCTGCATGATAATTCTTTTGGAACAGTTTTTTATTTTTGAAGATTTAGTGCCATTTTGCCGAAATTTATAATCTAGTAATGTCACCGATCTATAGAAAGAGAGAGGAATATTTTTATCTATATCTAAATATACATACACATATATACAAGTATTTTGTAAACACTGGCAATGAGTCATATTGAAAAGGTTGGGCAAAGTAGCAGATCTGAACCAGTCAGACTACTAATAAAAATAATTTTTGATTTCAAATCTGGGCAAAAAAAAAAGAAAAACTACATTAAGTCTTTTTTATTATTCTACTATATATTCTTTTCAATTAAATCAAGTAAATGTTGGATTCAAATTTCAAACCTATTTTAAAATCAATAAATTATTTTAACCAAATTGAAAGTAATCTTTATTTGTATAGAAATAAAACATTCATACCTATACATATGTGTAACTAAACAACAATAAAATATACTTATTTATGAACTGGTCTTGGGTAATTTCAAAGAATTTTTCACTTCATATTCTTAAATCTTTCTTTCTTTCTATTACAGTCAATTATTCTCAATTACGAACTTGCGTAAAATGAAATTTTCTACGTAAAAAAGTTCGTTTCCAGACACTGCAATTTGGTTCAATCAATAAACAATTCTAAATTCAAATATTCTGTAAAACCATGTAATATTTGCTATATGGAAGGTCGACTGCACTTCTCAAATGAGAATAGCTTTTGGATCAAGAGATCATCCAGAAAGCTCTTTAATTTCTCTCTCTTATTAGAGTTCGTCTTTAAACTGTTTCCACATACTCTAAAAATCACTGTCACATGCGTCTGTCAATTTGTTGTTGATCAAGTCTCAACATAAGTAAAGATAACAAATGCATAATACTGAAGTCGATTTTTTGTCATAAAATTTTAACATTCATTTTGACTAAAAATCGCTTTTCTAGCTTTAAATGCAGTTTTATTTAAGAAGTCAAACCATGACTTTACAGGTATTGCTTTTGCAAATCGGGTCAGTTTTGACGAAGTTATGGAAGTCGAGAGATTTTACCAATGCCCGATTCGATTTTTTGAATGGCATAAAATTTTAACATGCATTCTGACCAAAAATCTAATTTTATTTAAATGTAGTTATTTGAATGCAGTTTTATTCTAGCGGTCAAACCATGAATTTTAAGATATTGCTTTTGAAAATCGGGTAAATTTTGCCGAAGTTATGGAAGTCGAAAGATTTTACCAATGTCCAAGTCGATTTTTTGGCATACATTTTTTTTACTATAAATCTCCGACTTCAAAATGTACTGGGCGGAGATTTGTCGTCGGAGATATGACGCTGTGTCGTATATTTTTGCTCCTAAAAATATGCATTTACATTTAGTCAGAGGAAAATTTAGCGAATACCGAAACCCAATTTGTGACACGGGTACGTGCACCTGAAAACGGAAAAGCAAACGATGAAGAACAAACATATTGCCAACAAGAATGGAATGTATTCCATTCTTTTTGATTTTGCTCACAAATTTATTATATGACACAGAGATTGTATATGATTTAGCTGTACAGAGTATTTACATGTATTTTAAAAAATTTTAAGTGCATTAATGATGACAAAATGTTTTCATATCGATCAAAAATGCTTCCTATCGAAGTACCGAAAGCTTTTGTTAACGCAGCCAACTTCATTAAAAATATCCGTTAGTTCGTTTTACATTAAGTTTAAGACGAAAAATTAAAGAGGTAAGCCTAATTTTCTAAAAAATTAATAGACCTGCATGGAGTTCTCAAATAATTTGGCAAGATCATCTTGCGTTTGTTCACGTGGTGACAATTTTGTGATGCGCTCCTGCGGCAGAGTTCCCTTGACAAGCGCGGGAATATCGCTGTTGGCAAAGCCAAGCTCACGGAGGCCATTTTCAATGCCTGCTCGCTGCATATAGACGCGCACAGTGTCTGCCAAAAGGCGTCCAGCATCAACGGCTTTTATTCCGGCTGTATCAGCGCCCAGAATCGAAGCTGCCTCCAAGTGCCGATCAGGGCAAGCGGGCGCCGTGAATTCAAAAACAGCCGGTGCACTGATAACCACCGAAAGACCATGTGGAATGAGCGCATGATCACCGGAATAACCTTTGGGCTTGTAATCACGCACGTTTCCCGAAATGGGATACGAGAGACCGTGACAGAGATGGACGCCGGCATTGCCAAAGCCCACACCTGCCATTGTCGAGGCGAGATGCATGCGCGAGCGTGCTTCTAGATTATCTGGCTGATAGATGGCCTCAATAAAATTCTTGCTTATTATGTCCAGAGCAAAGCGTGCCCACACATCTGATATCGGATTACTGCCCTGATAAGTCGGCCGGAGACTGGGATCAGCTGGCGCTGGTCCGCGTTCGCGATAATCTACAGCTGTGAAGCTCTCAAGCGCATGACAAAAAACATCAAATCCAGCGAAGGCCATTACCCGCTCTGGCTGCGTCAACGTGTGCAAGGGATCCACAATGGCTGCAATTCAGAAAAATTGAAAATCGCAGGAAAAACGCGCTTAAAACGCGTCAAACAACACTTACCCAAAGTTGGCTTTAGGTATTTGCTTGAGATGCCGGTTTTAGCATGCAAACGTTTATAGTCGAAAATTGCAACACCTGTCGTCTCGGAGCCTGTACCAGATGTGGTAGGGACTGCAATAAGTGGCTTTAACTTAACAGAAATCTAAAAAATATTATCAAGATTAAACTGTCAACACTGCTTTTAGATCATATATTTTACCTCCTTGGCCTTGCCAATGGGCGCATTAACATAGTCAAGCAGCTCTGCCTCCCGATCGCTACAAAACAGATTTGCCACTTTGGCTGTGTCTATGGAGGATCCACCACCAATGGCCACAAAGGCATCAAACTCATGTCGACGTGCAAATTCTGCCGCATGCCAAAAACTTTCATCTGTGGGCTCCACACGAGTCTCATCGTACACCTCATAGTTAATGCCATGTCGTGCCAACGAGTCCAGAGCAACGCGAACTGAGGGCAACTTTGCAACATTCTTATCTGTTACAAGGCAAACATTTCTGGCTCCCCAGTTGTTCAGATCAGCTCCAAGTTCTACACTTACTCCAGTTCCAAAGCGTACAGTCGATGAAGACATCTTTTGAAAAAATAAATCAGAGATAAACTTTGCTGGACTTTGAACGTACTTCAAGACTTGCCTCAAAAGCATATTCCTTTGGACCCGTTTGTTTTGTAGCTGCCGATGCCGATCCATAGTTTTGGGAATGCGCTGGACACTTGCAGCTACATATAAATGAAGAATTAACTGTCGAAAAAAAGTGGTTTTCTTTTAACGTTTTACATACGAGCTGGAGACGATTGTGTTTATCAAGTTTAAGACGTTTTTGCGTGACATTGTCAGAAGTAGTATATTCAAATCAGCTGATATCTCACATACTACTTTCATTGACAAGAGCTGCAGCTGCGGAGCTGTCCACTCCGATCAGTGAAAGACATCGATTAATGCGATCGATAACTAATTCGTTTTTCTTTTGAACACTCATTATAGATTATAATTATACAAAATGTGTGACTACGAGCATGAATACTCTTTTACTTTTGATGAGAGCACTTTGGAAAATGAGCTCAGCTTGCGCCCATATGACTGCGGATTTGAAAGCATGTGGCAGCGAATTGGTGAGGAGCTGCGCCGGGAGCAGGAAGACAATGAGCTGGATCAAATATTTCAGGACAAACTAAACCTGCAGTGCTATCCACAAATGGACTCGTAGTGAAAGGTTAACATATTTTTGTTCATGTTTTTGTTATTTAGTACAGGTTTTTTTAAATATCATTTTCGACAAATGCTTCTACATATATAAATTGGTACAGTCATCGCATTCTTTACCATTTAAGATACAGGATAAACAGTCCGATCGAAAATATTGTTCATAGTTTGTAAGTTTTCCGTACGAGTACTAAGTTAAATGTTCTCGTTAGTCAAATATTGTACAGTCTGTTTGTATACTCGACCGTTTGTGATCAAGTTAATATCGCACAAGTATGAAACACTAAGAAATACTATCAATTGTATATAATATATATTTATTTATTTATTTATTTATTTATGTTATTTTCGCTTCAAAAGTGTTTTTTGCGATCACGATCTGATATGTGGAAAAATACATAGACACATTTTCTGTTAATAAAACTATTGTAAATTATGAGGCATAATTATTAAGAAATTTTCTTGTTCCACATTTGCATTTACACACATTTGTAGTATTTTGTACAGATAGATGTCATTGCTGAAAATCCCACGATGAAAAAAACAATTGTCATTCGATTAAAACAAGCAATTGTTCAATGCTGTTGAAGTCAATTACCTATATGTCTGTCCGCCCATATTTAACGCTAGATTTACAACTCAATTAACAGCTCAACTGTTTGATCTAAGAACATAAACAACCGTAAACGTTGTTGATAGATTTTCCCAGCGACGACATTTAAATAAACATATGAGCTTTGAGGCCATAAAAGGGAACGCTCCGGCAGATCAGTCATCAGTTTACAACCGAATTTCGCTATGAAGTGGTTTAATATATTTTTGATATTTGGTGTCTTGGCCATGATTGGCAGCCTTGGTACTTTGACTGCTGCCGAACCTTTGCCAGGCCCAGAGCCCAAGGGACGCCCGCACACCACTCGCCGTCCGAGGAGTGAGAACGATGAGGATCGTCGCTAGCAAATCGAGACCCAATCCTCAACTCCTATAAGATGCAGCGAACAGAAACGAACTCGTGATGCAAACACAAAAATTATATTGGTGACGGTCAAATGTTTTGGTACACAAAAATTGCAATTTGTTGAAGTTTTACTTGTATAACTTTTAAATAAATCAAAAAATTTAAGACACACAAGATGTATTTGATCATTGGTTTATTCGTTAGTTCGTATTACCTGTTTGTTTAAATTCTAAAGTTAAATTGGTCTGCTTAAGTATAAACATCTCATACTATTGATACAATAAATATGTTTATGCTTTCAGGGATTGTAATGGTAGGAAGGTTAATGCTGGATATCGGTTATAGTATTTTATTTTCTGGATTAGACATTAACATTTTGACTATGGCGGATTGTGAGTCTTAATTGATTTGTTTTTCTTTTGAAAATAACACGCAGATTAAATTATTATTCATAAATTTCAACTTATGACTATAGCCATTTTTACAATTTGCTCAATACTGCAGTTTATTTAATTTATTGGGGTTCATTTGCTTAGCTACGTAATATAATTGTTTGGTTAGACTGTTTTGGGGGAAGCGCTTACAAAATAATAATTTCAATTTAGCTAAATTGCAATTCGGTTTAAAAACACATATATTTAATTATATATCAATTCCAATCCGTTGACATCTAAAACATATTGCCACGAGCCCACAACAATTCATGTTTTTATTTTGTTGTTTGCAGCAGCAGCAACAGCAGCAGCGAGTTGTGTAATCAAATCAATAGAAAAATTAATATGAAATTAATTAAGATTTTATTAGGCTAATAAAGTTAAATTTGTTTATAGTTTTTGGAGCTTCGACAGTTATTGACAGATTTAATTCATTTAATTAAATAAATTGTTTTTGGCATGAATTGCATGCATTGAACAACAACCATACAAATACATATACATCAGTATACATTGAATTAATATTAAATTGTTTATTTTCTGTAGTTGTAATCTGATTTAATCAAATATTCATAGTGTTCATTGTGTGTGTTTGTTTTTGTATCTCTTGTTGGCATATGTATTTGTTGAATGCACCAAGTATTTTGAGGTGGGTCTCGTAGTGAATATATGTAATTAAATCCAAATATTAATATACATTTGCTGTCGACACTTAAGTTATCACTTTTTGGAATGTTAGCTCAGTTTTGTAAGATTGTGATTTCACTGTTCATTGCGGCGAATCGGAAGCTGCAGATATGCCACCCAAACTACATGCACCCATGCTGCCGCTGCTTGCCACACCAATGTCACTGATGCTCTTCACGCGTCGACTGTTCTGCTCATACAGCAGATGACTATCCAAACCATGAGGGTCCAGGACGCTGGCCAAGGGCGGGGCGCTTACACGATGACCGGCTGGACCGTAGTTGGAGCTGGCGCCTGGTGGCGGCGGTGGTGCACTGGTGGGTGGTGGCAGAAAATGATTAGAAGGCGGATGATGATGATGATGAGAATGTGATTGTTGGGGACCTATGGTAGCGTATATTCCTCCGCCGCCGCCGCCCTCGCTGCTGCTGTACGATGGCGTTGGGGAGGTGGAGTTACCGAAGGAGCTGCGATCGCCGGCCCGATGGGATTTTGTGTTGAAGCGAAAGGCTTTTGACAGAGAGCTCTGCAAATTATATCAAAATTAGCCAAAGTGAAATTGAATTATTATAATTTTGCCATTACCTGAGATCCTTTCCATGCCGAAATCTGTGTAAGTGCACACAGAAAGGAGTAGATAGAAAGTAGACAAAAAGAAAAATTATAAATTAGTTATGCATTCTTGCTTTCATTTGATAACCCAGCGAGCAAACCATCCCTTTGACCACACACAACCATCCCCCCCCCTCAGTGGATATGCTAATGCCTATTTAAATAAAATTATTCAACACTTTGGCTGTACACGATTTATCTTTGGATTTGTCGTGAAACTTCTGGTCTCCTTATTTAATTAATATGTTAATTAGTAGTCAAAAGTCAAACAAAAATCGTGGAACCCAAATAAAAGTTCGCAAATTTATACAGTTTACATTTAATTTAATTGATTTCTTGCATATATAAATATTAATGGGTTTTTTATTATCTATTTTAGGTGCATTTTACAAAATGCTTTTTAATTGTTTTGTTACTTACTTGCAATAATACCTACGTATCGATTGTGAACGAGTAATTGTATGTTTTTTATATGCTATGCTCTAGTTATGTAAATTTTCTTTGCCTTTCGTTTAGCATTTAATAAATACTAGTATGTGTAAACTTAAACGTTATAGCGTGCTTAAGTCTACTAAATGAATAATAATACAGTTTAAATATATTACTTAAGCACGCTATAGCATTAAAAGACACATACGTCATTTCGCCTAAATAATTGAACTAGCTAAATTTGAATAGTTCCTTCAAATGTGAAATAAAGAATATTTCATGCATTCCTTATTTATATATAATTAAATATTTAAACCATCAATTTTTGACTTATCTTCTTTGTATTCGATTTTTGTTAACGTTTTTATTTTGTTTATGCTTTTAGCGTGAATTCTGGGACTCAATTTATCATCGAATCGCATGCCAAAAAGTAAAAAATAAAGTTGTAACAAATAAATGAAATACTTATCCTTACATATTTGATATTTATTGTATGCTGTATTAACGCTAAGTACTCTAAATGTAGAAAAGATCATTGTACTGTGTGCTCAAAGTACATTTGAGAAGTGAGAAAATGTCTGTTAGTTTGTTTTGTTTGTGAAATAATATTGAAAACGCATATCATCCGTTACATTCTACACAAGTATTGAAAGCGATAAGTTAAGTTTAAGGCATAGTCACGCACACACACACACACACACACACATACAGAAATATAGATAGATTATAGAGAGACAACAAAAGCTTCACGTCAAATCAGGCTAAGATAAATACAGAGGCGGAAACTTGTTTGATTTGAATTTTTCGCGTAGACAACCAATGTTTTGTTTCGTTTTTGTTTTAAGTTATCATAAGTTTCATGTGTGCAAGCGCTAGATACATTTAGATTTGGGGTATGGTATGTTGTAAAGTATGTATAAGGATAGTTTTGACTTACCCGCAGGCTGCCACTCGATCGCCGATCTGTTGTGGCATAGTGCTGTAGTCCGCCGGGTCCAGTTAATGGCACTATGCCGCAACCGGAACGTATGCCTTGACCCAAAGTTGCTCTACACAACAAACATTGCAATACAACCGGATTGTTTTTTTTGTTGTTTTTTAAAGTGTGTGTGTGTGAGTTGGAATGTTGGAATCATGTTTGTGCATGTTGACAATTATGTTGCATTGTTGGCGCAAATGAGTAGTAGTTGTAGTAGACACAGAACGGGGCAGGCAAAGACAGATAGACAGAGAGAGATAGGCAGAGGCAGAGGCAGGCGGCAAGGCAGACGTAACAGGCAAGCATACACAGATACACACACACACACACACACGCATGTCGTTGTTGTGTTTGTTGTTGTTGTTGTGTTGCATAATAGATTTGTGTAAACAATCAAGACAAGGATAGCAACAACAAGCCGTTGATAAAATTTTACCAACAAATAGTATATGGAAAGAAACATAGATGAAACAAATAAAATATATATATTTATAGAGTATATGTGTTTATAGAAAGTAGAAAAGAAACGGGACAAAGACAAAAAAGAAATGTTAATAATATTGTGGAATTTAGTGGTGTAAGTACATACAATATATTGCATAATTGACTACTTGTAGCGTAAACAACAAAAATCATTACTAAGATAAATATAGATGTGTTTGTTTGTCAACGTAGATGAGTTATGTGGGGCCCCAAAATAATAGCTACAATATTCGTAAGTGAAATTAAAAGTGTTGCTGCAAACACACCAAAGTTTGAGATAGACAAAAACTACAAAAACACTGACAAAATATATATTGAGTATTACTTACAATTGGCATAGCATTGACTCATTTAAAGACTGGGATATGTTTGGTTTTTCGTTGGGATTATTGTAGAGAAACACAAAAAAACTAACAATACCAAATGCATCTTATTGCTGGCGTCTGCAAGCGCACAAAAGTATGCAACATCGAGCAGAACTTGACAAAAAGCTAATTTGTGTATGGTAAATATGTATGTATGTATTTGGCAAATGTACAATGCACTGCAATGTAATTATGTATATGTATGTATATGGCAATCGTGTAGGTATATGTATGTATTTTGCAATAAGGATTAGTTTTATGTGAGTGTCTGTATCACAGTGGACGGTGGCTGTCCACATTAGTTACAAAGGCATTTTCAAGCCCAGTTTAATGTTGAAAGCTTTGCTTGTTTAAGAATGCTTTATGCGTTATTAAGTAAACTGTTGCTTATATTGATACTATAAATACAAATGCATAAGAAAACTATAAATAAAACGCGTTTGCTACTTAAAAAGTTGTTTCTACCCAAAAAGATTGCTGGCCCACTACACCTATATGTTTGTCTGTCTATTTTTATATTTTTCTTATTCTGGGAATGCAAATAACATTGATACAAACAATTATTTATATAAAGATATAGAGTTTTATGCTACTATTTCAATGTCTATTGTGTCGCGTTCTTAGCGGCATTTCTTTGTGTTTTGGCTTAAATGCAAAAAAGTTCCGTTGCGTTTTTTTTTTTGTTTTTTATACGAAGAATAAATGCGGTCTTTAGAGCCCGATAAGTTTTTTCTTTTACTCGATTATTATTTGGACATATCGAAAATGCAAAGCTCTTTCGAATTGCGATATGTGGTATTTTTAATTGCTAGTATTTCACTCTCGATTTATATAATTTGATATTTTTTTTTTTTGATTAGCTCGTCGTGGGAGAGTTTTGGGGTGGGTCTCAACGATTCTACGAGTATTTTTCGATGCTTATGCATAAATATCTATATTCTGTTTTGATTTTTTGTTTATATATACTAATTACGAGTAGTAAATGTTTAGTATTAGTATTATTTTTTTTTTATTATTTATTTGATTAGCGCTGTGCTTCAATTATTGTTCTTTTCCTAGAATTACCAAACAGCTTAGCTAAAAATAAGATTGAATATATTGAAAATCGATTTGAATCCCATCGAGTTATTTCTTTCTTCTTTGTTTGATTACAAATTACAAAATAGTCCAACTAGTGAGGATATTTTTTGATTTTTCGATTTTTGTGCGTTTTTTAATTTGTAATTTAATGGCCCTGATTTAATTTGGCCAATTGCCGGGAGCTTTCCATTTGAAATTCTTCCATTTGACAGTAAATAATGTATCTGCATAGAAAATATATATATATTTATGTATATATATGTTGATATCGAGATTTTTGTGTTATGGAAGAGAAAAAAGAGAGAGAAAAATAACGGCACAAGCCAATTAGTGCGTTTTTGACGGCATTTCAGACATGCTCTAAAACACGCACACAAACACACATACCGCGCACATGTAAGATATTTATTATATGTTTGTATGTACTTTTTTTTACCTATAGAAATGAGTGTGTATTAAGCTAACACTAGAAGACAGAGAGATAGATATGATGGATACATAGTTACATAGATGTATGTATGTACGTGAATGCTATGTATATGAAAACATATGACGGCGCATGAATACGAATACGAATACGATTTCAATTAATTAATAATTAGACATGAATGGCATAGTCTTTAGTCAACAACTACAAGAACAACCATTGAAATAATTCCATATTGGATTTATGTTGATTGTTCGAGCGCAGACTAAGCTTGACGTTGATGAGACATTTATGAGCGAATGTATAGAGAAGATAGTAGATATGCAAAGCAGTTTGAACACAGGAAAAGCGTTTTACACAATAACTATTGAATGAGGTGATAAATGATAGAAGCATAAACATATCTTAAGTTCTAATAACACAATTTAAATACTTCTTTCATAGTAAAAAATTTAATTTCCAACCAATTTTACGATAATATATTATTCCTGATCAATAACTAGTTATTTATCAAGACATTTAGTTGATTTGTTGTCTTATCTGTGCATATCTTTCACAGAATTAGTTTCAGATTGCGTTCGGATTTTATAAAAATACTAAAAAAATATTTTTTTTTTTGATAGCCCAATTAATCGTCCTTAAGAAATTAAGAAAAGAAATAGCCCCAGCTTGATCTTATTGATAACTTATCAACCTAAACTAAAAAACTTTTCACTAACAAATAATAAGCTTAGCTCATTTGTTTCCTTTTTTTCATAGACAGCTGTTGCCATTAAAAAAGCTTCGATACAATGATTTTGCATGTGAGTTTCATGATGATGATGATGAACAACGTGCAGAAATGATTATAAAACCAAAAATGTTTGAAATAATGAACGACAAATGCAACAAACAAATATAATAGAGAAGCCCAATCAAATTTGAACTAAACAAAAATCATTCTAATTGAATGGTTTCAATAATCAAAACGCTGTTTTACGCTACATTCATTAATATATATATATATCATACTTATTTATAGATTGATTATAGTAGAGTGATTTCGATGACGAAACCAGGGTTACACAAAAAAAGGGGACAACAACACACGCATGATTTGAATGAATGAGACAGACAGAGAGAGGGAGAGAGACACAGAGAGAGAGAGAGAGAGAAAAGAAAGAGAGACAGAGGGGAAAAAAGTGCACACAAACTCACCTTGCGGGCAGGATGAGAGCATCGAATTCAGTGTTGAGATGTCGTCTTATTATATTTTTAGCTGGCGGAATGCCCAATGCTGTGGCCATGGTATCACCCGAAAAGGAGGGCTCCAATACCACAAGGCCGCCATGAACCCCACTATCTGCAAATCAAATGGAGAGAGAGAGAGTACAAGTTGTTTTAAATGAGCTATTTGAATTTGAAACACTACACCCAAGTGCTATAATCAATGGCACATCATCAACATTATTCAAAACGTCATTGATATCCACTTTGGGATAAGTTCATCGTTCCTGTGATTTGTTTCGTATACGAGTAAAACTCACCCTTCAGATTCTCTGCATACTCGCCCAGGTCAATGGAGCGCACCCAGCGTATAAATCGTTGATTTGTCCATACAATCGGATCAGTATCAACAGTCTCCGACTGCACTCGGCGCATCGCCAACGTTTGACGGTCGTACTTTACTATACGCAAAACGTGAATGCCTGAAATGAAAAGTTGTATATAAGATTTAACTAGTAAAGAAAGCTTAAAGCGAAGGCATTCTCTCTTTAGAGTAGTATATTCCTATCACATTTTACTTATACATATACCTTTTAAATTGTACCGTTAATTGCTATCGATATTTATCGATTATTCTAAATTTGGATTATTTAAAGCAGTTAATGTACGTATCATACATACCGTGAACTATGCTCGCTTGATGGAATTTGCGCGTCACACCAAGAAACTTCTCCAATTCCTTCTTGGAGAGCGTATCCAGCATACGAGCATCGACCAAAGACTGCAGGAAAGGCTCAGCATACTGCGGAAGTCCAATGTCCGGCAACCACTCGCTGGCCACCCAAGTGTGTCCCAGTTGTGTGATGAGTGGATAACGCACCAGTTCCGGACGACGCTGCTCCTCGATGGCCAATCGCAGCTTCTTGCGATGCATGGGATGCGCCAGACCCAAACCAGCCTCCAGCTCAATATCATTCAACTCGAGCAGCACCTTGCCACTTTTTACATTCTCCGCACAGCGTGCACTGTATTGAGGCATCCCGAGGGCCACCTCCAGCCAGGCGAGCACCTGTGTGGCCCGCCAGCGTTCAATGGGCAGCTGCGAGGCTTCGCGCAGCAGTCGCAACTTCTCGGCATATCCCTCCTCGGACAGTGGATTCCACGAGTAGTCACTGTACTCACTTACCCCATCGGCGGACAACGCCTTGCTCTTGTTGCGCGAGCGTGCAAAGACCCGCGAAATGCTGCCCCAGGTGCCACCGCGTCCATTCCGTGCGCCCAATGGCCCGCCACTCTTGTTGGCAAACTTTCGCGTTATGGCACCGGCGCCACCAGGTCCATCGGCATCCGGCGAAAGCTGTTCCACCGATCTGTTGGTGAATTCAGAAATTGTAAAATGGTTCAGTTAAAGTCAAGTTATAGTCCATTGACCTAGAGTAAAGTTTAACATCAAAGCAATATTATAATCGTTGCATTGATAAGGGTATGAAAAAGTTTATTTTCCCCAAGTATCGATCCAAAATGCTGTATTAAACTGGGTGTCGAACCATTTAGAAACAAAAAAGTTATGGCTATGGGTAATTTTGACCCATCAACAAAATTACCTGGAATACGCTCCCGAATTTAGAGGCGATAGTGTGGGACTTCGTTCCTTGGGCGTGCCAACTGCAAAACATAATGGTATTAATATTGCAGGACAGACATATAATAAGCTCTAACTACTTACATTGGTACATATTCTGGCTGGAGACTAGAGAAATGCTATCGGGATCGACTGTGATGCAGGGTCCATTGTCGCAGGTGCCGTCACTGAAGTTCAGTTCACCACCGGTGCTCTCTCGATCGCTGCTATTCCTCAGTACCGAGTCATTGGAGCAGGAGTTGCGATCTCCAACGGTGGCGCCGGAGCCACCACTTAAACTTCCACTAAAAGCTGATAGGGAGTTGGAATTGCCACGCCCGCTGTCCTCAGCGTTGCGAAGTCCACTCAACGCACTCACCACAGCCGATCCGCTGGCCAGCTGGCTGAGCAGTGTGGAGGCAGCCGATGGTGGCGTCAGAGGGGCAAATGAATGTAAGCTCTCCTGATCGGAGAGGCAGCCCGTAAGTTGACGTCTTGCCTCTTGGAGTTGCTCCTGTAAACGTTGCAGCTGCAGATCCCGGGCCGACAGCTGCTGAGCAAGAGCTAAGGATCTTTCTGCTTCGTCACGTGCTTGCTTAAGCAACTGGAAACGCTCTCGATCACGATCGCCCGAGATCTTGGCATTTGTAGACTCCGTTTCGCGCACACGCTCCTGATAGTTGCGTATGAAATCGCGTAGTTCTTGCTCCCGTTCCTGCAGTGAGGCACACAACTGATTTACCTGACCCAAAAGTTCGGATCTGTCTGTGCGAAGCTTCTTGCGCTCCAGTCGCATGGTTAGCAATTGATTCTTGACAGTACGCAATTCGGACTCTAGTCTTTCGACACGCTCTTGGTTATCGTGTGATGGTTTCGCTTCCAATTCCGATCCCGGATCAACTCCACCTACAGCGCCGTCTGTGGAGTGTTCCAGCAATCGTCGCAGACGCTGAAGCTCCGCATTCAAGCGTTCGTTCTCCTCGCGTAACTTCATGGCTGACTCTGTAAGAGATTTTTGTGTTAGGTAAACGATGTAGTTTGCCAAGCTTATCCTTTATTGACGCGCTAAGTTCAAGCCGTGAAAAAGCGATTATATTGGTGTCGATTGTTAATAAATAGCCTCATTTAATTCCACTACTTAAAGTATCTAGTATCTATTTGCCAAGCGCTCTTATGCAATAACCTTCAAAGCGCCCTAGGCTTATTATACTTGCTTTTCCCGACAGCTGCTCAATTTGCATGCGAACAATTGTACCACAGACTACACAGATACAGCAACAGAACAAACTACAAACGAGCAAAACTTCAAAAAGAGAGTGCAATGCAGTATAAGGCTTTGGGGCTGGGAGGGAAAGTTTTTTTGGGTTGAACTTAAGAAATAACTTAAATAGGCCATGTCAAGGAGCAAAGTGTATAGGAATTCCTAAGGAGAGTTAAGCGGGGAGTGTCATGCGGGTAGATTAAATGTTAATGCAAGTGCTAATAGAACGTCTGCTGTGCTCCAATTAAAAATATATATACACACAAAGGGAGAGCGAAAGCGAGAGCGGAAATGGCAGATGAAATAGGTAAGGAAAAACGCAAGATTGGCAAATGGCAAATGGCCTTTGTACGATTACGAGCTGAAGTAGGAGTTGTATGTGGATGAGGAGGTGTGCGGGTAAAGAAGAGGGTGAACAGTTCTCAATCGACTTACCTGGACAAAATGTGAACTTTGACTCATCATTGCGATTGCCATCTGGAATGCTGTTCATCGTGCTCATTGTTGTCGTGGTTGCCTCAAGCATCAACAGCGCTGCAGATGCAACGGATGCCGGGGAGCAGCAGGACAATGATGATGATGGTTGTCCTTGCACAGGCAGAGGCACGGACATTGGCACGGATTTCATTTTCATTGCCTTCGATATGGGAGATAATGAGGCAGCGATGTTGCTGCCTTCTACTCCTGCCCGATCCGGTTCCATTAATTTCACAATCGAACAAACATCATTGGCATTTCTCTTGTCGACTATTTTTGTTGTTGTATTGTATTGTGTTGTGTATTTGTTTGCAATTTCCCCCAAGTGTAGGGTATTCGAATCGAATTCGTCCATATACACATGTACATATATACATATATAGAGAGTGTGGGAGGTTGAGGTGTCCAAAGTTTGATGGGCCGAGAGGGTGGTTAACAAAATATATAACAACAGTAAAAACAACGGCAACAGCAACAATTTAAGCACATTATGGATAATGGATATGTTAATGATAATGATATGGTTAAGATGTGTACATAAATATACAGGGGGAGGGTTGTGTGTGTGTATGTTATTGAAGATAAATTAATCACGCACAACATATAGGAGAATAAAACGTGCATAACTTAATTTCATATTGAACAGTTTAAACGCGAACAAATTATCAAGTACCATCAAGAGAAAAAGTATTAAAATAACGACAAATACCGAAAAGAAAATAAACCATATTATTTAGCTATTTTGGGTATTTTGTGAGCTTAACATTTTATCATAAATATAATTCATTTTGGTTTATTTATCATACCAAATCACTTAAATGCAATTCAAACTCAACCATGTGCATTTTGATTCCCTTTTTGAAATCGATTATCCACAACATCCATTTTATTCAATAAATGTACATTTATTTTTTGTCCATTCAATCTTGCACATATTTTATAGTAATTGTGTTATTTAAGCCATATTGCATGACTGACTGTAAATCATAGTTGAACAATTATTTTCAAATAAATTCATATTGGCTTATAACTTATTTTTCACTTAATGCTGGATTGGAGTGTAAAGAACCCAAAGTTAATAGCTAAAAAAGCTCATTTCGAACTTGTTATGCTAAATAAATATGTGGCAAATTATCGAAAAAACTTTCTATTCTATTGCTCTCTTCCCAATTTAAAAATATATTTTTAACGACTTTTTAAAACTTGCGAGAAGAAAGTTTAGCATTTTCGAGTGCCAACTTTTGCTTTGACAGATTTGTAGCTTTGACATCAAGTTTAAGAAAATATTAAACAATTTTGCTAATCTGAGCGCATATCAGCATCGCATTAGCATGCATCTCATCTCGCCTGCCTGTGTGCATCCTGTTTGTGCAATTTTGAATTGCTTTTTGGACAAAAGCTTCAAGCCCAATTTTAATGCTGATGACAGGCAGGCAGGCAGGCAGGCAGGCAGGCCAAAAACGCATGTTCTGTACCTCAATCCATCATCAGAACATCAGAAAATCGTCTACGGCGGTGGTTTGTTAGCTTTTTGGCTGTGCCATTAAAAGCGACAGGCACTTGAACGTTAAATGGGTTGAATACGGTGCCCATCCATTTTGAGGGAGTTTTGTTTAACTACACTTGAAAGCAATGCACCACAACTAAGCAAATCGTTAGTGAAAAAAAGTGCACAAAATCCTTAAGGAAATATTTTCAGGAAATTATGGAAAATATTTCGAAATTATGAAATTCTTTCTAAATACTTGAGTTAATTTTATAAATTGCTGCTCCCACATTTTTCTCTGAGTGCATGTGCAATTGCCAGGTCACTTTAGCTCTGGACCAAACTGCCAGCAAACAAGCAGTAAGAGCGAGAGACACGTTTACTGGTTACCAGTTATGTAACCCATTAACGCTGCCTAATATGTACGAACAAGTAGGAGATTTGGTCATGTTTTTAATACATGTCCTTGTGCCTTGTTTGTTTGTTAAGAGTTCCCGTACCAGCAATTATAATTTTAAGCGCTGCAGTTGCAACCGAAAACCCACAGACAAACTGCAGCAGTTAAATGAAAATTGATACGATATAATCAAACTGAATTGAGTGCTGCTACTGTTCGGTCGTAAAGGTAGCTTAAGTTATCATCTTCAATGAACGTTGAACAATGAACGTTTGTGTGAGATGTGCCATGTGCCAAGAAAATGCATAACTATGATGAGATAAAATATAAGCCTTAAATTGTTCTATGCAGCTGCTGCAAAATAATCGAAAAACAATAACTGTTCCTTATTTTATTTTTGTGCTACGAACATAAATATTTATGTTGAGGAAATCTTCTTTTGTAAACTATAGCACACAATGTGATTAAGATGTAAGTTGAATATCCGGACGTTGTTGAAGCATACAAATGAATGCATGTGCAAGTTGAAAAATTATTTTTTAAATGCCACAACAAAGAGGGACAATTTGTGTGCATGGTCAAGCTTTCTGCACACAAATAAAATATTGCACACAATTATATTTTCATACATATATTTGTGAGTGTGTGTTTGCATGCCTTAAGCCCCATTCAGTTGTGCAGTAGCCGAGCTAATTGCACCCACTCCACGAAAAAATGATTTCATTTTTGTATACATATTTATATGAGGAGAAATGGAATTTCTGAGGCGCACACACACACACACACACTTACCGGCATTGAGTTGCTGACTGCTGTTGGAGTTGACCTGCGTGTGATGACCGGCGGCAATCAAATTTGAGTTATTCGCATGGATCATGGCTGCTGTCGATATGGAGATGGGACCCGAGTTGCTGCTGCCATTCACTAATTGCGACTGCAACTGCGACTGCATTCCAATTCCACCAATCGCTACTTGAGCAGCTTGTGTGTCGCCCTTGGCGGCCAGACGCTGTTGTTGCTGATTGTCGATGGTCATGGGTGGCGTTAGGGTCTGATTGCTGCTCCCATTCGAGCTGGCTGATGGTGAGCTGCTGCTGTTATCAGAGGCAGAGGCCGAAACCGAGGGCGTCAAATCCCTTTTGCTTGCCAAATAACTTGGTGGCTTTACGGTTGTGTTCGATGTCGAGGCGGAGACGGAGACGGAGGCGGAGATGGAGGAGTTGGCGACTATCTGTTGGCTACTGCTGCTGTCTAGGGATAGCACCGGCTTAACGGGCTTGTTGTTGTTCACGGTCTTCTCTTTGAGCGAAGTGACACTTGAGTCCAGTGACTTGACAATTTTCTGCAAAGTTAGGCGCAAGCATTTAGTCAAAATGGTATGGATGCACTTGAAAGATGTTCAAATAGTGAATGGAATAGCGATAGGTCTGCTTCTTCTACAGGTCAATTAGTCAATGAAAAATGTATGTGTAAGGTTGCTAAATGGAATATGTGCCGAAAACCTGTACAAGATGCAGACAGAAAGAGAGAGAGACAGAGAGAGAGAGAGAGTAAGCAAAAGTATTTATAAGCATGTGGAAAAGTGGAACAGCGCTGAATGGCAAATCGCATGCAAATTGTATGATGTACTACTAAAAACCTTCCATCACCCCCTTTTCACCGCCCTGCCCCCAAACGGAGTACCCTTAGTGCCCCACAGCGGCGCTAACAAGCAAATGAATGAGGCCCAATTAGGTTAAACATCAAGTGAATGAGAGAAGGGTGCGTTTTTTTTTTTTTGTTGAGTTTTTTGTGTTTTTTTTGTTTGTTTGTGGCTGGAAAGAGAGGGGCACATGCAGAGTGTTTGGCAGGGGTAGAAATTTGGTTGGTTGTACTTGGTGTACTTACGGATTCGCCGAGCTTGTGCAGCGAGGCATTTATGCGATCCGGATTGCGTGGCGGCGGCTCTGGTGGCTCGGATGCGGCCATAGTTGGTCCGGCAGCAAGACAGTTTATTTGCATACCTCCCACAACACACACACACACTCAGACTACCTATGTATACAGTTGCCCCGATATCTATATATGCTATATATAGATAGAGTAGGGATATACGAAATGCAAACCGACCAAACGATATTATTGTTGTACTATTTTAACTGCAACCAATTTGCAACATGCGCAGCCCGCTCTAACATTCTGACTATCTTTATTTGCTAAAAATTGACCGAGTCCCGATTACCGCTTTTATATATGTACGTACACAGAGAGACACACCCGATAAGCCACAGAAGATGTTTGCCACAGATTGTATTTGCTGGCCCCAGTTCGTTGCAGATTTTTCTCGTTTCTTGCTTAATCCTTTAATTGCTTGTCGTTTCGTTCGAAGATTCTCATTCTGTATTCATTCGTTGATTTGGTATGCGCATCTGTAAATAAGTAAAACAAGAGCTTTATTAGGTTGATGTCTAGCATTGAGCTTAAGAATTTATCTACAAACAGCACAAAGGAAGTATGGCAAATTACCATACGAAATCAATAAACGAATTGAAATTTCAATAATGCTTGAAAGTTGTGAACTTATTTGCAATTCGAAAAACTATTGAAAACAAATTACATTGCAATGAAATTATGTTTGCTTATCCTAAGTATACTTTTTATTGCTGCATTAGAAATTTCTAATTTCATTTGTTTGTTGGTTACTGCAGCATTGCGTGTGGTCAAGAAGTACTTTCAACATTTTCAGCCACATGACTCGTATTTTACGGCTGGTCATAAAACCCGTTAAACCTGTAAACACGGTCTTACGAATGCACAGGATGTTCTGTATGTGTGTTTGTGTTTGGGTTTCTATGTTTAGATATGTAGGATGCCAGCCATAACTTATATTTTGGGGCTATTTTCACGTTACGTGTTAGAAAACTGTTTTAACTGCACTGCAAAACGGAAAGCTATAAATGTAAGAACTCAAATGCTTCTTTTAAGAGATTAAAAGTCGTTACCAAAGTTGTTCGTTGTTGTTAAATCCTATAAAACTACGTTTATAATGTTAAAGTCTACATATAACAATGAGTACAAAACTCCTAGGTACTCGTTTAATCATATTTCAAAACCTAGCATAGAAATAAACTTTATTCGATAACAATTCTACCGGCCAAGTTGGCATTTTATTAAGCTTGCCTAAACCGTTTGGGAATTATAAGTCCATATAGTGAACACCTGTTTTTAGCTAAACCAAAAAGTAATTGTATTTTATTATTAGTGATAAGACCATTATCAATTCTGTTCAATTTGAGCAGTGGAATAAAACCATAAATAAACTGTATTTTTTCATCGAAAAATATTTCCCCGGTTTTATTTTACATAAAATAGGGTTTTACATGTCTGATTCTCATTAATTTAAGTGGCTATGCTAACAAATAAAAATATGTTTGCTCGTATGCAGAGAACAGCACTTTCATTCAAATTTTTAATCCGATTTAGCTACAAAAAAAAAAAGGCAAACCATAAAATGCATAAAAGGTGTTTTAGTTTCACAGCTAAAATATCTTCTTTTTTTAATTTTTATGCTGCATTCTGGACACACAAACAAAAAAAAAAACCGAAAATTGTACAAATACCAGGCTTAAATGGCGTCCTCCAGCTACCCCCAGGAGGTAGGAGATTCTTATGCAAAGCCAGCAACACTGTACCTTTACCCCAAGCCAAAAAAAAACTGAAACATATGAGTGGGATATTGGGGATAACAAAGATGACCACAGTAAACACACGCTGAGCGTACAGCTGCACGTGAAGGTAGGTAAGCTCGGGATGGAATCCTCCAGCCTCAAATGGGGCTAATACTAATGTGTTTTATGGTGGCGAACATTGTGTTCGTTCCATTCGCCCACTCAAAATGTGAATGTGGCCACAAGTGGAACGGAGAGTGCAGGAGAAGTTTTGGTTTGCTGTTTGTGTGCATGTGGCAAAAACAGAAACTTTAATCATAATAATAACACATACTTTTGTGTTAAATCCGTGCAGATAGTTACATACTATAGTCACATATACATACATAGCAAAGTCCGTTCTTATGTAAGTATGAAGTGGGAAATTGTGTAACTGCAATTTGTAAATGTGTTGTTGTATGCTAAGCCAGCTGCAAACAATAGAGTGTGCGCCAGAGCATCGTGAACTTAAATTTTACATTTTATAACTCTAGTCAGAATGATTAGTTAAAGTACCATATAAATCAACTATACCAATGTAGCTCTTCTTTATGCAAAAGTTTTTCTTTTTCTTTTTTGTCATAGTCATCGATTTTTATATCAACATTGATTATTTGTTTTTAAACTTTTGAAAAGCTTTATCAAAATTTATTATTAAAATGGATTTTAATTGGCCAAGCTGCGGCAATTATTTTGCACAATATCCGTGCATGTATCGAGATTACAGGCAATCTTTACCAGCTAGTATCAAGCCCGGCGAATCCTTTTATATACACTTCAGTGATGCAAAGCGCAAGCAATTACCAAAGTCCATTCGATTCTACTATCCAAGATGCAATGCTGAGTCAATAGAACAGAGATGTCAAAAAGCAAACGAGAGACGAAAACAGCTTATTGATGAACGCGTAAATAAACTATTGGAACAAGGGAATCAAGCGGTTACCAAGCGCTGGAATTGCGAAGATAATGATGCTGACAAGTTTCTGATGTACTTAAAACGAAACACTAAAGATATGCAAGAGCATCAACGGAGATATGAGCACATACTTAGGCAGAAAGTCGCGAAATTGAGGGCTCACAATGACGATGTGGAAAAGCGCTATATATTTTTCCATGTTGATAACTATCTGATGTACCTGGCAGTCAAACATGAAAAGAAACGGAAGCGTAAGAGTATATTTTAGCTGACATATACAATATTTCACTACAAAATACGTGTGCTCTTGTCACTTCAATCAAAACTCCAGCACAGAGAGACGAAGCAGCGAGATTTTGTATTCATGCCGTGTTGCGCTTATAAAGTTGTGACAAAGTTAAAAGCACTTTAAGCATTGCATCAAAAGTTTTGCGAAACATCAACGATAGTTTCTTTTTTTTTTTGGTGGTTTTGGATTTGTTAAATCGCTTTTGTTAACATGCGCTACACATATTATTACCATTACTAAGCTTAATTATAACCAAAGCCTTCAATAAAGGAATCAACTGTCACTAAATGCGGGCCAAAGTAATTTGCTTTAAATATTATGCGCTCGTTTTCTCCTTTGGTCTATCAAAAGTTTTTATAGAATTTGTGTCAAAGCTAGTCAGCTAAGCCATAATTAGCCATGGCTCTCTACTAACTTAACTTCACAGCCTTTGAGCACAAAGAGAGAAAGAGACAGAATGCAAAACTGCACTCTTTGCCCCATGGATGAATCAAGAGGCGATTATGTGGGTGGTGGGTTTAAGTGTGGCTTTCTGCCATTCTAGCTTTCTGCTGTTCTGCTCGCTAGCAAAAGTGTTCCCCTTGTGGGGAATAACCAGACATAACCAGTGCACACTCTTATGACTGCCATGTCAAAGACACACACACACACAGAGAGAGAGAGAGAGAAAGAAAGAGCCCTCAACAGTGCTGTAGAAATCATGTGCACTCAAGTGCAATTGCATATGCATCAAGCAACCAAACCAACCCAACAACAACAATAACGCACATTGCTTTCCCTTTGAGCATTAAAGTACTACGAAAAAGAACCGACAATTTGTCAGTGTGTGTAGGAAACTTTTCGAGAGTTTTTCTTACCCTTTTAGCCAAGTTCAACTTAAACGCTTGACCTGTTTTAAGGAACAGACATATGAACTATGTTCTGTGCCAATGAGTTTCAATTAAGCGCCAGACCCTTAAGCAAGCAGTTTTGAACTTACTTTAGATCATAGATACGAGGCACAAGTTGAACTTGAAGCACAACTTCTCAGCAGTAAAGGCAGCTATTAAATTATATAACAAAAATCTACTAAACGGATTATAGTTATTTCTGTTTTTGCGCTTTGACAGTTTTCCTTCATAACTTGAGAGGCCAAAAGTAGTTAAAAACAATTTTTCAATCCCAAGTGGATTTTAAAGTATTGAAATTAATTCGGAAAGGGAACCAAATGAAAGTTTCAGTGCAAAACGTCAGCACGATCTGAAAATTTCTCTCGCAACGCATTTACAGATGCAATTGTATCTGTATTTGGCTTAGCACCCATTTGTACAAATGTTGCACTTGCAACAACAAAGGGATAAACGTCCCGTTATGACCATGTCTGTCAACCTTTGGATAACTCGTTGTTCAGCCAGCGAAACTCGGTGAACTTTGCACTGCAAATGGCACACAAAACAAATTTGGAAATGTTGAGCGTTGAATGTGCCAGATTACAAAATGAAGAGACGGGGGGGTGGGAGCAGACAAAATCAAACAACCTGACAAAGCCGCACTCTCTGTCTGGCTCTAACCGTTGCCCCAACATGCACTTGACGCTGTCTGCCAACGGAAATTAATTGGAAATTAATTAGTCATGTAAACTTCTTTGCAACATGTCCGATTGCGTTGTTGCAACTGATATTGTTGCACTAACTAACTGAAATCGTGTCAATTGCAATGCGTGTTGCACATAATGCTAATGGAATTTGTAGACATAGCCCCAATACAAATGGCATTTGATTTTCCTTGACTTGTTCACGGCTTGTGACTCATGATTATGTGGGTGCTTCCCAAGTGTCCTCGGATGACTCATTGCGCTTGGAAATTACATTTATTGGAAGAATTTTAATATTAATTTGCTGTTACTGCCGGCTCAAAGATAATCATCGAACTGAAACAATCTAAAATGCTCAAAGCATAAACTTTAAGTACTTACACTTAAACTAAATAGCTTGAACACGTCAAAGCCAATGCCAAAGAAAACAAACAGCAACAAAAACATCATCAACATATTGAAATTGTGTAGGCTCAAAGTGACATAACAACAAAAACAAGAACTTGACAAAAGCTTTGAAATTCAATTTGTACTGAATGACTTGGCTTTTGCCTATGCTGCTAACTTGGCCAGAACCATTAGCGCCATCACTAATAAATCGAATTTAGCATATTTTACTTCTTTAACAAAAGCATCGTTAAATGTGTTTACTTTAATAAAATTGGCTTTAGCGAAAGGTACTCTTAACTTTTCTCTTTTGTTGAAGTTAACTCGTAAAATTACGGAAAAGTCACTTTGCAAGGACTGTTAACAGTTTTGCAAAGAAATAATAATAAACTTGTTTCTGGACTGTGTTTAATGGTGTAAAGGATTTTAATAGTCAAATTGAAAACTCATTGAGTTTGGGTATTTTGAATCAAGTTGAAACTTAACCGAGCTTATTGTTTAGTATAATGTGAGCTTTGAATCAGTAATTATGAGTAATTTATTCAATTGTTGGCTAAAAAGTTGAAAAACATTTTATCCCTTACATAATCTTGATAAAAGATGAAAGATAATGTTTTTTTGTTGATTCTATAGCCTTAGAAATGCAATTTAAAATCATCATCACTAAGAATTTTAGTCTTAAGTTACGAATTTGTATCATAAAACGGAAAAAAACATTAGTTAAATTTCTAGATCGTAATATTTATAATTTAAACATTGCCAAAGACAATTTAGAGCTAAAGACTTAGATATGGTTTTTAAAACTATATTTTAAGATTAATCTCAATCTGGGAAAACATTATTTGTTTAAAAAAGAAGAATTTTGTTCATTGGAAACTTCGTTTACCTGCGCATACTTAATATCCTTGAAAGTCATGCATTTTTCTGACATTTTCCTGTTGCTCATAAATGCATGTTGCTGTGAAATTTTTCGCTTTCAAGGCTTCAACTGCCGAGCATCCTGCTTTAGTTTTTAGCAGATTTTAATATTAACTGAGCGGAGCAGAACAAGGTAAAAGTTTTCGTGCCGCACAACTTATTTTAGTTTGCAATTAATTAGTGGCAACAACCAGCAGTTGAGGCAACACCAACAGCATCCGAACGGAATAGCACGAGTTGAAAGGTGGGAGTTTTGTGTTTTTCATTAAACTAAATTGATGCGGCTTCTGCAAATCGTTTGTTGTTGTTGTTTTAGTTGTTGTGTGTTGAAAGTTTTGGTAAAGCGGTTTCCGGTTCTTGTGCTTGTTTTCGTTCTGTTTTGTAGGCGGCATTGTAAAGCCCAACAAATGAATGGGCTAAAAAACAAAATAAAATCAAAATGCGAATATTTTTGTGTTTGCGTGGCGCGAAATGAAAATGCCTGAAATGCTTGACCCAATTGGCAGCGAGTAAAAAGCTCCAGCCGGCAAAAAACATGTAAAATAAGTAACCCTCAGCTCTGCCTCATTCGCCTTTCCCTCTCTGCCGAGATAGCAGGCAGCACAGCCATAGTGCTGTGTAATCTTGGGTCAGTAAATGATTTTGCCATTAAAAAGTGTCTATGTTGGAAGGAGAAAGGCGAGTGGAGGCAAGCTTTTTGTGCGAAAGATAAGTAAAAGTTTGCTTGTTTCTTGTGGCAGATGTGCGACGTTGCAGTGCAACAACAGCACTGAGACTTTCCCCAGAGCAATACCTAACCCTTTGCTTACACAATTTGATAACCTACTTTTTGGGGCAATGTTTATGATGTTGTTGTGTGTTGTGTGTCGTTGTTGTTGTCTGCTTGGCAACATTAAAAATTTACACATAATGACATTGAGGCACACTTTGAGCAGGCAGCAGCAAGCAGCTCGAAAGATGTGGCACGGCACATTCATGTCCTTGAGCTTATGTTTTTGTTTGGCATTAAGAGCATGTCAAGTAACCGAGTGCGTGGGTAGACGAACACACATACAAACACATACACACACACATATATATAGAGGCAACAGCTGTGGCAGAAACGCGGAAGGGGCGTAGTGCCTACAGAAACAACATTTGCAAGTCTGCATTTTGTTTCTTGCGGCAGGAACAGGAAACGGAATCCCAAAGCGGATGTCTTTCTCTGCGTATGTGTATGTTTGTGTGTGTGCTTGTTCGCTTGGGTTATCTTCTCAAGTGGGCGTGGCTGGGCGACAATAACAAAACAAAGACAAAAACAAAAAAGGGCGCAGCTCGCACAGCTTGCCACTTGGGAAATACTTTAAGTCCTCCTTGCCTTAATAGTCTGCGCCTTTTTGCAGTCTGTCTCTCTACCCATCAAGCCTTTCCTACTGGCGCTTATGTTCCTCTGGATTTTTTTGCTGTTCGGGTGAATTATTGTCAAGCGATTTATTACGGGCGACGGGTCTGTTGCTGCTGTTGCTCCACATGGCGTATGCGTAACGTGCAATTGTAATAAAATTCACAGTATATTTTGCCTTGTGGCGAGCAAAGCACGCGCGTAAGCTATAGTCTGGGTCAAGAAACGCGGGGCAATGGAAGGTTGGGTATGTGTTTTTTTAAGCATCTTTATAACTATAAAGTTGACATAGCATATATGCGCCATAGTCGTAAATAATTTTAATGGGTATACGGAAGTTCGATTCCATTCGAAACACATCTTATTAAATGAAATGACAACTGTCCTGGTTTTCAGGTGAGAACAAAACAAATGTCAACCGATTGCCATCAGAAGGAAAGGCAACAAAAAGTTACAAAAAAAAAAGGAATGTTTGTTCGAAATAAGCTTTTCACACACGTAACGCGAATTATACAAATTAAGTTAATTGATTAACCAATTTGCAAGTTAAGTAAACAATTTAAATAATGCATTTTTTATCAAAGACTTGCTTTTGACAAATAATTATGCTAAAGTGTTTTTCTGCTTACATCATTAAATTTAATTGAATTCTTTCAACGTGACTTTAACTTTTGCTTCTTTTATAAAATTACACATCATATTTAAGAGTAATTAAAATACATGACAACTGGTACGAATAACGTTCTCGTCTGACTTTTACTGAGAGTTATCGGAAAATTAAGTTTATTCGACATGGCAATATGTTGGTTTATCAACTGATTGCCGTCTTGTCTGTCAGATTACAACAACAACATATTGTTAAAAAGCTTTCGATGAATTCGCAAAGTTCTTTAAATAGATAAATGTGCTAAGTGTGCTAAAAAATTTGGTTGAATTTAGCAAAGATTTCGAATATGAAACTTATGTAAGATCGCTCTAGCATTAAATCATATAATTCTTTCATTATAATAAAAGGATTTAGCCATTCATTCATTTGAATTGTTTTTCTTTGAGATTTAAAAAAAATACCTTTAAGTTGAAGTTCAATTTACCATTCTTAAATTATACGCCAGCTGTTTTTTCCTCTTTTGCATTTGCCTTCTTTTTCCAGCTATTTTTTTTTGCTGCCTTCAGACAAGCTTTAGAGCCAGAATCAAAAGCATGCGTCGCAATTTATGCTGACACAGATTTTGTTGGTTCCACTTCCTTTGCACTGTCAATGCCCAAAAACAGAGTGTTTGAAAAATTTCCCTTTTTTTAGTCGATTGTGTCGCAGCAGACACCAACACACACACAAACACAGAGAGCGAGACACACACAGACACAAATATTGACCGAATTTCAGCGAATTTTGGCCATGTTCGCCTTTTTGGTCCTGCGGTTTTGTGTTTTGCCCAATGTTTTTGTGTGTTGTGTTTGGCTTTTGTCGCTGTTTTCATTGTCTGTGGCATTTTAGCCTAAAAGCGAGTGCGTAAATAACGCAAGAGCTGATATAACAAAGAAATATATACACACACAAACACACACACATGCACAATGCTAGCAAATACGTGTACTGTGCGTAGAGTATAGCATCAGCATATTACCTTTTTAATTGCCCGAAGACCAAAGGAGTGAAAGCCATTGCAATTGCTAATTGTTAGTTTGTGTTCGTTGTTGTTGTTGTTGTTGTTATTGCATTCGTCGTAGTGAGTTGGCAAACTTTAGTGGTTGCCAAAAACTTGTTTGTTTTATTGACGCTCCAAAGCATCCACTTATACAAACAAACGCAAGCACACACACACACAGACACGTTAACCACGCACGCCTACACACGTGTGTATGTTTTTGCCGAGCATATATATGTATATGTGTATGTATATGTATATATGCGTATTATAACTGTACTTTATTTTCCACCGGACACGTCTCACTTGGCTTAAGTCTCGAACGGTACTGAGCTAGGCAAACAGCAGCCGAGAGTCCTTGGCATTTAACGATGCCTACGAAGCCGCTGACGTCACTCAAAGCTCTCGGGCTGCATGCCGAATGCAAGCGATAGGCATAAACGCGCGCGCGAGAGAGAGAGAGAGAGAGAGGCAGCTTAACGCATGCGTTAAAAATCTAAATGAGCTTTTCTACAAGCTAACGCCTCGGGCACAAAATGTCGACGCGTCGCACACACAAGTGTTTGTTTACGTTTTTAAAAGCGAAATATTTTGTGGTGGCCGGAACAACGAATCCGGCACAATACGCAGTGTCTGATCCGTGTTGCGCTCGCTGTCAGCCGAAGGTCATCATCAACATTGGAGAAAAATGAAGAATGGCTTAATCTTGAAAATGACAAATGCGAAATAAATTGCAACTTCAAGTTAAATTCCTTTTCTTCCTTTGACTTATAGCAGCCCCATTAACCGGCAAACAAATTGAAAACAAATGGAAATGGAAGCAACCGGCGGGGAAATGCTCTGCGCGGTAAAGAGGGGCAATGGGAATGGTAAGCGTGGGCGTTGGCTTTAAATTAAAAGCGCATTGCCTTAGCAACAAAATGAAATAACTAAATAAGCCACACAGGCTGGGCTGCATTGCATCACATTTTTGCCATTTGCCAACAAAGCAAAGCCATCATCATCGTCAGTAATTGAAACTAATGACATAGTTTGATTCTATGGCAACAAAAAGACAACTGCATCAACTTTGTTAGTTAGAAAAACATTTTACTTTTTAAAACATGGCTTTGAATAATTACTGTTTTCAAGTTTTTAATTAAAGGAAATGTATTTTGTTTGTGATTTTGCGTTAGTAACTAAAAATAGATACGATTATTTTGCCTTAGACAGATTTAATTCAATATACATTTTCTGTGTTCTCATTGTTTGCTTTTTTCTTTTTCTTGTAAAAGTTTAGCAAATATGTCAATTCGTCATATTGAGTCCAAGACTTGATGACTTTGTTGTTATTGTTGTCGTTGACTCAATAGCCACAAGTGCTTGTGGTCAACAAGGGTGTGTATGTTTGTGTGTGTCTTTTCCAAGAGATTGAACAAAAATACCTATTCCTAGACACAATTGAAATTGTCGACAGTTTGTCAGTTGTTAACTAAACATGTTACGATAAAATGTGTCAGACAATCTCCTTGACTTATTGCAAAAAATGATAAATGGGCGAGTTTTGTTCGAAGACAAATTGATCTTGAATATTGAATTAAAATGTTTTGAGTTATTGTATCTATTCTATTCTTTAGAATCAAACAATGCTCTTGAAATGTAAAAGAAAAATGATGAAAAGGTTGAATAAAGTTGATTTGTTTTCTTTTAAGTTAATTGAGGTTTGATTCTTATCTATAAATTTAGGTCTTGATTTTACAGGGTATCTTTACGGCAAGCTTGATGGTCTCGAAATAAAGTGCTTTTTTATTGAAATTAAACAAACTAATTTGATTTGTTTGCAGAGCAACGAATGCAACTCAGTAATTAGTTGGCTTGGCAGAGCAAACAAGCAAACAAGCAAAAACACACACACACATATACATAGATATATCTATAGATTGAGTTGCCTGTGCAAATAGTTTATAGTAGTATCTGTCTTGCTGCACAATGGGTTGAAATGAAGATAACGACTTTTGTCTATTGTGAGTTGCTTCTATTAAACAACGTGATTGGCATTCTTAATACGTCTATAGTTTATGCTCATAATCCATAATATACCTGAGAACAGTACTAAACACATCAACAACTATATTTATGTGTCAGTTCATATCAGAGAGACTTTAGACAGGCTTCAAACTTGATGCTTATAAAATGCTATCAAGCTGCATGTCAAACTTTATTTTCTGCCCATTGTTATGATTTCGACGCAAAGCGGCCAATAAAACTTTATCATCCAGCAAACGAGAAAACATAAAACACACACACACACATACGTATGTGTATGTATAAATGCGTTATGTCTGAATTTTATTTTCATCGACCAGGCAGATGCTGTTTGAGAGAGGCTGGTGAGAGACAGGAAGCATTGGGCTGAAAATGCCACAAAAAGTATGTGTGTATCAATCGATTGACAGCAATATAGATAGCGGGAGTTCATTCATCTCGCTAGACAACGCCTACCTTTCGCATAAACGCCTACATAAACGAAAACATACTTTGTTAAACAAGTAAATATGGCATACTATACGACACAATTGTTGTCCCATGAAAAGGACCTTAACTCAACTCAACTGAAGCAACATTTTTGCAATGCAATTTACGGCTTTGTTGTTAGCCAAATGTTAACGTCAAGCAGCACCAGCACCAGCAGCAGCACCAGCAAGTGTTGCAGTAAGTGTTCAAAAAACGAACATTAAACCTCTCCTAACATCGCCCACATCGAAAAGTAAGCCAAGTAGAAGAAGGGAGAGACGTGCATGCCATTTCTCAATTCCCTGGCAACACTGTTCAAATAATGATGGGAACGAGCAGAACTTGATGGACACCCTGCAAGCGCGTATAAATGAGCAATAAAGACATGAAATTAAGTAAGTAATAAAATAGTTATTATTATTATATTAATTTACTTTTTTTTCATAATTGTTAGCCGGTATTCAACAAGAATTTTCTTTAGCTGGTCAACAACAACGACTCTAACCTATATGTATGTAGCTATTGCCCACTTTATAGGGTAGCAGGCTGACAATAGTAGCAGCGAACGTGGCAAGAACAGAAACCAGAACAAGAGGCTTCTCTCCACTCCACACAACTCAACTCCAATCGACGCCACTCCACTCCAATTCACTTTACACTCCACTGAGATTGTCATTGTGGTTTTCAAACTAAAATGAATTGTATGCGCTGCTGTTCTATGTTCTATGTTTTTGTGTCCGTGAGTGTGTGTGTTTGTGTGTATTTGTGTGTGCTATTGTCAACGATCTGATGCGTTGCCATGGCAAGCGCTTCATCCTTCTTTAAAGCAACTACAACTACACTATGACTAGGCTTGCTGACTTGTGTTGCAGAATGAGCATGTTTATCAATGTTGTGCGCTTATCGCCACGACAGTCGACAGCCGCCATTTTCAAGGCGGAAACGGGACACTGGCAGCTCACGACATCTATCTAGGGAAGGAGGAGGGTTGCTACTGACGCTAGCTTGACAACTTATTTCAACATCTTGTTGTTATCCGTCGTGATGCTTCCTATTTTCATTTATTGGCAAAACTTTTCTGCACAGATGGGCGACAACAAGGTACAAGGTATATACATACATATATACAAATGTGTGTGTGTGTGCGTGTCTAGCTGTCGGCAAAGTTTTTGCCATTGTGTACATGAAACCCTACACACACATCTAAATAAGTATGAATACCTATTACGTATATAGTATATGTATATTGCAAAATATTCAAACTATTTAGTTTTATTAAATTCTTTAGATTCGTTTTTTCGGTTTCCCGTAAATGCGCCCCGGGACGGTCAGTCATCTGTTGTTGCAAAAGTCAAAAGAGATCATATAAGGCATGCCTGCATAGCCTGCAGATATAGTATATGTACATATAAGCCAAATGTTCGAAATGTGTCACTCTGCAATTTAGTAAAAGGATTATGCCCTTAGCACAAATGTTGCTGAGAACTTGGTGTCAGACTTATTGGCTTACTACAGTGGATAATCTCTGGAGAGACTTGCTGTTGCTGTCTCTGTACCTCTTTCTCTTGATATTAAATCAATTTTAATAATGCAATTCGAATGGAATTTAAATAAACGCTTCGAATTCCTTGAAGCGCTTTCAGTTGACTTTGATTTGGGCACACAACACAATCAAAATATGTGACATGGAATCAGTTAAGAATGCTATACACTAAGTGACATCCCGTCAGTTAATCTGATATAATATTGAATAAATTTACTATCGTTCGTAATTTAAATTTAATGCTATTCAAAGCATGCGGAATTCACTGATAGAATTCCTTTTGAAACTGACATAAATGCCGCAATAATCAATAAAATATTTCATATCAGCTTGGGAGTTAATTAATACCGAATAAAGGCGAGCCTTTTAAAATGGTTTAAATGTCAGGTCTACGTTAAATAAACGATATTCAATATTAAAGAAAATAAGATTATAAATAAGCTTTTTATCGCTAGTAAAATTATTTTTAAATACTTTCACAATTATCAGCTTATATATTGATTCATATTTCTTATTATTACTTGTTCTTAGCAGTAAAGTTAACTATTAAAAGCTGACACAGTGAAAAAATTGCAAGCCAAGAAAACTACAACCACAATTATTTGTTCATATTACGTATACGTTGTTTAGTTGGCTTTTTCACTTTGTGTTTCTCGCTTGTGTTTCCTGCCGGATATTGCTAAATGGTTTATCGCACTTGCTAGTCGAGTTCTCCCTCGACCGGAATCAGCGTTATATTATTAATGACCATTGGGGCTAAGCACCAGCAAACAGAGCGCACAATGCGGCGTATGAGCAATATAAATGCAATGCATATATGTTTTTTGCTTTTATATATATTTTATTGCTGTGTCACCCAGCGAGACGTTAATATTTTCGGGAGCCCCGGTGCCCGAATCTTTGGCGCCGCACTTGTAAAAACGCAATATATACATATATATATTTTATTTTTTTTCTTCGCGGTGGCATCTTGAGCTCGAAGCTGTGGCAGGCATTTCAGATTCCCCTTTGAGCGCTTATTGTAAAGCGCCTTAATACGATTTTATTGCATCGCGTCAAGGGGCGTAAGGGGGAGGTCGGGTGTAGGCAGTTTCGTACGTGTTTGTGTACAACTGACGCAGATAATAAGTTTCATTCATGGCTGCGGCAGGACGGCCTCATCGATATGGTTTCTTTTCAGCCGTTTTGTGCCAGCATAGCCAACAGGCGTAATGACTGCACATTTCATACACCTACCCCAATTTGAGAGGGGGATGAATTGAATTGGCCATTTTGGTGAATTTTCATTTTTCGGCTATTTGCGTGAAAAAAAAGTCAATTAACATTTTTAACTTTAATTTCGAGATGAAATGAAAAAACATCAGCTTAACTTAAGCTCTTGATACGCTACTTAATAATACGCTTTGTCTAAAAGTCTTTTGGTCTCTTGCTCTCTCTCTCTCTCTCTCTCTGCCTTTTCAAATGAGACAACAACAAGAATAGAATTTTGGGAATTCTTTATGAAAGCATTTTTCATATATTATTGCGCAAAAGTTTTTATCTTCTCTTTTGCTTTTGTTCGTTTGTTGGTGGAACGTGCGTTCACAGTTTATAAGCTGGTCCCAAAAAACACACATTCCCATATATATGGTATGTATATACATATGTTTGTAATCGTATAGATAGCTTATGCATATATGTATGTGAGCGATAAATCTTGTTCGTTTTTTGTTTGGGTGTTGATGCAGCAAACTCTTAAGCTACTTAGAAATACTCTACAAAATGACAACTATTTTATCAATGGCAACATATTAATGCAGTATTAAAAGCAAGAAATCTTTCATTTTGTTAAGAACTTAAACCATTTTTGAGTGATTTATCATCGTTATCTTAAAAATGTGGGATTAAATAGCTTGTTTTCCTTTTGGAAATGAGAACTGAGAAAATGTGTTATTGAAAATTTTACTTTTGTGTTTGTTTTAATATTTTCAATTGAACCTTTTTATTTTGGTCCGGCTTAAAAGGTTTATTTACTTAAAAAGAAGACCTAAAAGGATAACAGAATATAGTATATATTTCATGAGATTTGCTTAGATGTTGATCCTCATAAATTCAATTTAAAGAAGTTTTTTTTGTCTGTTTGCATAAGTCTGAATAAGGTTTATGGCTTTGAGATTTAAGTATAAATAATGTACATAAAAGATTTACAAGTTTTTATGGCTTTATTCATGTCTCAGAGACTTTGGCACATATTAAAATATATATTTTACACTATGCATAAAAAGTGTAGATTTTTTTTACATAAAACTCTATTTTTAACAACCACATTGTGAGGTTTTAGTCGCGTGTCTGTTCGTCGAGCCAACCAAATTAATAAAAAAGCTAGTAAAATGCGAAAAAAAGAAACAAAACACAGACTTTATCTGTCGCACAAAATGTGGCCACAAAATGCGTCGTTTGGCATCTTCTGGCTGCACTGTGGCCAATGCACTTAAGATGTCACAAAACTGCAGAGCCGCAGTAGCAGCCAGAACATCCTAAGAGTCAAAGAGTTGCTCTGCCACATGTGGCATCCAACCTATGGAACTGCAGTTGGCTACCTCTGGATTTTTTGTTTTTTGTTTTCTGTTTCTTTACTACCCAATAACTTTTGTGTGTGCTAAAGGTTAGTCGTGTGTGGTCCAAAAAGTGCGGCAGTTTAACTTTTATGGTTGCCACCGATTAGTTTCTGTTCCGACACTTTATAGCCTCATGGCAGATAGTACTACTATTGCAGCCATATAGATCCCTTGCACTCATAAAAATAGACAAAGATGCAACGAAGTTAGTTAAAGCTTGCTTCAACCATAATAATCTTCAACTGCATTTGTGTTACATTGTTTTATTTGTTGGCAGAATGAGCTATAAAATTTATGGCGACAACAGCTTAGAAGTTGGCCTGGTCAAAAGCATTGATCCAAACTCGGTCAACAAGCAAAAGTGGAGCAAGTGTGTTTCTGTGTTTGCACACATTTGTAACCACATTCGTTGTTCACTCGTTTGAGCCCTACCAAAATACATACTTACATAATTTATGCTTGTTCGTTGGACAAAAAAAAAAAGGGCAAGTCGTGTCGCAAAGGCAGGACAAACTCAACTTTAACTCCCTGCTAACTGCACTGGAATATAAATATCCTATAGACTTTAGAAGAAAGCAGCTTTTCTCTTAGCTTCAAGTTAAATTGTTCAATACTGTTGAATAGATATCTTTATGTATAATTATACTTATAAATTTAATTTTTAAATTTTATTTCAACTTTTAAAGTCTATTATAATTTTTCTAAGTGCATGCTGTTCCACATTTGTGTGGGTTCTTGGAAGTTTGTATGAATTAGTACTCAGTTCTTTGACTGCCATTGCGGTTGCCTTCCTAATCCTTTACCAACAACAGCAGATGTAAAACTGTGACAACACCCACACACACATGCATGTATGTTTGTGTATATGATTATGTGTATTGTATGTGGCATAGTGAAGACTGGGACTTGTGAGGACTTCCTTTTGTTATGGCATCGTTTGTGACCGCATTGTGAAAAACACACAAAAACATGTATGATTAAGCCACAAAAACACAGAACCTCAATAACACACACACAAAACGAAAGCTTATTACAACAAGAGCTAACCTAACAGCCGGAGTCAAATCGATTTTGTTTACTTTTTCGAACAACGTCTTGTCAAAGTATCCCAAAAATTTTGCCAAATCAAAAGTAAACACCAAAAACTGTATTAACCTCAACTAAATGAAATATCAATTTTCAAGGCTGCACTTGCTTATCAAAACTTCTCTTAAGTTGCTGAGAGCAACTGTGAACGGAGTAACGGAAATTGTTAAAAAATACATGAAGAGTACTCAACAATTACATGCTGTGAAATAGTCTCACGTATTTCGCCTGTTGTAACCGTGACGATTGCCATAAAAACGCGCTGAGCTGGATACTATTTTTTTTTTTTTCTTTTCGTATTTTCGGCTTTCCTCTTTTGGGCCAACCAAAGAAAGCGTCGTGACTGAAATGCCAAATTGCTATGTTGCAAAAAAAAAAAATGCTCAGACTTACCTTTTATTTGGAGAGTGTTGTGCAGTGGCTGTTAATGCTATGGAGCACAGCTTAAAATCTAAAATTGAAAAAAAAAGAAGGAAAAATAATTAAAGAAATCTTGAATTTTCGAATCGTTGTACATACTATGTATGCAGTATTTGAGTATAGCTTTAGTTTTATGGCGCGATTGCAAATCCAATCAAATGTGAACGCTGCGCTTTTTCATTGCCTAACCCAAGGCGCCCCAAGGGGCACAGCTGTGTATGTGTGTGCAACGTTCTTCTTCTTCTGCTTCTTGTTCCGCAAAGAAAGATTTAACTTGTCTCGTGCTCAGCGTAAACAGAATTATTTCCAGCTGCCTTGCTCTTGCTTAAGTGCTTTGTGCAACATTTAATTGGGTTTTCTGCCATATTAGATTTTCATTTTCATTCTCTCTGCAGCCGTTGCATTACGCATAAATTTGAATACGAAATGCATCACACAGATTTAAAGCCCTTAAAGCACAGTTGAAATGTGTGTATCCATGTGTGTGTGTGTGTGTGCAGCTCTAAAGTCATATGTGAAATTTAATAGCTTGCCGGTATAAACAAAAGAAAACCCAAACAGACAAAACCATGCAAGCAGAAAAAATAAGAGTATACTACGTATATACTGAAAAGCGTTAAACAATTCGTTCAATGCATATTTTATGACCAGACAATGCAATGCCAATGGAAAAAAGCACACTGAGATAAAGAGAGAAAAAGGAAAAATAAGTCGACAGATCGTGTTGGAGTAGCCGTATGTCAGAATACCCTTTGATATAGTACAGCTAAAAAGTTCTCCTACAATTTAACATTAACATCAATTAATTTGATTGATTCGGTAACCAAATATATGAAACTATATATGTTTGGATTAGTAATTATATATAGTACTGTTTACTCAAACACGCATTAAGAGCTCCTGCATGAACCGCAGGGTATGGACACAAAGCACAAAGCCCCATCGATCCGATTTCAAATGCGTATATTGAATACCTGTTTAACCTCATATCAGACATACATCCACAGCATACCTACCTATGTGTGTGTCTGTTGCACGTAACTTTGATTTTTCATGCATTCGAGCAGGCAATGCCAAAACTTCAAACAACCAACCCCAAAACCTCCCCCTTACTCGTTTGGCTTGGCCTCTTGGCTATGGGAACTTGGAGCTGCTGTCAGTGTTCCTGTCAAGTTGCCTTGCGTGCAATTGTAATGCTGTCTCTCTCGCACTCCTGCTCTCTCTATCTCTGTCTTGAAAAGAGAGAGGAGGATGCGCTTGGGCTGTCAGCAGTTGTAACTCTATTTGTGTGCGCTTCCGTTTTTTGAGAATTTAATAAGTTGCCCGCATCATTATTATGCTCATGATTATCGCCATCAGTATTACAGTTCTTACATCTACCTCTTCTACATCTCTTCTTCTACTCTGTTCTCCTTTTTTTTTTTTTTTTGTCATTTAAGCATCCGCCGTGCGCTCTTTCATGTGCGCCATTTTGTAAGTGGGTTATTTAGCGTAAGTAATGCAATAAGTCTGTTAGTTTTCATATTTCCTGCCGCATCTGCAGCTGCATCTGCGTATAATCCACGGCTATCCAAGTCGCTTCTTGCCGCCAAAAAAAGTATAAAGCTATGAAAACTTTTTTGGCACGGTATACACACACACAGACGCAACGAGTGAAGGATGATACGGCAAACTGAATTAGTGTGGCACGAATGTGAATTCTTCTTTCTCAGCTTTCTCATAAGGCTAGCTAGCTGGATGACTGTCTGTTTTCATAGGGCTCGCACGCTTAAAGTCGTTGCAAACGAAAAAGTAGATTTTTAATCCATTTTGTGAAACTCGCTCGTTGCAGATTACGAAAGTTAAAGCTAAAGTTGCCACGCGAATAGCAAAGTGTTTCTAATGGTCAATTAACTAAGTGCAGCTGCATTTTTGCTTCTCCCTTTTCCTTTTCTCTGCAGTACTTGATACTTTTAGCATGCAACACTAAAGCATTCGATAGATGCACATTTTGCTCTTGACTACACTTCTTACAGTTTTTTTTTCTTTTGACTTTTATCGAAATTTCATCATGCATTTGGTCTGGTCTAGTTTTTTTTTTCTTCTAATTAATTGCATTGGAACTGCAAAAATTGCAGATTTGCAATATTTGGCAGCTGCTTGGCAAAATGTCATCGGAAATTGAACGTTACAGTTGTCAAACTGTCCATCCACAGATTATAGAATACAAATTTTCAGCCCTTGTATGGTTTTTTTTTTTTTTTTTTGGGAGCCTAACAAATCTGTCCATTGATTTCATTCAGTTTTTACAGACTGTAGACTTTGAAAACTTTGCCAGTTTAATAATTTTTGTGAATTTTACTTCAAATATTAAGTATACGCACTTCTAACCAATTTATATATAGCTCAATAGCTAAGATTAAAACAATTTTTTACTCGATTTTCCAGCTCATTTCACGCGTCTTGAGTAAATCATATAAATCGTTTAAGTTCGCGACACCCTGTATGTAAATGCAAACTTAATAATGAGAAACAAAAGAAGAACAACAAAAAACACTTATATTGAGGCGAAATACGACAACTTGGCATGACCTTATATGGCGGTTGGCAGTAGAAATAATTTTGGAGGAAAACCGGCAAGCGACCTACCATAAAGAGAAACTACAGAAATGAACGCGTACGTGACAATAAAATGAAATGTGTAAAAGCTGTCTGTTGTTAACTGGAGCGAGCGCAAAGGGAAGAGAGAGAGAGATGAAAAGAGAACGTGAGGTGGCGAACGTGTATTGTGGACACTGTGGAAACTCAGAGAACAACCAGACATCGACAAGAGCAGAGAACAAGAGACAAACGACACAAGACCCAAGACCAAAGACACATTGCAGTGTCACTTGATTGTGGCTGCTGTTTTGCTCATTGCCCCCCAACTCCAACTCCCCTGTTTCATAAGCAAAGAAAAACAGCGAATTGCGAATGCATTTTGACAAATTTATTTGCAACGCCAACAGCAGCGACAGCAGCAACGCGACTTGAGTACAGATACAATACTTTTTGTGTGCATTGTTATTTTAGCACACTGAGAGTAAATTATGTGACCTCGAACATGGTTCGACGCGATGGGTTTGGCTTTAAAGGTTGGCTGACTAATTGATCAAAAGATGGGCTTGTGATGGAAAGAGTTATTATTTTATTAAGCCACAAGGTTGCATTTTAAGTATTTTCTGTATTTGTGTATACTAAAAGATCTCTTAAAGTAGTATATTTAGTATTTTTTGGATGCTACTTTCCTTATAACCTTAATTATCTTACATTTTTGATGTGGTAAAATAGTTTTAAAAAAATTTATAGAAATTGTTTGTGTTTTATAAAGAATTTTATCTGATTAGTAGTGGAAATTGGAAATATTAAACAAATTTTTCTTACGAAATTTATAAAATAAGATTTTCTTCAACTAAAAAATAAATACCTTTCCATAGAACACCATTGTACTTTTTTACTTTTCTAACAACTTTTCATTATTTCTTATATTTTCTTTTCAAATACATTCTTTTCTCTATGTGTATTTACAAAATCTTTATATGTATATATGTCTGTATGTGTGTGTGACAAGCTTTGAACCAAGGCAACAAAATTGAATTTCTTTAATATTTTAGTAGTTGGAGTAGCAGGATATGCAACCTGCCGCAACCTGCAACATATGAAAAATGAAAGAAAATTTGCCAAGTTCCACTTTGTGACACACACACACACACGCACACATGCAGACAATATGCAAATGTCAACCAAGGGAGCAACACCGACCCGATGGCGGATGAAATCGAGTTATCTTTCCTGACAGCCAGCACGATTTTAATAAAAAAAAGGATGTGCTTACTCCACACGGAACATCAGGTTGCACCTGTTGCGAACTGTAACTGGAAGTTAGGACTAGCGAGAAAGAGAGAGAGAGAGAGGGGCTGTAAGAAATGCATTTAAAATGTGCGCCATAAGCACGCATTAGACACACTCAATTTCCTATTCCATTTTCCTGCCTCATTCCATCCGGGGATTGACACCGGCAAGCGGCAACGACAACATCGTCAACGGCAACATCATTGACGCTGAAAGTTTTCAGCATGGTGCTGCTTATCAAAAGCCTTAAGAACTGCCATTATTCTGTCGGCATTTTCATACACACTTCCTTCAGCGTTCATGCCACACACACACATACATCGCATTCATTTGTGGCATCTCCATCTGTATCTCCAGTCTTGCATCTGATGCGGCTTTTTGCGAAGGTGTGCCACACACACATACATCCATATACATAGTACATGCAACATTGCTCCATTGCAGCAGCTTTGTCTGGCTGTTGGGCTGTGTGCCTCCAGGCTGTGGCATTTTGTGCCTGCCTTTTCTGCCTGTCTATCTTTCCATCTGGCAAGTAGTTAAAGTGAAACGCATAAAGTTTTCTCTCTTTCGCGTGCGACGACATAAAACAAATTAAAGATGCATTTAAATTGAATTACTTAACTAACTAGCTAAGTCAATGTTGACATCGCCCTGTTTATCAGACGCTTGCCATTTGCAGATGCAAATATAATGCAGGTCTAGGCCCTAAATTGAAATATGCTACAGTGAAATGGCTCCCAGGAGCGATGCGAATGTTTGTGTGTTTCGCTGGGTTGGATAAGGATAATGGCATTTTGCCCGGTCGCAGTCCATTTCAATTAGTTGGGGCGACAGTGTGCATGTTGCCGCTACTACCTTGCACTGCTATCATTTAATTTGGTTGCAAACACACACACACACACACGAACACTAGCAGCTGTGTGTAAAAACTAGTTTGGCATGATGTACTGTTATGTCCAACATTCCATTAAGGACTTGGATGAATTATTTGCTCACCCGAACGCAGCAGTTTATCAGGTATTAATAATTCCATTAGCCTCGCTTTTAAAGCCATGAACTAAAATTGCAGCACATAAGCTAAACTTGGTTGAGAAAAGGCTATTTTTTTTCTTTTCTCAAAAGTCTTTAAAAAACAGGAATTTTTAACTTTTTTATGCCTTGTTTATTGTTGTGTCTAAAGTCTGAGTGCCTTTCTAGCTGGCCATAAAATGAAAAAACACACGAAGCTAAAGGCAAGCCCCAAATGTTCAGTGCGCGTTTATGGCTTTCCAATCGTTACTCCATCCTTTTCTAGGATATTTCTTTGCTGGTTTGTTGGTTTGTCCTCGCCTTTTCTATCTTTGTCCCTTTGGACGCTTGACGCCACAGAGATAACTGAGCGCGTCGAATCATTTCGTGCTAATGGAATTGCATTGATGTTGATAGAATCCTAAAAAGTTCCTGAGAATAGGTACAATGACTTTGTTATCAAAGTTGGTAATTAAATTAAAAGGTACAAACTAACTCTAAAAATGCAGCTTGAGTCTAGAAACCAAACCATGAATAGCCTGAACTTGCTTGGAAAATGTTCACTTTTTTGCAGAGTTCATTTACAGGGTTAGAATTTAAAGATAAATTTCAACATTGAAAACGCTTTTACGTATTACCTAAGACATCAAACCTTTTATGAAAAGCTATAGCTTTTGAAAATCGGTAAAGTTTTAACAAAGTATTCTCATAAAGCTTCCATAGTTCATTTTTTTCACATTTACATGCCAATAAGAGTATAATAACTTCGTCTTCCGTGTTTTTATTACGCTTCAATTGTGTCCAGTGGCCTGTCATTTCAAGCTTCTCTCATCCAATCTACACACTAAAAAACAAAACGCAACTTTTGACAGCTTTGCCATCTTTAAGCCGATATTTATGGATTTTTTTTTCTGTCAAGAGAGCGACAATTGAAACAGAACCCAGACCCAAACACAGAGACAACAATGATGACTATGCTGATGAACCGGCTTATTGAGCTTAACGCAGGATATTGCTGTTTGCTCAGTGCGTAATATCAAATGGAAATTAAAGACCAAAAAAAAAGCTGCATAGTAATGTTGCTATATATGTGAATCCAAATCAGACGATTGCCCTAAAGCACCTTTAACTAAATAAAGGAGTGCAATTGAATAAAAGAATCGTTTCTACACCAATTACAATGAGGTTGAAGCTTGGAAGCATGAAAGCTTGGGACGTTGGTAATACATCAAACAAAATTAAAACGCACTGCGGCAGTCGCAGTTTGTTTGTGGGCGAGTGGAAGGGCGTAAAGGGGTTGGCAAAACATTGCCACGGGCTAAAATAATGAACAACGGGGTAGCTGGCAAACAGCACGTGTCCGCCCTCAGACTGCGCCGGGGGTTGCAGATGTGGGGGCGACAAGTGGAGCGAAACTGTCACTCAACGTAAAAACCAAATACACGAAATGAATGTATCAAAAAGCCAGGCAAAGAACGCAGCCCACAACAACAATGCTGCCTGCCAACTGGGCCAGCAGACTGTTGCTTCTGCTTTATTTTTTTTTTTTTGTTGCTGACTGTTTTTGTTTGTGCTGTTGCTCAATTTAGTCCATTGGCTCTAGTTACCCCATAGTCACCCAGACGATTGCTCATGGCCAACTGACGCCCTACCCGGACGCCAACTCCAGTCTCCCAGGAATATGTACATATATATATATATATAGCTAAAGAGCTGGAGGAGAGACCAGACATGATGACGCTGCTTGGGGTTGAAAGTGCATGACACACAATTGTTTCCCGGACACCCTTCCATTGCGACCGACAACCATTAACATGCACACATACATACATGCATACATGCACGGTTTGAACCGTGTATGGAGCCAACCACCAAATTGTTTTTGTGTGGTTACCAGCTGGGTTTATGGTTACACATTTTCTGCTCTTACCTTTAAACCTTTGGGTTCGCTTTCACAACGTTCTAAATTGACATCGTTTCTGTATGCAATCTAATAAATGACTGGTGGGACGGCAGCGTTTGAAGGGGGGGTGGTGGTGGTGGCATATGCCTCTAACTGCAGGTGCTCAAAAATAATGTGTTTCAGTTCACATTTTGCCCCCGCACACTTTCTAGTTTCTATTATATTAGAGCTTCCCGAATGAATTGCAGCGCCATCGCATTGCTGTAATTTATGACCCGAATTAAATACACTGTTCGAAACAGAGACTGAGTATGTCAATGTCTTTAACTCTAGCAATACATTCATTTCCACTTGATTCATAGGCCCAGCAGTGTAATCAAATTGAGCTATGCATAAATTTTGCTTGTCAACTAATTGACTTACGCACAGACAAATGTTTAAGTACAGTCCAACATCCACATGAAGGACTTAGATATAACGTAGTTTCCTAAGAATTCATTTCCAGACAGTTTCGATCAATCAAAGACCCATTCTATACTACGAATTTTGTCCAAAACGAAGCTTTTTCTTATCCCCTTGAGATTTTTTGTAAGGAGGTTTGACTGTAGTAGTATTTGATATATTCGGCTTGTTATTCTAAGTTAGTTGGTTGGTTTTTGCCTATTGTTTTTTACAAAGTGACTAAAACAAATTGAAAACCAATTTCTGTTGATGTTTTTTCAATATGAATTATTTAAACCAACACTTGAATAATGTTTTAAAGATGACATTTAAAATAAGCACTTTTGGCTTACAGTGACATTTATGGATTTAATTAAAAATTTAATTATAAAATTTTTCGTGACCTTTGCCCAAAACAAAAAGAACAATAAGGAAAGCATTTGAACATCTGGCAAGGCAATTAGCCTAAACAAATCTCAGCAAGCAGCATATTTACCTAAATATTTATAAATTTCGTATGGAAATACTTTTGTTCGCGACAATTTAGTATGTACAGACATCCCGAAATGAAAAAATCAACCAGCTCGAGTGCCAAAAATAGCAACAATATACATTTTTTAAGCTGAGTTTCTATTGTTGTTGTGTGCGCAGCATGGTTCGCTTATTGTATTAAAGTCGAGGCATTGACCAGAGTCACCGTTGCGCTTGGACAAGCATTCAGTGCCGCCCACTTTAACGCCCACTTCACCACTTGTCATTCTCACCCGCTGGTCATGTCATTTAATGACAGTTCGAGCATTCTACTCTTCTCTCGCTCTCTTTTTTTTGGCATTCGGATCACGTAACTCGAGTGCATGAGTATGTTTGTGTGTGTGTGTGTGTGTGTGTGGCAGTAACCAGCACTTTTTCATTTTCATTCACTTATGCGAACCGAAAGTAACATCATCATCATCATTATCATCATCAGCTTCTCTTTGGTGTTGAGTCTTGAGATATTTTCTGCTACTGATTTGTGTGTTGTTTATTATGGTCTTTTATACTAGATACACACACACTGTGATGCTGACAGTCGCTATCGACTAAGTGAAAAAACAGCACACAGCTGACAGAGTTGGCATTGAAATTAAATTGAATCGTTTGCAAGTTGCGTGGGTTTTGTTTTTCTGTTCTATAATTGAATTTACACCAAATTGACTAGCGAAAAGCTTAGCAATTACATGCTGCCCACAGCCCAAAGCTGAGATAAAATTCTAGTTGTAGTCTTTATCACAAATGTGCTGACAACGTGTCGTATGAGTAATAAATGTAAAGCAATCTTCGTTTTTGGCATATAGAGATATAGATCAATGCAAATTCGACAGGTTTTGTGTATTTAAAGTTTTGTTTATAAGTCTTAATAACCTGTTTTTGATATTTTTTTGTATTCGATTCAAGAGCGAAATGAATTTTCCTCAACGATTGTTTGTTCTTGATCTTATGTAACCTTAAGAACAGCCGCATTATAATAAACATTCGTTTCAATATAACTTTTTAAGACTTTGAGTTTCTAATGCCAAATGAAATGAGTTAATAATTCTGTTAACAATTTGCTTTTTGTTATAAATCCCAGTTTATTTTCAGATTTGCAGCGTTTCACTTAAAATCTACATAAATCCCTTTAATGCTTTTTTGCCTAGCATTTTTTGCGCTTTCGCGAAAAGTTGGCGCTTATCTTCTTCTTGTTCTTGTTCTTGTTGTGGTTTTGGCTTGTGGTTTGCGGTTTGTGGCTTGCATATTTTGCAATAACTAGTTTCACAATACTTTGCATGCAAAAAGTTAATCTTTGGAGTTGGCGTCGGGCATTTTAACAAAAAACTTCTGCTGTTCATAAAACATGCACTTCCTTATAGATAGTACATAGCTTTAAGTATATAGTATCTACGTTAATTGAATGCAACTGCAAGTGGAGCAAACTACTCAAAAGCCGAAAGCTTGTTCAGCTCAAGAACAGCTAAATTATATTTCATCATGAATAAATTATATGCAAGCCATGACAAAAAAGGGGTGAAAAACTTAAGCTTTGTTGCTAAAATTCAATGTTCAGTAAAAAAAACCAAATAGTTATTTAGTTACTACAGATTCTATACAAAATAATTAAATCATTATGTTAAAAGGGTGACAGAACGTATAAACTATGGGAACCCAAACTTTAGCTATATATTAACACTTAGAGAAAATTTAAGTAAGTAAAACATCTCAACAACCTAACTGTTTATTACTTGTATTACTTTCAAGAACTCGGGAATCAAATATAAAATAATTTCATAGTTAAATATAAGTAAACAAAAAGTTTGGGTCATTTGAAAATATTAAATATTGAAATACAATTTTGAGTAAAATAAAAACCTTTTAGAGCTTTGAGATTATGCGAAAGTATTTTTTATTTATTTATTTTGTATTTAAAGAAAATTGTATCATTAAAAATGACTTTCGTCATTTGCTTTTAGAACAAAACTTCCTTCATTTTTTTCAAGTGTACATTAAATTTTCATTTTTTTGTTTTTGCTGATCGAACAACACAAAACTGTTAACGGGTAACTGTGAAAAAAGTTTGCTACGCCACTCTTCCACTCTCTTTCTCTCTCTCTCTCTCTTTTTCTCTTTTTGTGACGAGTTGTTGCGTTGAGTAATCTGTGAGCTACGCAAAAGTTACATGTAACGGTCGCTTTTGTGGTTTGGCTTATCAGCTGGCTAGGCAGTCGAAAGGATAAAGTTTGCTTACTCGCGCACACGAGAATTAAAAAAGGAATTCGAACACTGTCCTTTTGGGGTCTTTGGGTTTAAGGGGTGCGTTGGCCCTGTTTAACAAAATGGCGTCGGCACATAATTAATTGAACTTAAGAGATTAGTTGCTGTGCATAAGTTTTACGCGGCGCAACAAAACAAAAAATTAAAAAATACACCAAGGGCCACGCAGTCGTTCAGTTGGAAAAACATTCGCTCCCTTCCTTCCCCTACAGCCAATATTGTTGCACACGCAACAAAAGCGCTAACTTACTATCAACTGACCCCTCTCTCGCTCTTGCTTTCGCTCTCTCTCTAGAAGCTAGAGACGACGTCGCAGTTTGCACCTGCCTCGCGCGCTCTTGACTCGCCCACATTGTGCACGCAATCGAATTTAGCCGGAAAAGTGAAACGTGCTCGGCGTAGAAATGGCAATACGGCCAAAGACGACTTGAGTCGCCTCTCATTGCCACGCCCACTCAAGATAAAGCCGCTAATATCGTTAGCGTAGACCAGAAACTAAACGGAACTGCTTGAGCCGTGATATCCTTGTGTTTAGAGCGAGGCCAATAAGCATAATTAAATTTTCGGTAAATGGACAATATAAATCGCAGTAAGGCTCAAAGGCGAGTTAACTGATAATAAATGTATGTTATACGTGGCTAAAATTTGAATATGAAGTTTTGAACTAAAGTTTTAGATTGAAAATTCTTTGTCGTAAAACCATTCACCAAAAGTTATTGCTTTATAATATTAAAGATCTGTTAGTAAAAAGTTTCAGCAACGAAATTCAATCGCAATATTAAAGTTAATTGCAGGTTTTAGCTTAAGTACAAGCCATTAACAAAATGACATACGAAACAATTTTCTTGACTTTATTTCAAATAGTTAAACTTATAGCTTTCATTGAAGTATTTCAAGTAAATTGCTTTTGAGTTATGCGGAAATATAAAATTCCATGTCAGTCAATAAGCGAATAGAACTCAAAAGCTTAGACAGCAGCAAAAGGAATCCCCATAATGATTGATGAGCATCACAGACAAGCTCCGAATGATATAAGCAGAGTCAAGGATAAAGAAACAAGGCCTCAAAAAATCAATTGAAGGAGAGATTTCGCCAGGATGCATCTGAGACCATAAAAAGTTAGCTGGTTATGATGTTTTTTTTTCAAAAGGTAGCATATCCATAAAGTGTATATATTCTTGGTCGTTATCAGCAGCCGAGTCGATTAGGCCATGCAGAATAACCAGAAATTATCGGAAACTCTTTAGAAACTTTAGACAAAATAATAAAAATCTGTGCAATTTTCATCTTGAAATCGGTTAGGAAACACCAAAGATATTGAAGATTAAAGTTTTTCCATCACAAGTTAGGGTTATGTCTGGGGTTCAGGGTATATCCTAGTCGAGCTTACTCGTTTGTTGAGGGTTAGGCTGTGCAACAGCAACTCGCTCAAGGATAATGCACTTAAGCTCCGTTCCTCCGGCCTTTCGCCTCTTTGACCTGCCTGACTGGGATTGTGCAAGCTACCGTTATTCACATCGGCCTTTGCTTTTCTTCTTTTTTTCGATTATTTTTTTTTTATATTTTGGTATGCACATTGCATACGAGATGCGTTTAAATTTGAATTATTCATCTGTATTGCAGGCAGTTGTTGTTGCCAAGCAAGATGAGGGTTGTTTTTTGTTTTTTTCTTTTTTGTCACACTCGATGCTGCAACTTGTTTCGTCCTTGAAGGGTGGCAACACAGGCCGACTGCCCTTTGTGCATTTTCCAGTCGCAACATAGCATTTCTTGCTATTGTTGGTGGAACAATTTGAAAGCAATTTCCACAGCATTAATCATTCCCCTTATCCACACATGACACCCGCCTAGGACCCCCAACACCCTGCCAACACGACATGCCCGTTTCCTAATGTTGACAAAACGTATTTTAAGCTCTTCAGAATTGCCTTCTTTTGTTTAGTTAGTTGACTGTCCACTCTGTTAACACACAGACATGCATGTTGGCGCCAGGCAAAACTCTGATTTGAATTTGATTTTGGATTTTCGAATTGGGCTGCTTCTTGTTCACAGTTTGAACAGGGGGAGTGAAAGGAAGTCCTTATGCCTAATGACACTGGTCGCCTTTTGTTTGTCAAATGCCCTTAACTACTTTATTGTTAAGCTGATGACTAAATCAAATTCGAATGCTACTCAAATATCTCAGTTGCGCATTTATTGTTCGAAAAGTACACTGAGCGAAATAAGAACGAAATGATAAAACATTTAACTTTACTTCTTCTGTGGGGTGATAAATGCAAAAATTTCTACAGGGTCTCACAACTAAGTTCAATCGCACTTACCTAATATTTTCAACGAATGATACTAACAAACTTTCGTCTCGTTTTTATTGCTTTTGTACCACAAGCTTTTGCACAATTATCTTCTGTTCAGTTGCGTTTGTAAATGCACGACAAATTAACACAGGCTAGAACAACAACAACGTTGAAATAGTCCCGTTGCAACTGCGCTCTGTATATGCCAAAGTTCCAGTTAGTCTGTACTCCTGTCTCTTCTCCACTTCTTGCTATCCCTGTTCCTGTTCCTGTCCTTGTCTCGTATCCGTGGCCGCCACGCCCGCGGCTTCTTTGCTTTGTTGTGGGCACTAAGCAAAAATGGCTGTGCGAATAGAAAACTAAAAACTCGGCTGAGTTTGTTTTTTCTGTTTGTTTGATTTTCACAGCACGATTTATTCAATGGTTTTGGGGGTGTGTTCACCCTTGGGTGAAAGCGCAACACGGCGTTACAGTTGGTGTTACAGTTATCTCAAAAACTGCACAGCGCGCACTTTTTAACGGTTGTTTATTTTTATGCGTTTTGTTCTTATGTTACGTGCATTTAAACAGCCAAACTTTTATATATAAATGTAATTATTATGAATATAGTATTTATGCCTTTATGCTGTACACTTTTCGCAGGTTACGTTTTTGTATTGCGCTTTAGCTGTAACAATGTTATTTTGCTAAGTTTTTTCCCGTTACCGCACTCGCGAACATCTTTCGTCATACTGGCGAAAAAAAACGTCGTACACTCACCGCCGAATTTCTCAATTGAACACTTTGGCTTGCATTAGTTCGAACTTCGTAGCTTTGCTAAATTCTCTCTCACTTGCTGCTCTCCCACACACCCACATGCGTCTCCCTTCTACGCTTTGGTCAGTCGAAGCATGAACAATAAGTGCGACGCAACAGCGCGCACCGAGCTTTAAAACGACAACCACCCAAAAATGGCAAGCGACGTGACTCGCTGAGCAAAACAAAAAGCTCAGTCTACCCCGAAGCAGACTTCACTCCAAGCGCATGCGCCAACATAATTCAAAAGTCGCGCTCAAAGCGCTCGCTCTCTTGTACTCCCGCGCTCTCTGTTCAGTGGGTGGTGGTTGGCCAGCATTGGATTTGTGGTCTAGCTGTGTGTGTGGGATAATATTGTCTTTGTATTTGTAATACAGCAGTAGCAGGCGGCGTTTTAGCGGCAGGAATGTGCACTTTGTTCTATGTTGTTTGTGCTATGTTATTGTTGTTGTTGTTGTAGCTACTGCAAATTGCCTCGTAGCATTTAAGTCGAATTATGAAACTCGGGTGCAGGCAAGCACCGCAATCTGCCCATCCCTGTCCCTTTCTCTCACCCAACACAACAGAAGCAGCCGCCGTGCAATGCGTCAGGGGGAAATGCGCCGAAAGGAAAACTGCTTGTATTTTAATTAATATTGATTGAAGATAGGTTTGCAGGTGCGTTTCTAGGTGATTTTTACTTTTTTTAATTTTTACATGCCGATTAAATAAATGGTCAGTGGAACATTTATTGCGGTCCTTTTATCATTTCGAAATAATTTTAATATTAAAAGGCTGGAATTTGTCAAACTGTCTCATCATTAAGCTTTTCATTAAAGATTAAACCGTTGTATATAGACTTTAAAATTGTATATGTATATCTATTATATGCTTATTCTCAAGTTACAAACTTTTCTTGGGACCTGCAAAAATATTTTGAGTACTTTCCAAGTTTCAACAACCAAAATTTGCATTTTAAGTCTTTAATTCAATTCTAGATTCACATCCCCCCTCAACAAGTTTGCTGTTGTTGTTTCTCTTTTTTTTTCTACGCTGTTTACATTGCGCTTTCTGCACATTCTCGATGTTTATTCTTTTATACTCTGCTGTTTGATTATGTTATTATAATTTTTCAAGCAATTGGGTTACGCATAATATTATAAATCAATATTATCAGATTTTAAAAACTTAAATAGAAGTGTTACCAATATTTGCCAAAGGTATTTTGAACTATGACGGTAAAAGAACAAAAGAGTATTTATTTGTCTTCCTCTCTTTCACGTTTTTTTTTTTTTTTTCTTTCTTTTCAAAGTTAAACTTTGAGTGTGATTCGTTGTTGCGCTTGATGGCGCGTGCAATGCAGCAGTGCAAGTTAAAATTGTTGTATGCAAAACTTGATTACATCGAGCTGAACTTGAATGAAAGTGAATTTAAATGCATTAGAGCTGAAATATGCAGAAAAATTATGGTACGGCGTTTGCAAATTAAGTGTGTTTTCTCATTTAATCAAAGTCTAAGCATGCTTACAATCAACCTAAGCATGCAGTACATTTATCAATGAATTTGCACTTAAACGCAAATATTTAACGATAAATTGATAAATTCAAAATTGAGACTGGCGCCACGACTTCGTAACAGTCAGCTTTCATCAGCTACCATGTTTTTAAATCACATCGAGTACCTATCGACTAGCCGATACTTTTTACATTTTCGGTTATCGATAGTACACCCACGCTCTGTTATGTTTGTGTGAAGGCTCTGTTATCTAATATCGCAGTCAGCCGTTGTTATATATTTAGATTTAAGCCATTTTGAGTTGGTTATTATTGAATAGTGAACCAAATTATTAATAAATTGTGGTGTTTTTCTGCTTTCGATGCAATTTCACGTCGATTTGCATGATTCGATAAAGTCTTAACGCGTTTGGCAACAGTTCTTGCACGCAAAAATGAGCCGTCGCTGTTAGTAACAGTTGAGCAAAATGTTATATGGCCATATAGCTGTATATATGTATGTATGTTGGTTATTTATTTTCACACTGTTTGCAGGTTAGCTTTGTTGTTTGGCTCAAGTTGTACTTAATAAGCATGGGAAAACGTCGAACGCAATCTCTAATGGACTCAAATTCAAGCAATAGTGATAGCGACACAGACACCAACCTGGAATCGGTAAGTAATGCGCGTAAAAACATAGAAAAGATACGCCTTGAAAATGCCATGTAACAAATCAATGCGACGCGACGCAAATTTTATGCAAAAAATCCATATTAATCCATTATTTTGCATTTAGGACTTGCTCTCGCTGGCCAGAAAACGCAAGAAGCCAAGCAATGTCACAAAAGCCACAAATTCCAAGTCCGATTCGGATTCGGACTGGGCTAACAATAAATCAGGCGCGCCAGGCTCGAAAAAAAAGCGCCAGAAAAAAACGAGCAGAGGTTCCAGTTCATCGGAGGAGAATTGGGATGATGATAGTCAGGACGAGGCAGCGCCACCAGCAGCACCGGCACCAGCACCAATAGAAAAACGCTCAGAACCCGAACCGAATAAAAATTCAGAAGCTCAAAGTGAACAAGAGGAAGGCGAGGTATCGGACAGCGATTCGGAACATGGGAAATCCAAATCGAAATCAAATACATCTTCGGTTTCTGGCTCCGGCACAGATTCATCCGATTCCTATTCCTCGAGCTCCGATTCCGAGTTTGATGACGGCTACGATGATGATTTGATGGGAGATGAGGAAGATCGCAAGCGACTTAATGGACTGTCGGAGAAGGAGCGTGAAACCGAGATCTTTAAGCGTATTGAACAGCGTGACATAATGCGAACTCGATGGGAGATTGAGAGGAAGCTTAAACTTGCACGGCGTGGCGAAAAGAACGAAAAATCCAAGTCAAAAGGCGACCGGGCCAAAAAGAAGTCCAAGAAGGAGAAGCGTCTCAAGAAGGCTAAAGAACTTGCACCACCCATGCATCAAACGTCCATTGCAGCAGTTGAAATCGAGGCGAGCAAGAGCAGCGCAATAGAAGCTCGCACTCTGGCCAAGAGTCCCTCACCTCAGCCCTCGATGCTTGAGGGTCCTTCGACATCGGGTGGCACAAGTTCAAGTTCTATTAGTGGACAACGAAGCAGCAGCGCCGAGAGAATTGCTGATGAGCAAAGAGCCAGCGATGTAGCCGATTACTTTGATCACAAAGAGCGTTCAAAGGAGCGCAAAAAGAACGTTGAAGCAAATAAAACTGATGACAAGCGCAGCAATGCAATGGCCATGTTAAAAGCAAAGCGAGAAGGAAAAGCTAAAAGAGGTGAGCCTGAAAATCTATATATCATCTACTATATACTAAATCGAATTTCTGATTGCTTTTGCAGAGGAGGAGGAAGCAAAACGTCAAGCGGAGCGTGATCGAGATGATGAAAAAGAGGAACTTGAGAGCGTCTCCGGTTGCAAATCAGCTGTAAAGCTGAAAGCATCCGAAATCTATTCAGATGATTCAGGCAGCAGTGATTGGGATGAAGATGAGAAACCAGCGGGTGTTAAAAGATCTCGCTCAAACAGCAGCAAAGCATCCAGTGAATCCGAGGATGATGAAAAGACAACCAAGAATCCGGTATTTATTACCAATCGCGATGATCTGAACAAACTGCGATTGTCACGCTACAAAATGGAACGATTTGTTAATCTACCAATATTTGAGAGCACTGTCGTCAATTGCTTTGTACGCATCAGCATTGGCAACAATAATCAGAAACCAGTTTATCGCGTTGCCGAAATCGTTGGCGTTGTTGAGACGGGCAAAATCTACAGTTTGGGCACAACGCGTACGAATCGCGGACTACGTTTGAAACATGGCACACACGAGCGTGTCTTTCGTCTGGAGTTCATATCGAATTCAGAGATCACTGAGACCGAATTCAACAAATGGTACGAGGTGTGCCAGGAGCAGCATGTGCCCATGCCAACAATGGATCTCATCGAGATCAAGGCTAACGACATTAAGAAAGCCCTAAACTATGAATACAAGGATGAGGATGTTGACAAGATCGTTGAGGAGAAGAATCGTTTCCGTAATCGACCCACCAACTATGCCATGAGAAAGACCTGCCTAATGAAGGAACGCGATGCAGCGATGTTGCGTGGTGATTATGACATTGCCAACGATCTTGGCCAACAAATCGATCAGCTGGAGACTCGCGCCAACGAACTGGACAAACGACGGTCGCACAGTCTCAATTTGATATCCTACATCAATGATCGCAATCGCAAGCGTAATGTCCAGGATGCCGAGAAAGCCATTATGGAGGAGGCGCGTGCCAACAAGGGACAAAAGATCTCTGATCCCTTCACACGTCGCATAACTCAGCCACGCATGGGCTTCAAAGGTGGCAAAAAGGACGAGGAAGATGTTCTGCTAGCACCGTTGCCACCGCCACCGCCTGGCAAAAAGAGACCCAATGAAACGAGCACATCCAACAATGCAAAACCAACCGATGGCAAGGACTACAGTCTATATTCGCTGCATGATTTTGACATCGATCTCGATGTGCCGCTGCCAGGTGAGTTCATTGATCTGACTATTAAGTAATCTTGCTTGATAATTAATGACTTTGACTTCCATTTACAGTGAACAGTGCCAATTCGTTGCCCAAGCCAGCGAACAAGCCAACCGAAACGGTGTCCAAGCGTTCACTGAACCTGGAAGATTATAAAAAAAAGCGTGGACTCATCTAGTTGCACTCAATTACATACATATATAAATATATATATATGACGAAGTTTTTAGTACTTAGGCTAGTTTAGTTGCGAAGTTACGAGTAATTAAACGTAATCGATAGTTTTGTAAGAAGAAAAGATTTGTTGTTAACAATGCGCTCCATTTAAATATTATGAATTCAACTATACTATAGACATAATTTATACAATTTTTGTATTATGTTTAAACGAATAAGAATCGCTTTTTCTCATTTTATTCAATTCAAAAAGTGTTTTCAGAATGAGATCTAATTGTTTATAGATTTCGTTGGTATCTAATGTAAGTGTGTGTGCGTCTGTAAATGTGTGCATAATTATTATTTATGAACAACAAATTTAGCTAAATTTTAAACAAATTACAAACATCATTTTTATTTGTATCACAAAATAGTCATTTAGGATTTATAATTCAGTTAGCATTAAGTTTAAAAATGTATTTGTTGCTGTATATTTTCAAATATAAGAACAACACTTAATCAATAAATTAATTAATATTTTATAATCCCAAACATACATTCTTATAACTTTAGTTAAAATCCAAACACACTCTAAGAATAATAATAATGCTAATGCATCGGTTGTAAGCATTTAGCGCTGTATTACTTTGAAAAAAGAAATGAGAATTCGACTCAAAATAAATAAATATAAATACATACTCAGAAAAATTGCTCCAACTCATGATGATGATGAAAACATTAATGCCTTTAAGTGAACATCATACATATATATGTATGTACATATGTATATTGAAGCGGGTTAAGTCTTTTGGACGCCTCGTTCTTTAATTGGTTTGCAGTTTGTTTGCGCAGCTGTTTGGAGCTCTTCCCTCCACAACATCTAATTAAATTAATTCGATGAAATTGTCTTTTAATTGAAAGCGATCGCATTTCAAATATATTCGCGGGAACTTCGAACTAAATGACATATAGCTGTTAAAGGTCACAATCGAATCGAGTTGGAAATTACTTTTGGAAAAATGGAAAGTGAGTGAGAAATTCAATTATTAAGTAGTATTTCGAGATTATCCTTTAGCACGATCAACAAGCATGTATGATTATATATGATTCCGAATAAAAATTTAGTTTAATTTTCTTGCTTTTCAAAAATCATTTAAGTTTTGATAAAGTAAGTTTTTTCAAGAGTCTTGACCCATCCCTCGATTTTTTTCGTATTGAAAACGCTACATAAAAGTAATTAATTTATTCCATACTGTTATGCAAGAGATATATGTATATACAAAATGCACTTCCGGTAAAAGTTTTTTTATTATTATTATTATTGTTATTAAAATCTTTGCATGTCGGATGGTGGGGGAGAGGATAAAAACTGACCTGAACACTGGCCGCCCCCTTGGGGATTTTTTCGAGCCACACATTGTGAACAAATGTGAATGTAGTATGTGTCTGATCCGATCTCAAATGATGCGCCGGCATTGTGGCACAATGACATTTTATCTCAAAATATGCAACAGAAGCACGTTCCCTGAAGCGGAGAATTGTAATAGATCAGACACATCACAAAACAGAATCGGAATCGGATTTAGAATACCGAATAACAAAATACAAAAAACCTAGCGATGCATGGCTTCATGCAAATGGATAGTGGCCGTTAGGGGACGCACCAATGCATCTTTAGATACACATATGCATCTCAAGCTGTGTAGATACTTCAAATACAATACACACTACGCAATACAACGTTGCTGTACATTAAATGTCAGCTAATCAACCGGCATCCAAAAGAAAGAGCAAGTGACTTTTGTGAGCTGTCTTTTCTGTCATCATCAACGCCTCGGTCTCGGTCGCTGTCGCTGCCACTGCCACTGCCACTGCCTCTGCTTCAGTCTGCAAAGTGTTCGTTGGAGGGGAAAGAAAGCTTCAGAGCAGATTCACATCGGCAGCTCAAGCGTTCAGTTGGGCTCGTGACTGCAAACGCGCCGGAACAAAAATTAAAAAATTATTTTTAAATTGCGACACGCGACCGTGGAGTAAAAATAGTTTTAAAGCCTAGATTCGATTATATACTTATATGTTCGCTGTTCTCTAATTCAATTTAAATCCAAGTGACCCAACAATATGTGTAATTTAATTGATTTGTTGTTAATATCGCTTTTAGTGTTATCTTTCTCAAGTGCCGAGCTCAATTTCAACAATGATCTTGAGAATAATCAAAAATTTAAAAGTGTTCCAACTACAATAAAATCCTATGAAAATGATACGGTGCTATTGCCTTGCTACTTGGATAGTAAGTTAAATATTTAACAGTTATGTACTTTAAACAAGCATAAATGAATGCATTTTATTAGGTGATCAAACATTAATAGGCCTTGAAAGTGACTTCTTTTGTGTGCAATTGTACATTTATGTATAACAATGTCATTTAATTCAAGACTCTAGATTGTGATATTAGTATAAAGCGCCTGGAAATTGCTTAACAATAGACAGCTAAGGAAATTCGTTCATCACAATGAATGCATGGATTTTTCTTTATTCTTTCTTTCATAATAGACACGAAAACGGATTTTATTAATTTAACGTCAACTACATGTTGTTTTTCTGTTTTTTTTTCGTTTTATTGTGAAGTAGCTCCCTATTAAGTGCTTTCTTACACACACATTTCCCTCGTAGGTCATGTCAATTAAAAATATAAAAAAAAAGGGTTATTGACAGGGGTTATTGAATTTGAAGTTTTCTAGCTAATGCTATTTGAGCGGGGTTTAAGTTGTCTAATAATGATGTGAAATGATTTTGATTTGATGATTTTTAGAAATTGTTTGTGATTTTAAACGTTTTCAAAGGATATTCGGAGAAAATGTAGGCAAGTCAATGGAATAATATTTTTGCTTTATAAAGAATAGATTATAAAGTTATTAAATTAATGGATTTAATTTTCCGGTAGATAAAAATATTAAAAGCCATACTTTAAAACTTCAAACAAGTAACTTAGCTAATCACCACAAGATAGAGTATAACAAGAAATTAAATCATTGTTTTTCATTTCGATGAAGTTTACTATTTCAATGTTGATTGTAGTTTTCATCAGTTTGCCTACATGAAATAGAATATACAATAACCGACTCTTGGCAATAAGATACTTATACAACTTATATATGATTAATTACCCCTGTCAGCTCCCTTTCGCTATGTGCGTTGGCATCGCGATGACCAACCATTGGTGGACTCACGTCATCCGGAGATCTTGCCACCAAACGAAAGAATTGTCCTCTATGCCAATGGCAGTCTACAGGTGTCCAACTTGAAAGCGGAGGACACTGGCGATTACTACTGCGAGATCATGTCAAATAGCAATCATGCTGTCCAGGTGCATGCCATCGAGGTGCAATATGAGCCAAGTGTGGTAACCGAGCCGAGTGGAATCCTGGAGCTGCCCATTGGTGCCATCTTTGAGGTGGTGTGCATGGCCAAGGGTGTGCCACAGCCATCGATTAGTTGGCGGCTTAACGGCAACACTGTCGATCAATATACCAATTCAGGCAATCGTCAAAGTCATATCTTTGAGATCAAGTCAAGGAACATGGCTGGATTAATTGAGTGCTTGGCGGCCAATGGAGTGGGTCAGCCGGCAATAGCGGGTGTCCAGCTGCAAGTCCTTTGTACGCTTTGTCGAGTAGCTAAGAAAGTAACACATCAAAAACTAATCCATAATCCTTTTAGTTGCTCCAGAGCTAAGACTTCCTCAGAGTGTGGTCTACACCCGAGTGGGAGATCGGGCGCATCTGGAGTGCATGGTCGAGGCAGCTCCGCTGGCAACCCTTCAGTGGTTTCATCATGGTGTACCCGTGCCAATTGGCTCACACATAAGCAGCCAGGAGACGGAACTGGGCGTTGTCAATCATGCCGTCGATAGTTATGTCAGTCTGGTCAAACATGTTCTGACTGTGAAGAAGGTGCGCGAATCCGATATGGGTCAATATGAGTGTCGTGCAAGCAACTCGATTGGATTCAAGAGTGCCACAGTTGAGTTGACAGGCCGCCCAATGCCATGTGTGTTTAAAATCAATCCAGGCACTCAGAGCTCCACATCGCATGTCCTGGTCTGGCAAACGGAGAGCATGCTGCCCATTATGGAGTTCAAGCTGAAATTCCGACAGATTCCATCTGGTAAACTTATTCACTTTCCCACTTTATAAGACGTTTGATAAACCTTCATGATTTTATAGCAAATGTGACAAGGTCCATTAGAACCAACTGGACTGAACTGACGATTCCAGCTCAGGCAACAATTGGTAAGTAAAAATTAATAATAACCTTATGATAAAGATAGAGTAAAGATTAATAGGAAAGAACTTCTAACTTTGTCATTTCATAAATATCATTCATTCAGCTGAAAACCTTGGGACACAATAATTAGTGGTAGATTAACTTCTTTTTATGAAAGTTTTTGCCAGACCTGAAGCATTTCAGATACCAAAATATATATCGTATATAAAATTGATTTTATTTGTAAACTTATCTATACATTTTTAAGCGAAAAATCTTCAAAGCTTGCAAATATTGTGTTTACTAATTAAACAGGCCAAACACAAAACCTTTGTTGACGAGCTACAAAATTTGGCTATTGCAATGACAGCAAATTTTGTATAAATAATGAAATCAAGCACTGATTTATAAACATATTCATCTTTATTTTCTTTGTCAACTTTAGGTCCAATTTACATAACATCCTATACGCTGCATGGCCTGCAACCCGCGAGTCTTTTCGAGGTTTCAGTTTTGGCCCGTAACAGTTTTGGCTGGAGTGATAATAGTAAAATTGTGAGATTCGCAACGGGTGGAGAAGGTTGGTTATATTAAAGATATCGTACTTAGGAACATAATAACCTTAAGAGGCTGTAATTTTCAGTTGAGCTGCCAAATTATTCAACGGAATCGGAACTGCAATATGATGCAACGGAGGAAATCTTTGACAATGAGATAACGCAGAGATCACAGATATTCACAGCAAGCATGATACATAATGGGGCAATAAGTTATAGTTACAGTGTCTTAATATATCTAACGATATTTTTTAAAGTTTGCCTCCACATGCTCAACACATAACATAACATAATAACTATAAGTATCTAAAAAATACATTTGTACTGATTTAAATGTTCCAACAAATAAAATTAAAATTTAAAAACAGAGTCGTTAGTTGATAACTTAATTATAGTTCATTGCAGTTGAATTGATCTCCTCGGGTTCGGGTTCTGGTGATATATGCCACAAGGCATCAAATACAAGCATTTGCAACAGTCCAGAGCCTGCTGCACAATCTTCAAATGTTATTGGAGGAAGTTCTCTTTTCAAGTGCGATCCATAAATTTTCACTTGTTTATTGTTTAAGCCAAGCAAGGATATTGCCTTATCGCGATGCTCATCAAAGTTCCACATAGCAAGCAAAATTTGTGGCAGTCGATTCACATAATCCATTAGCAGCAAGACTGCATTCATATTCTTAGTACTATTACTATTGATGATGCGGCTCAGCTGTTCCTCGTAGCTACTCTGAAGATACAACTCGTGAGAAACACGCAGGGAACAACGTACACAGCCCGAGCAAAACATGTCCCTTAGAGACTTCTGTAGATCACCGATATCATAGACACATGGCAGCATCACATGTCCACTGGCCTCCACCAGCATCGTTACATATGACATACTTAATCTGTTCTGATCACAAGCTATGGCCACAATGTTCTTGAGTCCTTTATTTTGAATTACTGTTAATATGTTTGTCATGGCCTTAGCAATGTTCTCGGAGGTAATGAGCTGACAGAAGAAAAAGATAAAGATAGTATTCCAAGGCAAATATAAAACTTACATTTGTTTCAAGTTGTGCATTATCCATTTCACCGCTGGGCAATGTTTTGGCAATGTGTTCACTTCCAATTAGCTGTTAGTATGCGTTGATAGGAATTTTAATGCATTGATAAGTCGAAAGCTAACTTACTGGCCATTCAAATTCTTCCGTCATATCATCCCAGCTGCGCAATTTGGCTAGACTTTTAGCATAGCAAAGATAAGGCTCCTGACCACCAGTTCGTGATATAAATATAACAAATATCTGTAGAAAAAACTGGTTAGTTTTATTTGTATACGCACAAGTACTTGCATTTACTTAACCTTATGTATATATGGCTCTTGTCTTATGAGAAACTCATCCATATTTAGCATATACGTCTTGGATGGATCAATCCGAGTGAGCACATCGGGATGAAAATACTCCAGGCTCTCGCCATTTTCAGTACGGCGCACATGATCAAGTCTCCACTGTACTTTACCCAATAACAAGTCATATTCAGCCTGAGTGTAAAACTTGATTTCAGCAAAGTCTTCCAGCTGCACACGAGCTCCCAATTTTGCAAGCGAACCTCTTTGTTGCAGGTTGCGTGAAGCTTCTGCCTCCTTTTGACGAGCTGCTAACAAGCGCTCATAGCACTCCTGCTTGGAGCCTTTGGTATCAATTGCGCGAGTGTAAAGTTCACGCTCCAAGTCCAACGAATTGAATTCAGAGAGAGGCACATCCATTTTTTTGTTTGTAAACAAAGATTCGCGCAGTTCGGCGGTTTAGTGTTGATAAATGCCAGTGCTGCAAATTTGCAGCATATGCGAAATTTCATATCGATTAATCGATATTCAGCAGCTTCAAATAAACATCGTTGTAATTTGAATTGGCAGATAAGGCATGAACAATAATTTTAACGGCTTTTTATGTTTTTGCAAGATACTAGAATAAATAGTGAATAATATTTTTATTTGATTAAAGATTATTTTTTACTAGGTTTGCATCACATCAGATGACAAATGAATGAATCAACTCATTTTAGACTTCCGTTAAGATAACAGATAGCTAAATTTGATAAGACAAAATCATGAAGTCACCTCTTAAACTTTATGTACCATACAGTATTTTTTCCGAAAAAATGTTACAAAAAGTTAAGAGATAATCAACTTAATAACTTTATCTCTTTGCTAAATCATCTATCAATTAGGAATCCTTATTGTACAAATTCCCTACTTAACATGAAGCATTTAATGGGTATTAATTCGGTATAGGGCTTCAATTCGAGCGAAAAGACCACCAACAACAATTGACACTGACATTGTGAGCATCTTCTGGACCCACGCTCTGTCTGCATATCTCACTCACTCTCCCTCTCTCTCTCTCCGATTTTCTCTTTTTCTGTTGGTTGCTAAGATAAAATTGGCGCCACAAGAGGAACGCGGAAAAGATACAAATTGTTTACCTGCGGCAGCAGCAGCACGCAACAACAACACTCTACTATATTGAGAGCGCTTGAGCTGTTGTGTTTCAATTCCAAACGTTTCTGTGTGCTTTTTGCTTTTGAGGCTCCATCAAATGGCATCCAAGCACGCGCTACACTTACATTCAGTTCTCGCTTGAAAAGCATCGCGACGGGTACGAAACGAGCGCGTAGCGCACTAAATCTCTAGTAAAGAATACAAAAAACAATTCAACTCCTATCAATACAACCATTAAGTACTTGAAAACTTCAATTTGTTTTGTGCGCGCAGACAGACAGACATACTCACACACACAAACACATATAGATATTAAATTGTCTATAAACGAACGTGTGTGCGTTTTGTAGTGTTAGTATATCTGTGTAGCTGGGTCGAGCAAAAGCTATCTAAAACAAATGAATTCGTTAAAGGGGTACAAATTCGAAACACGAAGCGTAGCGGAGCGAAAGAAAGCGCTTGCAAGTGCAAGTGTTACAAGAGCTTAAAAAGAGCATCTTTAATAGAGGAGTAGACTTTGGTGCCTTTGGTGCTTTGCTTTGCCTGCTGCTCGTAAATCAAAATTGCCTCGCACAATATGTCGTCGTCGGTCTGGCAGTTTGGTTAAGGTTGCCTTTTGTAACGCTGCTTTTCAACCAACAAAATATTTGTGTTTGTTGTTGTTGTTGTTGCTTTTCATCTCTTTCCATCTCACTCCATCTCTCTGCGTCATCTTGAAACGAAGTCGCCAGGCGAACGTAAAGCAAAGGCAAAAAAAAACCAGTTTTAATTCCTCGTGTAAATGGCACACAGGCACTTCACTTAAACCATTCTTTTACCTGGCGGCAGCTATCTTGTCGCTTTGGCCCCAGCGGGTGCAGCAGCTGCCCCAACACACACACATACACACACACCCAGACATGCAACTCCACTCTATGTAACTTCTGTGATTCATAAAAGCTAAACTAAACGAAAATCTAGCCATAGTTGCATTGCAAATTGCAATTTGTGGCCCCCAATGTAATTTTGGCACACTTGCAATTAGAAACAGAAACAAACACATAAAAAAAAACCCCCCATCTAGTCGAAGCACATTTGTGCAATATGCAAATGTACATTCTATAAATATGTGTGTGCAAATATGTAAAATACTCAACATTGCCCAGTTGTCGTTGTCGTTGTTGTCGCCGCCGTCGTCTCTCTCACTCTCTTTTCGCCGGCTGCAGCAGCGAACGAAAGCGAAAACTGTTATGCACAAAAAACAAAAATGTTGGCAGTGAAAGGAAATTGAGCATATGGCAACGCCAGGAGCGCTGATCAAAAGATGGAGACAGGGGAGCAAAGGGAGAATGAAAATAAAAAGCAGCAAAGGAAAAACATTGATTTTGTGCTATTTAAACAGTACAAAAAAGTTTTCAATTCCATTTCTTAAGCAAATTCAATTTCCATGCCATAAGACAAGAAATCCGTTGTAATAGCAAACTGAGCGCAGCTGCAGCTGCCTTAAAAACACACACAAAGCCCTTACGTGTGTGTGTGAGTGTGTAAACTTGGAGCGCAATGTAAATAAACAAACGGCAACAAGACGAAAAACCAAAAAGACAAGCACAAGCACAAGTCAACGAGCAGAGATTGTTAAATAAAAATGCCCCGATAGACAAACAAGCGAGAGCTGTTCGGAGAATAATCGTGCCTGGAATTGCAATTGCAAATTCAGTAGATTTTTGAAACACCATTTGAAATTTTTTAAAAGATGGCAGCTTTCAGATACAAATCATTGTAATTTTATATTTGTGAAATTTCCGATGCCATTTCATTCGATTCCAAAAATAACTATCCTTCAAACTTCCCTCGTTAGAATCGATGTCGAAAAGTGTTACAAAGACCGCTGGCCATGTTTGCACCTTGCTCATTGATAAATAGTAAATTCGAAAATACTCATTTGTGTTGATAACTGTGAGTTTTAACGAAACTTACCCGTCACATGTGGTGTTTATACTAACTGCAATGGTAGACAGTTAAGAGTGCATTACCTCTAGAACAGTTTGAACCAAGGTTAAAAGAAATTAAACTCGAAAACTAAATAGCCAGCGATTTGTTTTGTGCATTTTGTGGCTTAGTGTGAATTTGTGTTAATTGAATATTTTCGTGTTCATCTATCATTTATATGCTTTTGCGAAATGTATAAATATACATACATATGTGTGTATATTTAGTATTCGTTAGCTGCTTTTAGCAAATGCAACAGCTATAAAAACAATCGCGAGGCTTTGCAAATTTATTTTGTGAGAAGCGCCATAGGAAAAATACATACATATGTACATGGATCTATATGTATTTATTTGTACATATGTCTGTCTGTACATACTTTATATTGTATGTGGCTAGTGTAAACATTTACGAACATACGTGTGTATTAAAATGTTTGCTTTGCAATACTCTGCCAAAGAATATTTAGAGTTTGGTTTGGATACTTATTTAAAACGTAACAAAATAATGAAGTGTAGAATCAATCAAACTTTAAATACGTAAGATTAACCTTAACTCCAAACAACAAACATTTAAATATGGCAAGAACCTTCTTTTTAAAAACTTTCGACAAATATCAATCAAACTTTATCCAATCTTTTAGCATTTTACTAGAGCAAGGCCCATTTTTGGAAAGCTCAGAAAAATTTCGAAAATTATTTATTTTAATTTTCCGATATGAGTCAGAAGCTTTAATGTCAATTGGAAAGGGTGTCGAGGTTTCGTTAAGCTCGCTAATTTTTTGGTTTTTTTGTTGTTTTTCGTTTTTGAGTTTTTCGCATTTACACATTAATTTATTTATGTACGAGAATATGCATACAGATATTTGCATGCTTTTCGACTTGGCACACCCTGCTTCTCCGTTTTGCTTAGTCGTCTCCTCCCCCTCGCATCATCCCTTACTGCGCTACAGCCTCTTCGACCCGACACGACCCACTTTGCAGCTCTGGCATTGAGCGAGCTAAAAGAGAAAGAGAGAAGTGACTAAGAGTGACCAGAGCGAAGTAACAACAACAACAACAACAACAGCAAAAACAAATTGCAATTTTCGCACTGAGATCATAATCGTATCTATTGAGTTATAGTCTCTATATATGTATGTATGTAGCCTCTACTTCAATTGCATAACCAATGCGAAATACTAAAAAGCCATGTTTAACATTTAGCTGCCAATCAGCACAAAAATTTGTCCACCATTTGGAAGCTGTGATTTTTTTTCTTTTTACAGTTAGCGCACAGCTGCGAAATATTGGAGGGGCCTCAGTGGGTTAAGTGCTTGACAACTGATTTTGAATTTGAAATTAAATATTTGCGCGCGCTTTTCTTTGATTCGTTTGGCTTTGGCCAATTTTGAGTTTCCGGTTACACGCGACGCAACGTAACGCATATAAATTAATAATATAAAAAACATTATTAAAATATTTTGTTTTAAGTTTTGCCGCGCCCAATTTGTGCTTGCAATTGGCTGCAGCAATTTAGTAGCAAATTAATCAAATCGACTTCAAAACAAATAAAAACAAACAAATTAATTGCAGTTAACGATCAACCTCCGATTGCGGCAGTCAAAAACTTCAACAACAAACAAAACTACAGTTTAAAGTGCTTGCTGCGAAAAAAAAGAATACAAATAAAAAACAAACTGAAAACAAAACACCAAAAAACACAACAATGAGATCAACTTGGACGTGGATGTTACTAATTTGTCTATTAATTGGACTATTAAATAGCGGTAAGTCGTCGAAAAAAAGTTATTAATAGAGTTATACATATATGTGAAAAAAGCATTGACTTTTCCAAAAACTTAAGCAAAAGTCAATGAGAAACGCCCCTAAATAATGGGGATAAATAAACATAGGGAATTATTTTTTATTTTTTGCACGCAGTTCACAAAGTTTATTAATAATTAACAATTAATATTGTAAATTATTTTCCCTTATCTTTATTTAGTAAGGTTTTTTATGTGGCTTAGACAACTTATTAGCTTAACAGTCGAACTAAAAATCTCAAGGGGACCAGAAAAAACTTAGTTATAGAGAATTAGATTGCAGTGTTCAAGAATTCGTAATATAGGAAACTTCCGTTTGGGAAATTTTAGTGAAACATTTTCACACAACAAGAAGAAATTCAGTTGGAAATAAAATTGCGCCTGAATACGATCCCGAATACAAAAAACATTCCTTTATTTAAAATGTTTTGTCCATTTCGCCAAAAGAATTTTCCTCACAGCCATTCGATTTGTATTCAGCTCGTTGAAAGTCAAATCGTTTATTTGTTAAATACCGATTGATTATTGGTTAAGTTGCAAGCAAAACGAAGCAAGCCAAAAGGGGTTAATAAAACATAGTTGTTAATGGGCAAACGACAAATGTTAACAAAATTAAAGGTTTCAAACTATTTATAAGGGGCGTTGTCAATGAGTTTTTAGTCATGTAGGTTTTGTGTTAGAATTATGAATTACCAAAGTTGCGTCTGCCATATTAATAGGCATGAGGCAACAAGCGTCAGCCCACATATCATCAACACACACATACGTGAGTGTATGTGTGTGTGTGTGTCTGTGAGTAATTATAGCTCTCTTTACCACGTGGGTTACGTTTAACTGCGTTAAAGCCAAGGCAAAAGCAGCAGCATATCTTATCGGGGCCAGAGAACGCTTATCTATTGTTTGAAAGTTAAGTTTTTGAGATACAAACATACATACACACATACATATGTATATGCTTGTGCCGTTTAGAGTTATGGCGCAAAATGTTGATAACGGTAAACATTCCACGACTCGCGGCCCAAGAACTGTATATTCATATGAAGCTGTGAGCCATGTGGCTTCACTACTGGAGCAGTCTTCCCGAATGGGCAAATATTTGTGGCAGTTTAAGATGTTGTTAAATATTTGCTCATGCCACAGAAACGCAGAAGAAGACGAAAACAGAAAAATAAACCTCCTCTCTAAATGTTTTGATTCAGTTATAGTTTCAAACGGATTTATGCTTGCCCCAGGGCCACCCAAAAGAATGAAAATTTTTTCATTTTTGCTTTAAATGAAATTTGCGCCGTTTTCGTTTCTTTTTTTTCTTCCATTTTTAGCCATGCGATAAGGCAACATGGTAAATGTCGAAATCGGTCTACAGCAAACAGACTACCATATATCTAATTTCCAGCTAAGACTTTGCACATATGCATGAAAATTTTTACTACATAAATACATCAAAATAGACTTAAAGCAAATAGCAACAACAGCAACTGAAAAGTTCAAAAGCATATTTTTGGTATCTGCTTGTGTGCGCGGAAATATTTTGAAATGTAGTTGTTGCATCAATAATAACCAACAGACAACAACAACAACAACGACATACAACAATATTTGTTTGACGGATGTTGATATTATAAGCAGCCGTACGAATTTATATTTATTTATTTTTTGTCTGGTTGGTTTTTTGATGGCGGCATTTCTGGGAAAATTTAAATTTCTCAAATAAATCAAATGTAAAATGGATAAAAATATTTTACTTCTTAATATTCGATATCATGTTCCATACTGTTTTTAAAACGTATCAAAATATTGTTATTCCCTATAGGGAATAACTTTTTGTCGAAACCTATTATAAAATATTTTTGCACACTTTTTTATACCTTGAACCCATAAAATGGGTAAAAAGGGTATAATGGTTTTGTGCAAAAGTATGTAACAGGCAGAAGGAAGCATCTCCGACCCCATAAAAAATATATATTCTTGATCAGATTCAACAGCCGAATCGATATAGCCATGTCCGTCTATCCGTCCGTCTGTCCGTCTGTATGAATGCGTCGATCTCAGAGACGACAAGAGCTAGACACTTCAGAATTTGAATATAAGTTCTCCTTTACCATAAGCAGAAATAGTTTGTTTCAAATTATCGATAACTATTCTGGTTTCCGATATACACATGTAATCGATTACAAAAAAATATCGAATTTGGAAAATGTATAAATGAGGGTTGAAATAATGGGTAACGATAGAACTTTTCTGAAAATTTCGTCCAAATCGGTTAAGAAACACCGGAGATGTCGAATTGAATCGATTGAAGTTAAGTCAGTAGGCAGTAGTGCATTCAATTTTATACCCCGAGTCCATGAAATGGTTTCGTGTCTTTAGGTTTCAAATATAAGCCCTCTTATAACATTATTATCTTTTATAGATTTAATATATTTATTGCAACTGGGTTCAGGGTATCTTCTAGTCGGGCTGTCCCAACTAGAGCCTTCTTACTTGTTATATTCTAAGACCAACATTAAGGATTTGTTTGAAACGAATTTTTGGAACTGTGAGTAATTTTTTACTGCTACACGCATATGAAATAGCTATAAATTATCACCTACTGCACCCAGGGGAACTAGTGCAATTTTTTACAGCTTGAAACTATAATAACTTTTAATAGTTGAATACAATAAGTGAACACATTAAACTCAAATTTCGTTAAGCTTTTAAGATTAAAAATTCCGAACTTGATTTCTCTTGTGACTGATTTTATGTGAAAATGCCGTGACGAATATAAAATTCACACTATAAATCATTTTTTCAATCAAACTGCGCGCTTACGCCCCTTTTTGATCTGTTTTCACATCTGTCTGTAACGAGTCCATATTGTACATTACGTATACACAATATGTTTATGTATGTGCGTATTTTGTAGTATATGGAAGCGCGTTTGCCAAATCAATTGATTTCAATTGATTTTCCCTTGTTTTCTTCTGTATTTCTAGATTTGCTGTTGTTGTTATGCAAATTTCTTGGAATCAAATTATGTACAATCGAAAATTAATGCCGGCTAGTCCCGACAAACATACATATGGTATATACGTATGAGTATATAGACTATTTGGCACTTTTATGACCCCACCACAAAATTCAAAATTCAGTTTTATGCCCAAGCAAGTTCAATTTTTGTATTCTTAAATCGACAGGCAGATGATATTGGCGATCAGCTCATATTTATTTATAAGTACATTCAGACAGACATTTGGCATTTTCATATATTGTATATGTTTACGATCTGACCCCATAACTTGACGGTATCAATGTGAGACTTTGTCTGTCTATATGCAGCACTCGAAATATTATATTGGTTGTAGCTATGGTCAAGAGATGGGTGCATCATTCACATCGATAGTGAAATGAAAACAAAATATGTGCTTGAACTAAATCTTGAATTAAATCGAATTGAGTGATGTGAATTCAATGTGATGCCGTCGCTTGTTATCTGCTCTAGAGGCAACATATTCCACTTATTGACCTTACCGATATGTTTTAAACAAAAATACATGTTCAAAAAGTTGAATATTGGAGTTAAAACTGCAATTAGTCAAAGGCAGTTTCGGTATAATATTTAACAAAGTTTGAGTTAGAGATTTTATGTTCATATCTATTTTTTGGAGTATTGTTAATATTAATTCCTAACTCATGCTTAAACTGAAAGTCTTAACGTCTCTTTTGGTGTTTTTTTTACTCATTCCTATCTTCCCTTAATCTCACTAATTTATTAGAAAAAAACCTATAAAAAGTATTTAACATTAAGTTTCAAAGCAGAGCAACTTTTCGTGCCAGCTTTGACAAATATTTACAAGGTTATTTGAGATACTTAAAAGAAGATAAGATAAATAACTTACCATAAAGAAAAAAATCCAAACATAATTCGTTGTAAGTTTTGCTGCTTATATGATGCTAACAATTTGGACTTATTCTCGTATCCCATTGCGTATGAGTAATATACGAATATAGCATTGTGTTCAGTTTCCACCCCTGTTAAATGAAGTCAGTTGTTGATAGCATAACGAATTGCATTCGCCTTCGCAACCCTCTTGGCATTTACTTCTTTTCTTTGACTGCAAGGAATTCAAGAGAAATACAGCAAAATTCCAAATTGCTGACGCCAGCAAACGCAAAAATGTCCCAATGCGTGTGTGCCATCAAAGCGCTTGGGGGATGCTTCGTTGGATGGGTGGAATGTGGTGCAAAGGATTCTGGCTCGTTTGGCGCCGCGACGTCCGGACGCCATTGTTCCACTTTTGAGAATTGCAACTGGCAGCTTGGTAGTATTGGAAGGAGCATCCATATGGGCCAGACTGTTGAGTGGCTAAGTGGTTGGCTTTGTCGTTTGTTGTTTTCGCAAGCCCAGTCATCGATTCAAGGACATTGCGGCATTGAAGTGACTGAGACAGAGGGAGAGAGAGAGCGAACTGTAGCAGCTGACGCATGTGAAAAGCCTTGTTGCCATGCCCAGACACATGCAACACATTTCTCCCACTTTAAGTTGACCCACTTATGCGTTTTGCTTACGCGAGTGCCCAAGTTGAGAAACTGGAGCTTAGCAATGAGCTCATACACTAAGAAAAAAAGAGGATGTTCAAGTCGGAAAAAAAAGTTTAAGTTAACTTTATTTTTTAAGTCAATTTGGATAAAACGGAAAGTTTATCTCAATGGATCAATCAATTTCTGCCCTTAGCACTCCATTTATTCGCTAAGTGTATCGATACTAACTTGACCTTGACTTAGGAGGCGACCCAAAATGAACATCGATTGCGATTCGGTTGATTTTGTCAATGATGCTGGTGAAGGTCTCGGTCTCAGTCTTGAAATCTCGTTGACGGCCTCGCACTCTTCTCTTGTCTCTAGCCTCTACTTTTGGTCTGGCCACCAGCGGCGACGACAACAACAACAACGACGACGACGATGACGCCGACGACAAAAGCTGTTTTCGTTTTCATAGCTGATTGCCATAAAAGGGGTGAAGTCTGTCAGCGAGGGGTTCGAAGAAGGGGGGATTGGATAAGATAACTTAACTGACTCTTTCAGTCTATAAGTATCTTCTTCTTTTCTTTATTTAGCCAGTTGATTGCCAACTCTTTAAGGCGGAAAGCAAACTTTTATCGAAGCGTCGTGATAACGAGTTAAAAAAAAGCCAATTGAAGTGCCCCTTTACGCTGTGTGTGTGTCTTGCGTAATATTATTGCCTTAGTTTACCTTGCAACAATTGGCATCCATAAAGTGGTTGACTTTTGGATGACGCTAGGCATCGACATCGCGACTGTTTGATGACTCATTCAGCGTGGGCATTAAGTCGTGCGGTTGAAATTGCCGTTAGATGTCACAGAATGAAATTAGTCAGAGACAACCATAACGACGTTGTTGTACTATTTGGCATGCAAATTGTTATCGATAATAGCCATCGCAGCGATAAATAACTCATTTCGATTAACATATTGATGACTCGTTTTTGATTACGTGCATGTAATGCGGAAAGTCAACTTAGCTCTTAAATGGTTGAACGACGCGACGTTGCCATTGTCTTTATCGTTGGTAATTAAGATTCCAGCGTCCTAAACTTAAGATTGCATTTCTTTAATGTACCAATTCGATATGCAGATAATTACTCATTAAAGTTTTCCAATTACTAAAGTATAATTTATTTTTTGACATTAAATATTTATTCGGTAACTGAGCTAAAATATTTGGTATGCAAATTTTGCAATTTATATTTGGCAGCTCTTGCATTAATATTCAACAAATATCTGAATGAGTTTCTTTCAATTGATATTTAATATATAAGATAGCTTTTTGTAGAAAAACTTTCTTATTTTGTTTGCTTTTTACAACATATGTTTCATGTCAATGAGAGTTCTTGAATGAATTTATTCCCCCCAACACGCTTGCTTTACATCCGGTGTAAATAAAACTCAATTTCCTAAAAAGTGCAGATCATATAACCAACTTGCACATTTCCTCCCCCTCTGACGGTGTGTGATTTTTATCAATTCCAATTTTCAAAGTTCCATCAGCAACATGTAAACAAGCAAGGCAAACATGTTGTTAACTTTAAAGAGTTCAACGGAACTCGAAGAACTCGAAGTAATGACTCACAATTATCTCTACCTTTAACTGATTTTTGCGTTCTTTTTCAGATCTATGTCGTGCGTCACCAACTGGTGAAGTAACTGCTGACGAAGGCAATGACTATCAAGGTGATGATTACGACTACGATACGGAAGACGAGACCGCAAATGCCGAAGGATCCGCCCCACCAGCTGTGGAAGGTGGGTCAAGTGCGCCGCCCTATTTTGAGCAGACAGATATAACAATTGATGCCCGGCCAGGCGATGATGTGATCCTCAATTGTGATGCTCGCAATTTTGAAAGTACGTAGAAGGAATTACAAACCCAAAACCTTTTCAAAAGTATTCTTATCGATTGTTATTTTTTGTAGTTAAAAACGTTGCCATGTGGTATAAGAACAACATTAACGTGGCAACAGGGCACAATGCCATCAGTAACCGAGTGGAGGTCATGAAGAATAACTCGCTACGTTTGGCTGGAGTGACATCGAAGGATGCTGATGATTATTACTGTGAGGTGTTGCCGCAGAGAGTGAGGCAGCATACTTTGTTGAGCGTGGGCGCCCGGCTATCGATCCTCTGCGACGATCGCGATGTTACGGATCGTTCGCAGACGTTCAAGCAGGGCGATCGTCACAAGCTCATCTGCCGCACATATCTGCCCACCAAGACAGAGATTAAATGGTCCCTAAATGTATGTGTCGTACCGTTTACCTTTGCTGCGTTAACCCTTTTTTATAGATTTAGATTTGACTGATATTACTCAAGTTCTTAACTCTTAATATAATTATTCTACCGGCAGGGTCAACGTCTTCAGGTATCCGAAAGTGATGCAGCCAATGGTGTCATTGTCTTGGATAATGTGGATGAGGAGAATGCTGGCGTATATCAGTGTCTGGGCGATGATGGTAGTGCTGATCCTCCACATGGCATGGTCACCGTTGATGTACAGTACAGTCCCAAGGTGTCCACGCACAGGCACCATGTAAACACAATTGAGGGTGGTACTGCGGAGCTGTACTGTGATTATCGGGCCAATCCCATTGCCATTAGCTTCTTTATCAAGGATGGCAAGACTTTGTCGCTCTCGGACAAATACTCGATTAAGAACTCATTGCACAAGGAACACAATCGCACCACGTTGATCATCAAGCATGTGGATGCTAGTGATCTTGGCGAGTATCTGTGCCATGTCGAGAATGCCATTGGCTCCAATGAGGTGCGTATCCAGCTAAGCTATCATCCCGAAACGCCACAATTCGAGAGCAGCTCCATCGATGGAAATCAAGTGACAATGCATTGGTTAGTTCGCAGTCTTCAACCTCTATCTGAAGCCATGCTTGACTACAAGTTACAAGGGGTAAGTTTACATCCTTTAAGGTATTTCCTTTTTTAATTTTGTACCCTTTAATTTTATACCCTTCATTTTTTGTTTCAATGCCACAAAGTATCACTTAGCATTATTTGGGACTTGGTAGATACTCTGTGGAATTGAATTGAAGAGTGTTTTACCCCTTGAACTCATATTTAAAACTTTTTGTCCTTACTGACTGATTGCTATCAATGCACAGACCAAACGGTAAGACATAACGATCGAATTTTTTGCATAATGATATGAAACATTGGTAACCACAATTGGATTGCTGAATAGTAAAGTTTTGACCATTCCTCCGCACCACTTAGAACGTCAGCTAGGAAATACTTGTTACTTGCTTATGCTCCTAACTAACGTTTACTTATTTGCAGTCATATACGTGGAGCACTGTGTCAGTGATACAGACACATCGTCACGATAAGGATAGCGGCATCTGGAAGATTACACATCAGATGGAACTGACGCCCGGACTGTGGCATGCGCATGTCAAGACGAAGAACACCCAGGGTTGGTCCAACTTCTCGCCTGATCACGACTTTTACATCAAAGACCAAGAAGGTAGGTAACACAATTGTCAAGTTAGAAGAAATCCATTAAAAATTCTTTCTTTTATCATGCAGATTCCGAAGAAGTTGACAATGGAGCTATTCCACCAGATGATTTAGTACGTGCCGGCTTTGGATTGGGCAAGTCAAAGGAGAATGCAGCGTGTACAATGAAAATGCTGTCAGGTCTAATGATGACAGGAGTATTCTTTAGCACAGCCATGCTGCGACTCTAAGGAGTCCGATGAGGAAGCGAAAACAGGGCCAACATGGGGAATGTACTACATACACATCTATGTATGCCTTGAACCCTGGGCAACGAAAGTAGCAGCAAACAGCTTAATTATAAGAATGCCATTGCAAAATACCCAAGTATTCTAATTATACATGCAAAATGCTAATGCGCCTCAAGAAAAGGGTCTCCTCCCGGTTGCGGTGGGGTCAATGTTAATGTTAATGCTAATGTTAATGTTAATGTTAATGTTAATCTAAAATCAAAATCACGCATAGGCAAATTTCACTTAAAAAAAAAATCACAACAAACTATTTGTGCCAAGTAGCATCCACAGAGGGAAGAAGAATGAGATGGAAAATATAGCTTAGTTTAGTTAAAGTTAATTATAAAGTTAAAGATTGAGAAATAACTGCGACGATCGGTTAAAAACCGCCCAAAACCTAGCATATAATATTTATTTGTTTGTACCAGTAGTTAACACATTGAAGATTTATAAAAACAAAAGCAAATATTTGAACAGATAAACAAGCACAGCACATATATAAAACTAATCAAAATTTAATGCACATACGATTGTAAATAATAAATATGAATTATAATATAATGGGTTAATGAGGTTCTAGTGATTTGTAGGCGGCTCATGTTTGATATAGCCAAGAGAAAAAGGTATAAGAAGTGAAAATATATTCAATAACAAATGAATATGTATTCGAATTGCGTAAAACATTTGAAATATATATACTAAAATAACACCTAGACCAAAGCTTAGACATACATGTGTACCTACCCACATACATACATACTTGTATTATTTTTAAAAACGGAATGGATAGATACTTACTGTTTGGAAAATGAAAAAATTGAACAAAAATGTGGGGCGTGCAAGGCCAGTACTTATGTGTATATGTAATCATAACGAATAACTATAATCAGGTAGGAAGAAGAGTGGAGAAAGAGTCGCTTATTTGTTTGGCTTCAATTGAAATTTGTTCGCTACAATACCTGAAATTGCCATTGCAATGGCCATAATAATTATAATAGAAACTAAAAAATAAACTGCTGTCCGTACAGATCAAAAATAGATAAACTTAATGTACCATCTGCACATACTTACTATATATATACTTACAATCAAAACATTGAATATAGGGATATATATTTTGTATACTTATATTTTTTATTTAAGTAATCATATAATATTAGTATTGAGAACAACAACACCAACAACAACATAAATGTGCCAATTGAAACAATCGTTGCAAAAACTAAAGATTGTTCGAAAAAAGTAAAGTTCCATATGAATTTTGCGATTATGCAAAACTTAAATTCGAGAGCCGACCTGTTAACATAACATATACATATTGAAAAAGCCAGTGTCTTATTAACAAAAATATTGTAACTTTTTTCATTTTTAAGTTTAGTTAAAACTGCGACATTAAGAATATATATATGTATACATACCGATATATATATACAAATAAAGCAAACGAATTAATTATTGTATTTTTTGCGCTTGAAGTTTGGCTAAGAAAAAATCCTAAAAAAATGCTGATTATAGGATACCAAAAAATAATTAATCCTATAAAATTCTGAATCATTGGCTTGGCATTTAACATTAAGCTGCCATTTCTCTCGACTTTTTCACATAAACTTGAATCAAAAGAAATATTGCAAATATTTTTTGTATACTTTGGTTTTTTAATAAATAAAATCGTTTGTCTTTACAAAAAATTGAAAAATTCACGATCAACAAAGACTTAAAATGCTTATTTAGCTTTCTTTTGGAGACAGAAGTGAGAGACAGAAATACAATTTCAGTGAACCTTATCTATATGCACATCCAGGGGATATATTTTTATAAAATTCCAGCTTAATAATAATTTAAGAAACTATTGCTTTTACTGTTGTTGCAGAACCAGACCGACAAACAGTAGCCAGATCAACGCAACGCCATGCAAACTACTTTGACCGGACTTAGAGCTTTCCGGCGTAATAACATCCATTGAATGATCGCCCAGAATGAGCTGCGTGTGAATGAATACCTTCTGGGGCAGAATCTGGCAGTAGTAGTCACCGGCACTTTGTGGACTCGCCTTTAGTATGGTCAGTTCATAGGTGCTTGGATTCAGGCTAAAGTTTGGCAGTACCACACTATTGCCAGTTGTTATCAATTTGGAGTCCTTGTACCATAATATGACATTACCTAGAATGCATGAATAAGTAGTTTTAGAGTGGTCTTTTAATCAGGGATTACATTTGACTTACTCTTTGTAACCTCGCTATCGCACTTGAGTACAACATTTTCGCCAATAATTCCCGTTTTGGTCACTGTTTTATTGGCTTGTGGTACGGCTGCCTTGGCAATACTTGATGGCTTTGGCTGTTGACTTGGACCACTCTGATCATCGGGATCGTAATCATAATCATCGTTCATCATCATCTCATCATCTCCCGTTATGGTCGGATTAGTAAGAACTGTAAAGGAAAAACAGATAAAAATAAAAATTACTTTTCTTAGTAAAGAATTTTTTAAGCTATTTTTTAAATGATAAAACCAAAACCCACAATAAAAATATATTTCAATTGCAGATGGCATGCATTCAACCTTGAATATTGCAATCACTTTACGATCAAATTATCTGAAAATTAACGAGGCCATTTGCACTGAGAGGAATATTAAAAACGGAATAATTATTGGTAAAACAATAGGGCAATAAAAATAAAAATAAAAAACAAAACAAAAGCTATAAAAACTCGCCTGATTATAATTTTGTTTGTTTTGAGGGTGGCACATTATGACCCACATTTCCTGCTGCTGGCCAATCACTTGTCAAGCGAATAAAATTGAAATTAAAACCAGCGGTTATTTATCTATTTTGTTTTGGCAATGCATTAGGTCAGCTCGCAAGCAGAGTGCTCTCTGTTGATATGTTTGTCTAAACAGTTCGTTGGCAGCTCATATTCATTTCCACCACCATTTCCATATCCGATGCAGATACAGATACGGCTGGAAAACATAGTGCACCAGCTGCATGCGGTTCGGGTTAAGTCAATTCGCATGGTTTTCTCTATTTTCTTTCACATTTTCAAAAATTCATCATCATTTCCTTTTTGTAGCTCTCACATATTTATATTTTGTCAAAGTCGTATAAAACCATTTCACGGAAATGGGGTCACAAACTTACTACAGAACTCGGGTGCACAGGGCCATACCAAAACATAAAAACAAAATAAAACAAAATAACCCAGAGAGAATTAAAATAAGCGAATGGAAAGAGAAAACACTGCGGTAGTCCCCATCAACCATACCCATACCCATTCCCGTGTCGGTCGGCCGATCGCCGCACCCACATGTCTGCATGTGTGTCTCGTTTAGAGGGGGAGACGGGGAAGGTGCCATTGGGCTTATACAAGGCAGCTACACTCTTGAAAATTATGACAAAAGATTTTTCAATATTTATTAAATACCTTAACTCTTAGTTTGTAAATCCAGCAACTATTTTAAAACATAACACAAAAAATTCTTTGCTTTTCAATTTTTTAATTCTAGGTCATATATTATTTTTAGTGTAGCTGTCGGCATCGGCGTCACTTTGTGCTACTTTGTTTTAGTGGTGTCGACAGTGGACACGAAATCGAAAAACATTTCACAACAATGTCCATTTTCATTCTGGCAACTGCAATGCACGCACACACACACAAACACAAACACACACACTCTCATATATCACACCCTCGCCTCACGTTGCAGACAAAGTGTCGGGAGTGGGAAATGTGATGGGGGGTCGGTCCGACGATCTAACAATTGTGAAAAAAGTTTAAATTTACATTCGTATTTCGCTTCTGCCATTTCTGGCTTCTTGTTTGTGTTTGTGTGTGTGTGTGTGTGTGCGTGTATGTTTAAGCTACTTCCAGTATAGTTTATATTGTTGTTTTTTTGTTTAGTTTTGTTGCTATTGTCTTTTATGTGTTATTCTTTGACACACACACACACGCACTCAGTCACATGCACGCACATATTTATTTATGCTTCTTTATTATAGCCACTTTTGTCGCTTTTCTTGCTCAGCGTTGCGTGCTGAAATTGTAACTTGGCATAAAGTAGTAGATCGGACACTCGCACAATAGCAACAAAAATAACTGTAAAAGTTTGTTTTAACAATAACAAACAACTCGTTGTATACTCTGTACACCAACTGTGGAGCGAGCTAACTAAAGCATAGTACGAAGATCCAAAAAAAACTTCCCGCTTCAAGAATCGAAAGATTTTCCATGATTGTACTAGGTTAAGGTGGTGTGACCCTATAACACTAAAACACTATCCTTTACCAGCATTATACTAAAAAATCTCAAGCTGTCGCACTTTGTTAGCGTAAAAATACACTTTCAACTTTAAACCACATTTTAAAGGTATTTTAGGAAAAATTAAATAATTTGCCTATATTATTACCCTATCTCTCTCTCTCTCTTATCAGCCTCTCTTTCATTTACTCCTACAGCTTACCCTTTTTTCACCTACCGCACAGGGTATTAACATTCATTAGATTTGAATTTTAGCAGTTAATGCATTGCGGATACGGATACAGCCCGAATATGGGTCAGTGAACTTCGAATTGCCGATTTGGGTTCTCTTTGCGAACGTTGAGTCGGGGGCAAGTTCTCTCAGTTTTTGAGATGCATACGAAAGATTCATCTGCTACTCTTACGCATTGACCCAATCGACTTTTCTCAGCCTTTGTCGTAAACTTGAGCCATAAAATTAAACAAAAAGAAATTGTTTCTTCGGCTTCCGAGAAAATGCCAATGAACCGGGAATACAGTCCCAGTTTATGGGATGAAAAAAGGGTCGGATGTCTTACATATACAAATTTATTTTTTAGCACGACGAAAGAAATTGTTTGCTTACACTTTGGTCAGCTGATGGCAAGTGTTAAGAAAAATCTTTAAACAGCAGCATTTGTTGACATCAAAAAATTATTAAAATGCCTGAGCTTATTTTTCCTTACGATTCTTATCTATAAAATATAATTGGATTATTTCTTTATTCATCAAAAAAAAAAAAAAAAAAATCATGCTTCTGTATCACTTGTATCATAAGATTATAAATAAACCATGTAATGCTCCACGAAAAAAAAATAAATATATTCTCATAAGAATCAGTTTCTATGTTTTCCATGCTTAAGATAACATTTAAAGTTGATCTTGTTCGTTGTTGTTGTTTTTCTCTATGTTTTTTCTGTTTTAATTGGTACTCAGAATTAGGCCAACAACAATTTATCATACGTACAATGATTCTGAAAATTTTTTCAGCTAATAACCCCTAGGCGGATCTAGATGACGCTGACTGACCATTGGGACTGGTCAGCAAACTATTGCCAGTCACTGCAGTCATCCAAGTGCAGCATTTTTATTTTGTGTTTTTACTACCTGATAAGCTACAGCTCCGGGCCTAAAAGCGCTCTGCAGCTCTGATCTTTGATCTCCTGTCTGTCTGTCTCTCGGTCTCTCTGACTCTCTGACTGACTGTGTTTTTGTTATGCCCCTACGTGACTGACCCTGCCGGTTGCAGTCCCTTCTGTCCCTGTTAGCCAGCCGTCTGGCGTTATACGAGACGAAAATTATGCTGTTAGTATTTGTGTGTGTGGCAGATAGAGACATGAAACGAAGCGGATAATGATAATGGCATTCTGGTTCTTTGAGGCCGATCAGGTTACGAAGGGACCAGTCTACCTACGCACTGCCAAGGCAGATGTACAGCAAGAGCACCGAAAGAGATAGAACTATACACAATTGACAAACATAACCCACACACAGACAAATATTCGCCATTCAATTAGAGAGGGTTTCGAAAAGGCCGCGTGTCCTGTGAGTTGTTCAAGGGATTGCAATTTAGCAAAACAACTCGCTAAAAATCGACAGATGTTGTGTCTAACGAATTTTGTGGCGATTATTGAAAGCTGTTCGATTGTAAATGCAAATCAAAATCGAATTATTGTTCGTGTTTTGTCATAATCAATATTCAATTGAGCCAAAGCCATAAAATCTGATCAAGTGCTCCATTCCCTCCTCCCACACCAGAAAGTACCACCTCCGATTACTATACATTCATATGCACTTACACTTATTGCATTCGAAAGCGGCAAAACCAAATATAGAAGTCTACTCGTACTCGTACTCGTACTCGTTTGTATTGGTACAGCATTACGAGAACATTGATTTCACTTACTTGAGCCGCAGACCAATTCGATTTCTCATTCCCCATTCCCTATTTTGTGGTTTCGTGCGTGCCCCGCCAAGACTTATGATCAGCGCCAGGCCAGCGCCTTAACAATTTCTAGCACACAGCGAGTAGGGAACATTCTGCCCCCTATGAATATATATATATACATATATATTTATTTTAGTGTATTGGACAATGTTTAATGTTTTTCGTTATTTTGCTCAAAGTGCACGTGTCGGCACTTAGGGAGTCCGAGTCGGGAGACATCGGCAAGTGCTTCGCGATGCGGGCACATAGCCAAAAGCATAGCCGATACTGCCATATAGTACATACACTTAGCGAAAAATAAATGTTAAAAAGCACTTTTTAAATATTTATTTTCGAAATGTTTTTTTATTTTTTGATAATTTGTTCAATTATTATTTCAATTAATTTCGCTCGTTTCGTTCAAGGTCATACTTTTTCGCTCAGTGTTGATCCACCTAGCAATTGTAATAGGTCAACAATAGACACACTACGTTCAGACAACGCTCCAATGTCGATGACCAAAACTTTTGCCGAGTTCGAGTCCAAGTTTTATGCGTAGTGCATATTAAAATCGTTCTTGATGCCAAGCCGGGACTACGAACGGCCAACTTGGGGATACTGAGGAAGTGAGGGTGTGTGTGTGTGAGTAGAAGAAGCAGTGGCTAGAGAAATGGGGATTGGGGCAGGGCTTGGCCCAGGGCTCGTGTTCCATTCAAGTGGTTGTGGCATGTAATTAATATGCGGCACTCCTTTTGCAGCGCCGTCAACTATTTAGCGCAAAAGGCAAACCAGCAGTTCTTTTATTTTTTTCTATTCTTTCTAATGTTATTTATTGCCATGCTTCGGCAATTTCCTTTCATGCGCTGTTATTAATTTTTTAGTAGCTGTACATATAATTGTAAAGTGATTCAGAGATTCATCAAAAGAAAGCAATATCAAGTTGCCTCTGGACTTAAAGACAAAGATGTTTGATCCTTTGGTTAACAGTTATAATACATTGTAAGGTATAATGTATTTTTAAGGGTATTCATTATGTTGTTCTTATGAAATATACAAAGTATCTTAAGTACTTTACAATAAGACTTTTGAAAATCAGAATTTATCCTTATCTTTCGCAGCCATCTCAAGTTTCTTGAATTATGCTGGTCTTTACAAATTTCTATTGTAAACAACAACAAATGATTTTTATGTGTTTGTTGATTTAATTAAACGAAAACATAGCAAACTTTTGGAAAAACAATTCAAGTTCCAATAGCAATTTGATAGCCCATACAATGCACAAAAGAGTTTAGTTTACTTTACTTTGTTGCCTAAAATCTTTGATAAATTAATAACAGAAATTATAAACCTATTAATTGCTATATTGACATTTATCAAGCTTTTTGGACTCATAGCCAAAAACCAACCCAGGTTTTCTTAAATAGGTTGCTATTGACAACCTTTAATAATCGACAACAATCGATAAATAAATGTTTATTGATTCAATTAGTGTCATCAAAAAACATAAAGAATTCTGTCAAAAAATTCTAAGAAATATTTAATTGCTCATACAATAGAATAAAATACTTGTCTATGGTAGCAGTTTAACTCTTTATTATACCATATAAATTTTTATATTCTTTGGCTTCTGCGGCAGCTGAATCATCAATTTTGTGAAGTGGAAGCACAAGCGAAAGAGAGAGAGAGAGAGAGAGTAAGAGTGAAAGCTCTTCATTATCATTATGATCAAAACGATTAATTTTGTATGTTTCAATGTGGCACAATTTATATGCACTCGAGTATATACGAGTACATACGAGTACTTTATGTATAAAATTGCTTATGAGTGTACTCACATATGTATTGAAGTACTCGTTGCACATGGGAGTCACCAAACCAACAACAACAACAACAGCAATAGCAACACACATTGCTCAAATAATAATACCCGCCTCGAACTTACTGACTCTGCCCCAGTTGAGTGCACAATTCCCTGCCTCTATCTCGGTAATATCGTCACCAGCACCAGCACCCGCACCCGCACCACAGAAGCAGTGGCAGTGTCAGGCAGCAGTGGCAGTGGCATGAACAGCATGAACAGCATGAGCCGCCGCCAATTCGCCAGCTCTCTGTTAAAGTAAATTGATTCTTTAATTGTTGAGAATTGGTTACGAGTTTGTTTAACTCGCTTGGCGGCATGCCCCTTATGCCTCCCCATCCAAAATGCCCCCATGCTGCCATGCAACACCCTCCACCAACAAGAATAAGAAGAAAGAAAGCGAATGCAGAGAATGAAGAATATGAAAATGCGAATGAATCGGTCGGCTTTTACATAAAGCGCAGCGACAACAACAACAACAAAAACTTGTATCTGTTGGTTTTATGCTTACGAATTCCAAGCAACAAGCAGATCACATCTCTAGCATGAGTCAGAGATTCCAAAATAAATATGCGTATATGCAGAATGCAAATACCTAAGAATAATGCAAAACGACACACAAAACTGAGCCCTCCTCCGAGGATGTTTTTTCTCTCTCTCTCTTGCGTTCTCTTCTCAGATTCGCGGTCGTGAAATTTAATGCCAGCGAAGAGGAGAAATGATAGGACAAACAAGAGCAGCAGATAAGGTCGATGTGATGATCATTTCTACTTATTTACCCATGTCAAGCTTGAACAGAATTTTTAAGACCATATGTTTAAGAAAATTGATGAGCATATATAATTTTATAAAATTTGTTTGCCTTTAATTTCCTATGCCATCCAATCAAATCGATTGCAATCGCATTATTTATGGCCAAAAGGGGTTAGGTTGCATAAAGGTTATGGAGTTCAGGATTGTTAGGAGGGGTCCTCATCTCCTTTTCTTCTCCTTTTTTTTTTGGCACAACAAAACACACATTCTCACGCTGCTTCGACACGCTTGCTTAACCGAAATCGAGCCAAGGAGCTGTGGTGTGTTGAGATTCGCACTACCGGACTACCCGCTAGCCTACTAGGGTGCTGACTACCTGGTTGCTTGGTTGTTGTTCATTTCCTTTATGTTGTTGGCATTCTTATTGTAGTGTGTGTTGTTGTTGCTGTTGTTTTTGTTGTGTTGTCGCCTATTAGGCACCTATGGAATAATTAACAGCGTAACCGATATGCGAATGAAACTCTCCTCAATGCTAGCGGGCATTTATTCCATTCATACAAAATTGGCATACTCACTTCCTATTGAATGAATGAAGCATTGAATGAGGGAGTGCTCGTTTTTTCCTCTTTTTTTTTTTTGTAACTGTGCAAGCTGCACTCTGCTGCGGCTTATTGATCGTGATAAATAACTGCATTAATGTGACAGCTTTCGCCTATAAATTAACAATTTTTACGGTCTTTGCTGCATTCACTTCAGATGCAAAGCGAATACATTAACTATACCAAACAGGTAACAATAATAGTCATCTACGAGATGATTAAGCAATAGCTCAACTATTGATTAACCTTTATTAATGCGGAACTTGTTTTTCACAGCGTGCCAAATGCCAAACATCTGCCATGATGTTAAATGTCAATCGACTGCAAAAAGATGACACATAGGAAATAAGATTTTCTAGGAAATACCAAAAATATTTCTTTACCTGACATAATTTGAATAAAATGCAAATAAAATGTGACTCAACTTCTAGGATAGTCAAAGAGATATATTTTAAGCACAAGACAAATCCTCTGGAATGAGCATGATTCGATCTTGAGTTCTTAAGATAGATTCTGTCAGTCACTTTTTTGAATACTCAATGGACATATGTGTTTGTCTGGTATGTAGGTCAAAAATTGTTCTACACATTCCACCGAAACGACGCACACAATCATTTTTATTTAGATGCTCGAGACGCAGTATAAAACAAAAATAAGCGCATTTCGATTCGGACGCAATGCAATGTGAATCTGATTTGTGGCGATTAAGTCAGTTCAAAGGGTCCTCAAACAATCATCGAGATTAGATTAAAGCAAGTCTTACATAAACCTTACAATATTGTAACGCGATTTCCGTTAAACTTTTTTTCCATCAACTTACCCAGGGAACATCCTGCAATCAACAGCACTGAAGATATTATAAATTTATTCAAAGCTATGCTCGACACCATTTTTAAGCGCTCTTAACTGTTCGACACTCGAAAGTAATATGGAAAATTTGTAAATTGTTTAAATTGTGTCGCACGTTTGGCTCTGAATGCCTCTGTCTCTGTGCTAGCTTGTTTATTATTTTTTTTTGATTTTCCACACACAAACACAAAATTACTGCCGAGTAATTAGTTTCAAAGAGTTCAGCGCCCCAATTATCGGCCTACAAACATATTCAGCACTTTTCATCAGCGATATTATTATTTATTTTGTTGTAATTATGTTTTGATTTCTTCAACTTCTTCTTTTCACTCAGCACACAACAAACGACACAATTAACTGCAGTTATAAGTACTTTAAGTCCAGTGGGGGGAGGAGGAGGACAAAAAGTGTTCCACTAGTTTTGAACCGATAACGTTTCTCCGATCTCTTGAATGCACGAACGCGTCTTGGTTGTATCTGTTGGATTTTGTTTGGGGCGCGAATTTATGAAATAAATTTTTAAATCATTCGGCTAGTTTCGGTTCTTGGGTTTTTGGTTTCGGGTTTTTATGGTTGCCGCACACTCGGCTACTTCAACCGGTCGTGACAAGAGTACAAAAACAAATGACGTCGGCCTCTGAATCGGCGGCACCGGCATGGGTTTCCATGGAAAGAGAGTGAGCCCGTTGAGAGAGAGAGAGAGCCAAGTCAGCTGCATTATGAAAGATTTGGTTAAAGAGCGGCGCACCTTTAGTAAAGAGAAAGAAATTAAGGCGGTAGATTGAAAATAGAATGAATGAATGAATGAGAATTCAAATATGGTATTGTCATAAAACAAAATTAGAGGCTTATTAATAGTTGTAGTTAAAAAATAAATGCCACTAAAATCCGAACTAATATTGTAGCTTATGAATATATTTTTGAAAACAAATAATATTGAGCTTTGGATAAATACCTCAAAAATCTTTACATCTCTACCTTTATACTTGAAGTTACATTATTAATATTCTTTTTTTTCACAATACACTTAAAAGCTATATTTATGATGATGTTGTTCGATCTATGTAATTATTTCTAATACGTAGTTTAACTAACTACTCATTAAATTAGCACTCAGCTAATCTATTTGAACCTTGTAAGTTTGTTATTGCTAGAGCAGATTGCATTTGACCTTGGAAAATCAGGAAATAATTATATAGATTTTAAATAAAATATTAACGAGATAATTTAATGCAATTATTCGTGAATTAATATAAGTTCCAAACACAAACAATATATTATTTTACATATGCTCACGATATGTAGGTTAAAATTAAAAGCAATCGGTTACCAATTAGTTTGGTATGCAACT
>JAEIGR010000290.1:0-20449 GCA_018904305.1 Scaptomyza montana | reverse complement strand
TTGACTATATCCGTGGAAATAAGCCAGAGATAGCGCCTAAAAATGATAAAATCATTAATTTAGGTTTTTTGACTATATCTCGAGAAATAATGGAGATAGCGCCTTAAAACGAAAAGAATCATTAATTATTTTAGTTTTGGACTATATCTCGTGAAATAAGCGAGATAGCTTCAAAACCGATAAATCATTAAATTTTTAATTTTTTGACTATATCTCGAGAAATAAGCGAGGATAAACGCCTTCAAAACGACAAGAATCACGGAATTTGAAGCATTTTGACTATATCTCGAGAAATAAGCGAGATAGCGCCTTAAAATCGAAAAAAACTACAATTTTGGCCTTTTGACCACAACCCGTGAATCGTTAGATAGCGCCTAAAAACGCTTAAATCACTAATGGGGAATTTTTTGACTAATGATCTAGAGAAAATAAGAGATAACTACCTAAACCGACTGTAAGAATCACATAAATTAAGTTATTTTGACATATCCTGATAAATAAGCGAGATAGCGCCTAAAAACGATAATAATCATTCAATTTTTAGTCTTCGACTACATCTGAGAAATAACAGATAAAAAAAGCCCTTAAATTATGTTAATCAAATTTGATTTATCATAACTATGGGGGAAATAACAGAGAAAGCCTTTAAAATGAAAAAATATCATTAAATTATTATTTTATTGGCTATATCTCAAAAAATAAGCAGATAGCGTCAGAAAAAGGCTAAAAATCATAAAATTTTGGGCTTTTGGACTATATCTCGAGAAATAAGCGAGATAGCGCCTTAAAACGAATAGAATCATTAATTTTTTAGTTTTTTGATTATATCTCGAGAAATAAGCGAGATAGCGCCTTAAAACGCAAAGAATCATTAATTTTTTAGTTTTTTGACTATATCTCGAGAAATAAGCGAGATAGCGCCTAAAAACGAAAAGAATCATTAAATTTTTAGTTATTTGACCATAACTCGAAAAATAAGCGAGATAGCGCCTAAAAACGATAAAATATCATTAAATTTTTAGTTTTTGACCATATAACTTCGCTGTGGAAAGGTTTAGATATTCCCTTGAAACGAAAAACAGATCAATAGCTTTTAATAATATCATATCTCGATAAATAAGCGAGATAGCGCCTAAAAACGATAAAAATCATTGTATATTAAGGTTTTTGACTATATTTCAAGAAATAAACGAGATAGCGCCTTAATACGATAATAATCATTCAATTTTAAGTTCTTTGACTATATCTCGAGAAATAAGCGAGATAAAAACGAAAATGACCATTGACTTTTTATTTTTTTGATTCATATCCTCTAGAAAAATGTTGAGACAGCGCCAGAAAACGAAAAAGAACCACCTGACTTTTCGTTTTTGACTTGAACTTGGGAAAAAGTGAGAGAGGCCTTGGAAAACAGTAATAAATCATTAAATTTTTATTTTTTAACTACATCTGAGAATATGGATAGCGCTTCAAAACGAAAGAATCATTAAATTTATAGTTTTGGACTATATCTCGAGAATAAGAGAGAAAGGTCTAAAACTAGATGAAAACTATTAAATTTTTAGTTTTTTGACTATATCCCGCAGACAGTGGCGAGATAGCGCCTTAAATGAAAATAATCAATAATTTTTTGCTTTGGACTATATCTCGATAGAAATAAGCGAGATAGCGCCTTAAAAACGATATAACTCATGACCCTTAGTTTTTTTGACGATATCTCGAGAAAGTTTGAGAGGGAGCTCGGGAAAACCAGAAAAAGAATCATTAATTTTTTGTTTTTTGACTGTGATTCTGATAAATGGGTTACATAGTCGGGGAACGAAAAGATTATTAAATTATAGTTTACGACTATATCTTGGGAAAACGCTGAGATAGCGTCAAAATCACAGCAAAACTGTTATAAAATTTTACAGTTTTGACTATATCTCGAGAAATAAGCGAGATAGGGCGCTCTAAAACGATAATAATCAGATTAAATTTTTTGTTTTTTGACTATATCCTTGATAAAGAAGTGAGATATCTGCGTCTTGGCAATGACACAATTTTTAGCTTTTTGACCAATCGAGAATGTTAGATAGCGCCTTTAAAACCAAAGTAAATCAATAAATTTTCGGCTTTTTCAACTGAGACCTTGAGAAATAAGCGAGATAGCGCCTAAAACCGAGCAACCGCATTAATTATAGCTTTGGGACTCATATCCCGAGGAATAAGCGAGATAGCGTCGAACGATAAAAATCACGAATTTTAGCTTTTGACTATATTTCTGGTAAAGAAGTGATAGCGCCCTAAAACAGTAAGTAATCAGTTAATTTTTAGTTTTTGACTATATCTTGGGAAATAAGCAGAGAGCGCCTCAAAACGATATAAATTACAATTTTGTTTAATCATAACTGGGAATACTATGAGATAGCGCTCAAAACTGATGAAAAACTAATAAATTTTAGTTTTGATCATATCCGAGAATACAGAGAGTCAAACTGGCACATCACTACTTTTTAGTCGTTAGAATCCATAACCGAGAAAATAAGTTAGACAGTTTTTTTCTTTTTTCTTTTAAAACTTTGGGTTAATCACAACTTTCAGTTTTTGGAATTATATATCTCGAGAAATGTTTACGAGATAGCGCCTTAAAACGATATATAAATCATTGGTACCCCATGACCAACCCAGCATTTAGAAGATAGCGCCTAAAACGATAATAATCATTCAATTTTGTTCTTTTGAACTGTATCCAGAAATGTTGAGAAAACGCCTTGGAAAACGAAAATAATCAATAATTTTTAGTTTTTGACTATCCGAGAAATAAGCGAGATAGCGCCTTTGAAACGATATAAATCACACAACGGTAGTTTTTTGACTATATCCTGAGAAACAAGGGAGATAGCGCCTTAAAACGAAAGAATCATTAATTTTTTAGTTTGACTGTTGACCTTCAGAAATAAGCGATAGCGCCTTAAACGATTAGAATCACAATTTTTATTTTTTTAAGTCGCATAACTCTGTAAATCAGCTGAGAATAGCGCCCAAAAACGATAATAACTCATCTAATTTGGGCTTAACTATAACTTGAGAAATGTTTATGATAGCGCTTTCAAAACCAGTAACACCGACTTTCAGCTTGATCATAGACCTTGAGAAATAACAGATGAGCGTCGAAAATGAAGAACTCACCTAATCATGAAGTTCCTTGACCAATGAGAAGGTTGAGGATAGCTTTCATAAATGGAAAGGAATCACGAAATTTTTGTTTTTAATTATATCTCGATAGGCCTGTTAGATAGCCTAAAAACGAAAAAAAGAACTGCCAAATTTATAGTTTGAATTCCTATGTCTCGAGGGAACAAGTTGAGATATCGCCTTGAAAACGACAAAAATCATTAAAATTTCAGCTTTCAGATCAGACCTCGAGAAATAAGCGAGATATACTAAACGATAATAATCAATAACTTTTGTGCCTTGACTATCCGAGAAATAAGCGAGACAGCGCCTCAAACCGATATAAAATCATTAAATTTTTATGTTTTTTGACCATAACCGTGAAATAAGCGATAGCGCCTTAAAACGATGAGGTAAATCATTAATTTTTAGTTTTTTGACTATATCTCGAGTAATAAGCGAGATGTTAAGCGCCTTCCAAAACGAAAAAAATCATTAGTGTCTTTAGTCTTTTGACGATATCTCTAGAAATAAGAGAGATAGCGCTTTAAAACGATAATAATCATTCTATTTGTAAGTTTTTGACCATAACTCGAGAAAATAAGCGAGATAGCGCCTTTAAACGAAAAGAATCATTAAATTTTTAGTTTGACTATATCTCGTGAAATAAGCGAGGTACCGTCCTAAAAACGAAAAGAATCATTAAATTTTTAGTTTTTTGACTATAACTCGAGAAATAAGCGAGATAGCGTCTTAAAAACGAAAAAATCATTAATTTGAGTTTTTTGACCATAACTTGTGATATAAGCGAGATAGCGCCTAAAAACGAAAAAAAATCATAAATTTTTAGTTTGACTATAACTCGAGAATTGTAAGCGATATAGCGCCTAAAAACGAAAAAAACCATAAATTTTTTAGTTTTTTGACTATATCTCGTGAAATAAGCGAGATAGCGTCTGGAAAACCAAAGAACCATTAAATTTTTAGTTTTGATCACCATAACTCGAGAAATAAGCGAGATAGAGCCTAAAAACGAAAAGAACCATTAAATTTTTTAGGTTTTGACCATATCTCGTGAAATAAGCGAGAAAGCGCTTAAAAACGATAAAAATCATTCAATTTTGCTTAGTTTTTTGACCATAACTCGTGAAATAAGCGGAGATAGCGTCTCAAAAACGAAAAAAATCATTAAATCTTTAGTTTTTTGACCATATCTCGAGAAAATAAGCGAGATAGCGCATAAAAACGATAAAATCATTAAATTTTTAGCTTTTTGACCATACCTCGAGAAATAAGTGAGATAGCGCCTTAAAAACGAAAAGAATCATTAAATTTTTAGCTTTTTGACTATATCTCGAGAAATAAGCGAGATAGCGCTTAAAACGCTAAAATCATTAAATTTTTTAGTTTTTTGACTATATCTCGGGTAGTAAATTTTTTTTTGAGAAATAAGCGAAAATACCAACGAAAAGAATCATTAACTTTTTAGTTTTGACTATATCTCGAGAAATAAGCGAGATAGCGCCTAAAAACGAAAAAAATCATTAAATTTTTAGTTTTTTGACTATATCTCGAGAAATAAGCGAGATAGCGCCACGAAAAAAATCATTTAATTTTTTAGTTTTTTGACTATACCTCGAGAAATAAGCGAGATAGCGCCTAAAAACGAAAAAAATCATTAAATTTTTAGTTTTTGACTATATCCGAGAAATAAGCGAGATAGCGCCTTAAAAACGAAAAAAATCATTAAATTTTTTAGTTTTTGACTATATCTCGAGAAATAAGCGAGATAGCGCCTAAAAACGAAAAAATCATTAAATTTTTAGTTTTTTGACTATATCTCGAGAAATAAGCGAGATAGCGCCTAAAAACGATAAAAATCATTAAATTTTTAAGTTATGACTATATCTCGAGAAATAAGCGAGATAGCGCCTAAAAACGAAAAGAATCATTAATTTTTTAGTTTTTTGACTATATCTCGAGAAATAAGCGAGATAGCGCCTTAAAAACGAAAAGAATCATTAAATTTTTAGTTTTTTGACTATATCTCGAGAAATAAGCGAGATAGCGCCTTAAAACGAAAAGAATCATTAATTTTTTTAGTTTTTGACTATATCTCGAGAAATAAGCGAGATAGCGCCTAAAAACGCAAAATATCATTAAATTTTTGAGTTTTTTGACTATATCTCGAAAAATAAGCGAGATAGCGCCTAAAAACGATAAAAATCATTAAATTTTTTAGTTTTTTGACCATATCTCGAGAAATAAGCGAGATAGCGCCTTTAAAACGAAAAAAATCATTAATTTTTAGTTTTTTGACCATATCTCGAGAAATAAGCGAGATAGCGCCTAAAAACGAAAAAAATCATTAATTTTTTAGTTTTTTGACTATATCTCGAGAAATAAGCGAGATAGCGCCTAAAAACGATAAAAATCATTAAATTTTTAGTTTTTTGACTATATCTCGAGAAATAAGCGAGATAGCGCCTTAAAACGAAAAGAATCATTAAATTTTTAGTTTTTGACTATATCTCGAGAAATAAGCGAGATAGCGCCTTAAAACGAAAAAAATCATTAAATTTTTAGTTTTTTGACTATATCTCGAGAAATAAGCGAGATAGCGCCTTAAAACGAAAAGAATCATTAAATTTTTTAGTTTTTTGACTATATCTCGAGAAATAAGCGAGATAGCGCCTTAAAACGAAAAAAATCATTAAATTTTTTAGTTTTTTTGACCATAACTCGAGAAATAAGCGAGATAGCGCCTTAAAACGAAAAAATCATTAAATTTTTAGTTTTTTGACTATATCTCGAGAAATAAGCGAGATAGCGCCTTAAAACGATAAGAATCATTGTTTATTAAGGTTTTTGACTATATCTCGAGAAATAAGCGAGATAGCGCCTTAAAACGAAAAAAATCATTAAATTTTTAGTTTTTTGACTATATCTCGAGAAATAAGCGAGATAGCGCCTTAAAACGATAAAAATCATTAACTTTTTAGTTTTTTGACCATAACTCGAGAAATAAGCGAGATAGCGCCTAAAAACGATAAAAATCATTAAATTTTAGTTTTTGACTATATCTCGAGAAATAAGCGAGATAGCGCCTTAAAACGAAAAGAATCATTAATTTTTTAGTTTTTTGACCATATCTCGAGAAATAAGCGAGATAGCGCCTTAAAACGATAAAAATCATTAAATTTTAGTTTTTTGACTATATCTCGTGAAATAAGCGAGATAGCGCCTAAAAACGATAAAAATCATTAAATTTTTTAGTTTTTTGACTATATCTCGAGAAATAAGCGAGATAGCGCCTTAAAACGATAAAAATCATTAATTTTTTAGTTTTTTGACTATATCTCGAGAAATAAGCGAGATAGCGCCTTAAAACGAAAAGAATCATTAAATTTTTTAGTTTTTTGACTATATCTCGAGAAATAAGCGAGATAGCGCCTAAAAACGATAAAAATCATTAAATTTTTAGTTTTTTGACTATATCTCGAGAAATAAGCGAGATAGCGCCTTAAAAAGAAAAGAATCATTAATTTTTTTAGTTTTTTGACTTTATCTCGTGAAATAAATTTTTAGTTTTTTGACTATATCTCGAGAAATAAGTTTTTAGTTTTTTGACCATATCTCGAGAAATAAGCGAGATAGCGCCTAAAAACGAAAAGAATCATTAAATTTTTAGTTTTTTGACTATATCTCGAGAAATAAGCGAGATAGCGCCTTAAAACGATAAAAATCATTAAATTTTTTAGTTTTTTTGACTATAACTCGAGAAATAAGCGAGATAGCGCCTTAAAACGAAAAGAATCATTAAATTTTTAGTTTTTGACCATAACTCGAGAAATAAGCGAGATAGCGCCTAAAAACGATAAGAATCATTAAATTTTTAGTTTTTTGACTATATCTCGAGAAATAAGCGAGATAGCGCCTTAAAACGAAAAAATCATTAAATTTTTAGTTTTTTGACTATAACTCGAGAAATAAGTTAGATAGCGCCTAAAAACGATAAAAATCATTAAATTTTTAGTTTTTTTGACTATATCTCGAGAAATAAGCGAGATAGCGCCTTAAAAACGATAAAAATCATTAAATTTTTTAGTTTTTTGACTATATCTCGAGAAATAAGCGAGATAGCGCCTAAAAACGAAAAAAATCATTAAATTTTTTAGTTTTTTGACCATAACTCGAGAAATAAGCGAGATAGCGCCTTAAAAACGAAAAGAATCATTAAATTTTTAGTTTTTTGACTATATCTCGAGAAATAAGCGAGATAGCGCCTAAAAACGAAAAAAATCATTAATTTTTTAGTTTTTGACCATAACTCGAGAAATAAGCGAGATAGCGCCTAAAAACGAAAAAAATCATTAAATTTTTAGTTTTTGACTATATCTCGAGAAATAAGCGAGATAGCGCCTAAAAACGAAAAGAATCATTAAATTTTTTAGTTTTTGACTATAACTCGAGAAATAAGCGAGATAGCGCCTAAAAACGAAAAGAATCATTAAATTTTTAGTTTTTTGACTATATCTCGAGAAATAAGCGAGATAGCGCCTAAAAACGATAAAATCATTAAATTTTTAGTTTTTTGACTATATCTCGTGAAATAAGCGAGATAGCGCCTAAAAAACGAAAAAATCATTAAATTTTTAGTTTTTTGACTATATCTCGAGAAATAAGCGAGATAGCGCCTAAAAACGAAAAAAATCATTAAATTTTTTAGTTTTTTGACTATATCTCGAGAAATAAGCGAGATAGCGCCTAAAAACGAAAAGAATCATTAATTTTTTAGTTTTTTGACTATAACTCGTGAAATAAGCGAGATAGCGCCTAAAAACGAAAAAAATCATTAAATTTTTAGTTTTTTGACTATATCTCGTGAAATAAGCGAGATAGCGCCTAAAAACGAAAAAATCATTAAATTTTTAGTTTTTTGACCATATCTCGAGAAATAAGCGAGATAGCGCCTAAAAACGATAAAAATCATTAAATTTTTAGTTTTTCGACCATATCTCGAGAAATAAGCGAGATAGCGCCTTAAAACGATAAGAATCATTAAATTTTTAGTTTTTTGACTATATCTCGAGAAATAAGCGAGATAGCGCCTTAAAAACGAAAAGAATCATTAAAATTTTAGTTTTTTGGACTATATCTCGAGAAATAAGCGAGATAGCGCCTTAAAACGAAAAAAATCATTAAATTTTTTAGTTTTTTGACTATATCTCGAGAAATAAGCGAGATAGCGCCTAAAAACGATAAAAATCATTAAATTTTTAGTTTTTTGACTATATCTCGAGAAATAAGCGAGATAGCGCCTAAAAAACGAAAAGAATCATTAAATTTTTAGTTTTTTGACCATAACTCGAGAAATAAGCGAGATAGCGCCTAAAAACGAAAAGAATCATTAAATTTTTTAGTTTTTTGACTATATCTCGAGAAATAAGCGAGATAGCGCCTAAAAACGATAAAAATCATTAAATTTTTAGTTTTTTGACCATATCTCGAGAAATAAGCGAGATAGCGCCTAAAAACGATAAAAATCATTAAAATTTTTTAGTTTTTGACTATATCTCGAGAAATAAGCGAGATAGCGCCTTAAAAACGAAAAAATCATTAAATTTTTAGTTTTTTGACTATATCTCGAGAAATAAGCGAGATAGCGCCTTAAAAACGAAAAGAATCATTAAATTTTTAGTTTTTTGACCATAACTCGAGAAATAAGCGAGATAGCGCCTAAAAACGAAAAAATCATTAAATTTTTAGTTTTTTGACTATATCTCGAGAAATAAGCGAGATAGCGCCTTAAAAACGATAAAAATCATTAAATTTTTTAGTTTTTTGACTATATCTCGAGAAATAAGCGAGATAGCGCCTTAAAACGATAAGAATCATTAAATTTTTAGTTTTTTGACCATAACTCGAGAAATAAGCGAGATAGCGCCTAAAACGATAAAAATCATTAAATTTTTAGTTTTTTGACTATATCTCGAGAAATAAGCGAGATAGCGCCTAAAAACGATAAAAATCATTAAATTTTTAGTTTTTTGACTATATCTCGAGAAATAAGCGAGATAGCGCCTTAAAACGATAAAGAATCATTAAATTTTTAGTTTTTTGACTATATCTCGAGAAATAAGCGAGATAGCGCCTTAAAACGATAAAAAATCATTAAATTTTTAGTTTTTTGACTATATCTCGAGAAATAAGCGAGATAGCGCCTAAAAACGAAAAGAATCATTAAATTTTTAGTTTTTTGACTATATCTCGAGAAATAAGCGAGATAGCGCCTAAAACGATAAAAATCATTAAATTTTTTAGTTTTTTGACTATATCTCGAGAAATAAGCGAGATAGCGCCTAAAAACGAAAAAAATCATTAAATTTTTAGTTTTTGACTATATCTCGAGAAATAAGCGAGATAGCGCCTAAAAACGAAAAAAATCATTAAATTTTTAGTTTTTTGACTATATCTCGAGAAATAAGCGAGATAGCGCCTAAAAACGAAAAGAATCATTAAATTTTTAGTTTTTTGACTATATCTCGAGAAATAAGCGAGATAGCGCCTAAAACGATAAAAATCATTAAATTTTTAGTTTTTTGACTATAACTCGAGAAATAAGCGAGATAGCGCCTAAAAACGATAAAAATCATTAAATTTTTAGTTTTTTGACTATATCTCGAGAAATAAGCGAGATAGCGCCTTAAAACGATAAGAATCATTAAATTTTTTTAGTTTTTTGACTATATCTCGAGAAATAAGCGAGATAGCGCCTAAAAACGATAAAAATCATTAAATTTTTAGTTTTTGACTATATCTCGAGAAATAAGCGAGATAGCGCCTTAAAACGATAAAAATCATTAAATTTTTAGTTTTTTGACTATATCTCGAGAAATAAGCGAGATAGCGCCTAAAAACGAAAATAATCATTAAATTTTTAGTTTTTTGACTATATCTCGAGAAATAAGCGAGATAGCGCCTAAAAACGATAAAAATCATTAAATTTTTAGTTTTTGACTATATCTCGAGAAATAAGCGAGATAGCGCCTTAAAACGATAAAAATCATTAAATTTTTAGTTTTTTGACTATATCTCGAGAAATAAGCGAGATAGCGCCTATTAAAACGAAAAAATCATTAAATTTTTAGTTTTTTGACTATATCTCGAGAAATAAGCGAGATAGCGCCTAAAAACGAAAAAATCATTAAATTTTTAGTTTTTGACTATATCTCGAGAAATAAGCGAGATAGCGCCTAAAAACGATAAAAATCATTAAATTTTTAAGTTTTTTGACTATATCTCGAGAAATAAGCGAGATAGCGCCTTAAAACGAAAAGAATCATTAATTTTTTAGTTTTTTGACTATATCTCGAGAAATAAGCGAGATAGCGCCTTAAAACGAAAAAAATCATTAAATTTTTAGTTTTTTGACTATATCTCGAGAAATAAGCGAGATAGCGCCTAAAAACGATAAAAATCATTAAATTTTTAGTTTTTTGACTATATCTCGAGAAATAAGCGAGATAGCGCCTTAAAAACGATAAAAATCATTAAATTTTTAGTTTTTTGACTATAACTCGAGAAATAAGCGAGATAGCGCCTTTTAAAACGAAAAGAATCATTAAATTTTTAGTTTTTTGACTATATCTCGTGAAATAAGCGAGATAGCGCCTAAAAACGATAAAAATCATTAAATTTTTAGTTTTTTGACTATATCTCGAGAAATAAGCGAGATAGCGCCTTAAAACGATAAAAATCATTAAATTTTTAGTTTTTTGACTATATCTCGAGAAATAAGCGAGATAGCGCCTAAAAACGATAAAAATCATTAAATTTTTAGTTTTTTGACTATATCTCGAGAAATAAGCGAGATAGCGCCTTAAAACGATAAAAATCATTAAATTTTTAGTTTTTTGACTATATCTCGAGAAATAAGCGAGATAGCGCCTAAAAACGATAAAAATCATTAAATTTTTAGTTTTTTGACCATAACTCGAGAAATAAGCGAGATAGCGCCTTAAAACGAAAAAATCATTAAATTTTTAGTTTTTTGACTATATCTCGAGAAATAAGCGAGATAGCGCCTTAAAACGAAAAGAATCATTAAATTTTTAGTTTTTTGACTATATCTCGAGAAATAAGCGAGATAGCGCCTAAAAACGAAAAAAATCATTAAATTTTTTAGTTTTTTGACCATATCTCGAGAAATAAGCGAGATAGCGCCTTAAAACGAAAAAATCATTAAATTTTTAGTTTTTTGACCATAACTCGAGAAATAAGCGAGATAGCGCCTTAAAAACGAAAAAAATCATTAAATTTTTTAGTTTTTTGACTATATCTCGAGAAATAAGCGAGATAGCGCCTAAAAACGAAAAAAATCATTAAATTTTTTAGTTTTTTGACTATATCTCGAGAAATAAGCGAGATAGCGCCTTAAAACGAAAAGAATCATTAATTTTAGTTTTTTGACCATATAAAAAAGCAGATAATTTTTAGTTTTTTGACTATATCTCGAGAAATAAGCGAGATAGCGCCTAAAAACGAAAAAATCATTAAATTTTTATTTTTACTATATCTCGAGAAATAAGCGAGATAACCAAAACGAAAAAAATCATTAAATTTTTAGTTTTTTGACTATATCTCGAGAAATAAGCGATTAATTTTTAATAACGAGATAGCGCCTTAAAACGAAAAGAATCATTAAATTTTTAGTTTTTTGACTATATCTCGAGAAATAAGCGAGATAGTCGCCTAAAAACGAAAAGAATCATTAATTTTTTAGTTTTTTGACTATATCTCGAGAAATAAGCGAGATAGCGCCTAAAAACGAAAAGAATCATTAAATTTTTAGTTTTTTGACTATATCTCGAGAAATAAGCGAGATAGCGCCTAAAAACGAAAAAATCATTAAATTTTTAGTTTTTTGACTATATCTCGAGAAATAAGCGAGATAGCGCCTTAAAACGAAAAGAATCATTAAATTTTTAGTTTTTTGACTATATCTCGAGAAATAAGCGAGATAGCGCCTTAAAACGAAAAAAATCATTAAATTTTTAGTTTTTTGACTATATCTCGAGAAATAAGCGAGATAGCGCCTTAAAAGATAAAAATCATTAATTTTTTAGTTTTTTGACTATATCTCGAGAAATAAGCGAGATAGCGCCTAAAACGATAAAAATCATTAAATTTTTAGTTTTTTGACCATAACTCGAGAAATAAGCGAGATAGCGCCTTAAAACGATAAAAATCATTAAATTTTTTAGTTTTTTGACTATATCTCGAGAAATAAGCGAGATAGCGCCTAAAAACGATAAAAATCATTAAATTTTTAGTTTTTTGACTTATCTCGAGAAATAAGCGAGATAGCGCCTAAAAACGAAAAGAATCATTAAATTTTTAGTTTTTTGACCATATCTCGAGAAATAAGCGAGATAGCGCCTAAACACGATAAAAATCATTCAATTTTTAGTTTTTTGACTATATCTCGAGAAATAAGCGAGATAGCGCCTTAAAACGAAAAGAATCATTAATTTTTTAGTTTTTTGACTATATCTCGAGAAATAAGCGAGATAGCGCCTTAAAACGAAAAGAATCATTAAATTTTTAGTTTTTTGACCATATCTCGAGAAATAAGCGAGATAGCGCCTAAACACGATAAAAATCATTCAATTTTTAGTTTTTTGACTATATCTCGAGAAATAAGCGAGATAGCGCCTAAAAACGATAAAAATCATTAAATTTTTAGTTTTTTGACTATATCTCGAGAAATAAGCGAGATAGCGCCTAAAAACGAAAAGAATCATTAAATTTTTAGTTTTTTGACTATATCTCGAGAAATAAGCGAGATAGCGCCTTAAAAACGAAAAAAATCATTAAATTTTTAGTTTTTTGACTATATCTCGAGAAATAAGCGAGATAGCGCCTAAAAACGAAAAGAATCATTAAATTTTTAGTTTTTTGACTATATCTTCGAGAAATAAGCGAGATAGCGCCTAAAAACGAAAAGAATCATTAAATTTTTAGTTTTTTGACCATATCTCGAGAAATAAGCGAGATAGCGCCTAAAACGATAAGAATCATTAATTTTTTAGTTTTTTGACTATATCTCGTGAAATAAGCGAGATAGCGCCTTAAAACGAAAAGAATCATTAAATTTTTAGTTTTTTGACCATAACTCGAGAAATAAGCGAGATAGCGCCTAAAAACGATAAAAATCATTAAATTTTTAGTTTTTTGACTATATCTCGAGAAATAAGCGAGATAGCGCCTAAAAACGAAAAAATCATTAAATTTTTAGTTTTTTGACTATATCTCGAGAAATAAGCGAGAATAGCGCCTTAAAACGAAAAAGAATCATTAAATTTTTAGTTTTTTGACTATATCTCGAGAAATAAGCGAGATAGCGCCTTAAAAACGAAAAGAATCATTAAATTTTTAGTTTTTTGACTATATCTCGTGAAATAAGCGAGATAGCGCCTAAAAACGATAAAATCATTAAATTTTTAGTTTTTTGACTATATCTCGAGAAATAAGCGAGATAGCGCCTAAAAACAAACGATAAAAATCATTAAATTTTTAAGTTTTTTGACTATATCTCGTGAAATAAGCGAGATAGCGCCTTAAAACGAAAAAAATCATTAAATTTTTAGTTTTTTGACTATATCTCGAGAAATAAGCGAGATAGCGCCTAAAAACGAAAAAAATCATTAAATTTTTAGTTTTTTGACTATATCTCGAGAAATAAGCGAGATAGCGCCTAAAAACGATAAAAAATCATTAAATTTTTAGTTTTTTGACTATATCTCGAGAAATAAGCGAGATAGCGCCTTAAAACGAAAAAGAATCATTAAATTTTTAGTTTTTTGACTATATCTCGAGAAATAAGCGAGATAGCGCCTTAAAACGAAAAGAATCATTAAATTTTTAGTTTTTTGACTATATCTCGAGAAATAAGCGAGATAGCGCCTTAAAACGAAAAGAATCATTAAAATTTTAGTTTTTTGACTATATCTCGAGAAATAAGCGAGATAGCGCCTAAAAACGATAAAAATCATTAAATTTTTAGTTTTTTGACTATATCTCGAGAAATAAGCGAGATAGCGCCTAAAAACGAAAAGAATCATTAAATTTTTAGTTTTTTGACCATATCTCGAGAAATAAGCGAGATAGCGCCTTAAAACGAAAAGAATCATTAAATTTTTAGTTTTTTGACTATATCTCGAGAAATAAGCGAGATAGGGCCTAAAAACGAAAAGAATCATTAAATTTTTAGTTTTTTGACTATATCTCGTGAAATAAGCGAGATAGCGCCTAAAAACGATAAAAATCATTAAATTTTTAGTTTTTTGACCATAACTCGAGAAATAAGCGAGATAGCGCCTTAAAACGAAAAGAATCATTAAGTTTTTAGTTTTTATACTCGAGAAATAAGCGAGATAGCGCCTAAAAACGAAAAAAATCATTAAATTTTTTAGTTTTTTGACTATATCTCGAGAAATAAGCGAGATAGCGCCTTAAAACGAAAAGAATCATTAAATTTTTTAGTTTTTTGACTATATCTCGAGAAATAAGCGAGATAGCGCCTTAAAACGAAAAGAATCATTAATTTTTAAGTTTTTTGACTATATCTCGAGAAATAAGCGAAATAGGGCGACGCCTTAAAACGATAAAAATCATTAAATTTTTAGTTTTGACTATATCTCGAGAAATAAGCGAGATAGCGCCTAAAAACGATAAAAATCATTAAATTTTTAGTTTTTTGACTATATCTCGAGAAATAAGCGAGATAGCGCCTAAAAACGATAAAAATCATTAAATTTTTAGTTTTTTGACTATATCTCGAGAAATAAGCGAGATAGCGCCTAAAAACGAAAAAAATCATTAAATTTTTAGTTTTTTGACTGTATCTCGAGAAATAAGCGAGATAGCGCCTTAAAACGAAAAGAATCATTAAATTTTTAGTTTTTTGGACTATAACTCGAGAAATAAGCGAGATAGCGCCTAAAAACGAAAAAAATCATTAAATTTTTAGTTTTTTGACTATATCTCGAGAAATAAGCGAGATAGCGCCTAAAAACGATAAAAATCATTAAATTTTTAGTTTTTTGACTATATCTCGAGAAATAAGCGAGATAGCGCCTTAAAACGATAAAAATCATTAAATTTTTTTTAGATTATAAAAACGAGATAGGCCAAACGAAAAAATCATTAAATTTTTAGTTTTTTGACTATATCTCGTGAAATAAGCGAGATAGCGCCTAAAAACGAAAAGAATCATAAAATTTTTAGTTTTTTGACTATATCTCGAGAAATAAGCGAGATAGCGCCTTAAAACGAAAAGAATCAAAATCATTAAATTTTTTAGTTTTTTGACTATATCTCGGTCGAGAAATAAGCGAGATAGCGCCTAAAAACGATAAAAATCATTAAATTTTTAGTTTTTTGACCATATCTCGAGAAATAAGCGAGATAGCGCCTAAAAACGAAAAGAATCATTAAATTTTAGTTTTTTACGGATCATTAATGTTTTAGTTTTGACTATATCTCGTGAAATAAGCGAGATAGCGCCTAAAAACGATAAGAATCATTAAATTTTTAGTTTTTTGACTATAACTCGAGAAATAAGCGAGATAGCGCCTTAAAACGAAAAGAATCATTAAATTTTTTAGTTTTTTGACTATATCTCGAGAAATAAGCGAGATAGCGCCTAAAAACGATAAAAATCATTAAATTTTTTAGTTTTTTGACTATATCTCGAGAAATAAGCGAGATAGCGCCTAAAAACGAAAAGAATCATTAAATTTTTAGTTTTTTGACTATATCTCGAGAAATAAGCGAGATAGCGCCTTAAAACGATAAAAGATCATTAAATTTTTAGTTTTTTGACTATATCTCGAGATATAAGCGAGATAGCGCCTAAAAACGAAAAGAATCATTAAATTTTTAGTTTTTTGACCATATCTCGAGAAATAAGCGAGATGCGCCTTAAAACGAAAAAAATCATTAACTTTTTAGTTTTTTGACTATATCTCGAGAAATAAGCGAGATAGCGCCTAAAAACGATAAAAATCATTAAATTTTTAGTTTTTTGACTATATCTCGAGAAATAAGCGAGATAGCGCCTAAAAACGAAAAGAATCATTAAATTTTTTAGTTTTTTGACTATATCTCGAGAAATAAGCGAGATAGCGCCTTAAAAACGAAAAGAATCATTAAATTTTTAGTTTTTTGACTATATCTCGAGAAATAAGCGAGATAGCGCCTAAAAACGATAAAAATCATTAAATTTTTAGTTTTTTGACTATATCTCGAGAAATAAGCGAGATAGCGCCTAAAAACGAAAAGAATCATTAAATTTTTAGTTTTTTGACCATATCTCGAGAAATAAGCGAGATGCGCCTTAAAAACGAAAAAGAATCATTAAATTTTTTAGTTTTTTGACTATATCTCGAGAAATAAGCGAGATAGCGCCTAAAAACGAAAAGAATCATTAAATTTTTTAGTTTTTTTGACTATATCTCGAGAAATAAGCGAGATAGCGCCTTAAAAACGATAAAAATCATTAAATTTTTAGTTTTTTGACTATATCTCGAGAAATAAGCGAGATAGCGCCTTAAAAACGAAAAGAATCATTAAATTTTTAGTTTTTTGACTATATCTCGAGAAATAAGCGAGATAGCGCCTTAAAAACGAAAAAAATCATTAAATTTTTAGTTTTTTGACCATAACTCGAGAAATAAGCGAGATAGCGCCTTAAAACGAAAAAGAATCATTAAATTTTTAGTTTTTTGACTATATCTCGAGAAATAAGCGAGATAGCGCCTTAAAAACGAAAAGAATCATTAAATTTTTTAGTTTTTTGACTATATCTCGAGAAATAAGCGAGATAGCGCCTAAAAACGAAAAAAATCATTAAATTTTTAGTTTTTTGACTATATCTCGAGAAATAAGCGAGATAGCGCCTAAAAACGATAAAAGATCATTAAATTTTTTAGTTTTTTGACTATATCTCGAGAAATAAGCGAGATAGCGCCTTAAAACGAAAAAGAATCATTAATTTTTTAGTTTTTTGACTATATCTCGAGAAATAAGCGAGATAGCGCCTTAAAAACGAAAAGAATCATTAAATTTTTAGTTTTTTGACTATATCTCGAGAAATAAGCGAGATAGCGCCTAAAAACGAAAAAAATCATTAAATTTTTAGTTTTTTGACTATATCTCGAGAAATAAGCGAGATAGCGCCTAAAAACGAAAAGAATCATTAAATTTTTAGTTTTTTGACCATATCTCGAGAAATAAGCGAGATAGCGCCTTAAAAACGAAAAGAATCATTAAATGTTTTAGTTTTTTGACTATATCTCGAGAAATAAGCGAGATAGCGCCTTAAAAACGAAAAGAATCATTAAATTTTTTAGTTTTTTGACTATATCTCGAGAAATAAGCGAGATAGCGCCTAAAAACGAAAAGAATCATTAATTTTTTAGTTTTTTTGACCATATCTCGAGAAATAAGCGAGATAGCGCCTTAAAACGAAAAGAATCATTAAATTTTTAGTTTTTTGACTATATCTCGAGAAATAAGCGAGATAGCGCCTTAAAAACGATAAAAATCATTAAATTTTTAGTTTTTTGACTATATCTCGAGAAATAAGCGAGATAGCGCCTTAAAAACGAAAAGAATCATTAATTTTTTAGTTTTTTGACTATATCTCGAGAAATAAGCGAGATAGCGCCTAAAAACGAAAAGAATCATTAATTTTTAGTTTTTTGACTATATCTCGAGAAATAAGCGAGATAGCGCCTTAAAACGATAAAAATCATTAAATTTTTTAGTTTTTTGACTATATCTCGAGAAATAAGCGAGATAGCGCCTTAAAAACGAAAAGAATCATTAAATTTTTAGTTTTTTGACTATATCTCGAGAAATAAGCGAGATAGCGCCTAAAAACGATAAAAATCATTAAATTTTTTAGTTTTTTTGACTATATCTCGAGAAATAAGCGAGATAGCGCCTTAAAAACGAAAAAAATCATTAAATTTTTAGTTTTTTGACTATATCTCGAGAAATAAGCGAGATAGCGCCTAAAAACGAAAAAAATCATTAAATTTTTTAGTTTTTTGACTATATCTCGAGAAATAAGCGAGATAGCGCCTTAAAAACGAAAAGAATCATTAATTTTTTAGTTTTTTGACTATATCTCGAGAAATAAGCGAGATAGCGGCTAAAAACGATAAAAATCATTAAATTTTTTAGTTTTTTGACTATATCTCGAGAAATAAATTTTAGTTTTTTGACTATATCTCGAGAAATAAGCGAGATAGCACCTTAAAACGAAAAGAATCATTAATATTTTAGTTTTTTTGACTATATCTCGAGAAATAAGCGAGATAGCGCCTAAAAACGATAAAAATCATTAAATTTTAGTTTTTTGACTATATCTCGAGAAATAAGCGAGATAGCGCCTAAAAACGATAAAAATCATTAAATTTTTAGTTTTTTGACCATAGCTCGAGAAATAAGCGAGATAGCGCCTTAAAACGAAAAGAATCATTAAATTTTTTAGTTTTTTTTGACTATAACTCGAGAAATAAGCGAGATAGCGCCTTAAAACGAAAAGAATCATTAATTTTTTAGTTTTTTGACCATAACTCGAGAAATAAGCGAGATAGCGCCTAAAACGATAAAAATCATTAAATTTTTTAGTTTTTGACTATATCTCGAGAAATAAGCGAGATAGCGCCTAAAAACGATAAAAGAATCATTAAATTTTAGTTTTTTGACTATATCTCGAGAAATAAGCGAGATAGCGCCTAAAAACGATAAAGAATCATTAAATTTTTAGTTTTTGACCATAACTCGAGAAATAAGCGAGATAGCGCCTAAAAACGAAAAAAATCATTAAATTTTTAGTTTTTTGACTATATCTCGAGAAATAAGCGAGATAGCGCCTAAAAAACGAAAAGAATCATTAAATTTTTAGTTTTTTGACTATATCTCGAGAAATAAGCGAGATAGCGCCTAAAAACGAAAAAAATCATTAATTTTTTAGTTTTTGACCATAACTCGAGAAATAAGCGAGATAGCGCCTTAAAACGAAAAGAATCATTAAATTTTTTAGTTTTTTGACTATATCTCGAGAAATAAGCGAGATAGCGCCTAAAAACGATAAAGATCATTAAATTTTTAGTTTTTTGACTATATCTCGAGAAATAAGCGAGATAGCGCCTAAAAACGATAAAAATCATTAAATTTTTAGTTTTTTGACTATATCTCGAGAAATAAGCGAGATAGCGCCTAAAAACGAAAAAAAATCATTAAATTTTTAAGTTTTTTGACTATATCTCGAGAAATAAGCGAGATAGCGCCTAAAACGATAAGAATCATTAATTTTTTAGTTTTTTGACTATATCTCGAGAAATAAGCGAGATAGCGCCTTAAAAACGAAAAGAATCATTAATTTTTAGTTTTTTGACTATATCTCGAGAAATAAGCGAGATAGCGCCTAAAAACGATAAAGAATCATTAAATTTTTTAGTTTTTTGACTATATCTCGAGAAATAAGCGAGATAGCGCCTTAAAACGACAAAAAATCATTAATTTTTTAGTTTTTTGACTATATCCGAGAAATAAGCGAGATAGCGCCTTAAAACGAAAAAAATCATTAAATTTTTTAGTTTTTTGACTATATCTCGAGAAATAAGCGAGATAGCGCCTAAAAACGAAAAAAATCATTAAATTTTTAGTTTTTTGACTATATCTCGAGAAATAAGCGAGATAGCGCCTAAAAACGATAAAAATCATTAAATTTTAAGTATTTTGACTATATCTCGAGAAATAAGCGAGATAGGGCCTTAAAACGAAAAGAATCATTAATGTTTTAGCTTTTGACTATATCTCGTGAAATAAGCGAGATAGCGTTTAAAAACGATAAAGAATCATTAAATTTTTTAGTTTTGACTATAACTCGAGAAATAAGCGAGATAGCGCCTTAAAACGAAAAAAATCATTACAATTTTTTGTTTTTGACTATATCTCGAGAAATAAGCGAGATAGGGCCTATAAACGAACAGAATCATTAAAATTTTTAGTTTTTTGACTGTATCTCGAGAAATAAGCGAGATAGCGCCTTAAAACGAAAAGAATCATTAATGTTTTAGTTTTTTGACTATATCTCGAGAAATATGAGATAGCGGGCTTAAACGATAAAATCATTAAATTTTTAGTTTTGACTATATCTCGTGAAAGAAAGTGAGATAGCGCTTCTGAAAACATGCTAAAAATCATTAAATTT